>OX359249.1:20828771-21083950 GCA_947179485.1 Allacma fusca | reverse complement strand
AAAAGGAAAATTCTGAATATACTTCAGTGCTTCACATTGTAGTCGAAGCAATACTACGTGGAAAAACTCACTCGGGAAGAAAATGTAATGGGTGTTTTATACAAGTTGAAGATGATTGCTACGACTTGGATGCTTTTAATTTAGACTGCCAATTAACTGTTGGTCACCTGATTTGTAAATCATTTTGTTAACAAGCAAATTTTTGGCAAAGTTATATAAGCTTTTGCCCTATTTCATATTGATTGCCATATTGTGTTGGAAATTCAGCTATGCACCAGCTAGGTATATATGTATGTATGGTTGTGAAATTTTCTGTTTGTGAGCGCAATGTCAACATAATGTGACTTGTGAGAATAGCGTTACGTGAGTACATCATTGCTGAAGAGGCAAAACGGTCCAAGTGCTGCACACAAGCTTGAGTATACGTAGACGATTTTGTTTCTTGAGACTCGACTGTGACCCGAAGGGTAATTGCATAGTTTACTAGCTGTAAGTCATTGCTATAGAAATTTATATTGAGATGAGTTTCATTAATATAATTTTAAGCACAAAAAATGCTTAACTTTTCGTAAAAATGTCGTGTAACTTAGGATTATTATTAGCATATTTATACGTCTATTCTGTTTAGACTAAGAAATTAAGGCACGCCTCAGTGCATGTTCTTGTGAAATACCTTCAGTCTGAATATCCTAATCAACAGCTCTGCACGCCTGGCACACACACATGCACTTTTAAATTCCTAGTACAACAGAAGAAACGAAAGTATTGCATTTTTTAATCCACCTTCCCCTAATTCCACCCTTCCAGCGTGCACGTATATTAACAATTGGACTAAGTAACTACACGCTCGAAATTACCAAGTAATTAGTAACATAACCGTGCACAAATTTGGTGCACTAAAGCAAACAGCATGAGTTTCTTAACCAATTTGTTCGGCGGCGGCAGTAGTGATGACGTAAGTTGGATGTTCGTTGAACCGGAATTTCATTTGATTGGTTTCAGTAGAAAATTATACCGAATGATGCCTACAATACTTTGCATTAGCTTTCCATTCCTTATGTCTCCTAAATAATGTCCAGTATTTCAAGCGTAAAGGTGCTGAATTACCTAGACTATAATGCCATTTTGTCATAATATTGCTGACAGTGCAACACAGAAAAGAACTGTGACTGTAACAAGAAGTTGAAGGAGCATCTGAGGAAATGTGCTGGACTTGGTGAGCGACCTCCTTTAATGAATTGTTGTGACCTGAAATGCTCGGACCCGTGTAAATCTCTGGACCTGAGTGGACCTCCAACATGCACAGGTTGCTCACCGGCCCCAAAGTGCTGTCCCATTCCACCAAAGCCCCTTGTGGTTTTCGTGCCCAAATGTAATGTCCCACCAACGGCGACCTTCAAGTGTCCAGACAGCACTTGTGAATGTCCCAAGCCGAAGCCGAAATGCTCCAAGCCCGCACAGCCCTCAAAATGTTGCAACATGGACAAACCGAAGCAGTGTCCCCCAGTTGTGACCTCGGACGGTACGTGCAAACCCAAGACATGTCCAGCCTCCCCACCTCCAAGTGGCTGTGGGTGCGATAAAAACAAAAGTGCCCCATCGGACGGTGAGAGTTGGTGTGGTGGCAACGAAAACTCTTGCGACCCAAAACCCCTGAAAATGGTATGAACTGTCACACTACATATATACTATAGTAATGTAAAATTAAATAACCCAAGTTTTTAATTCAATCCGAGTAATATATTCCGTATCTTTCCAGTAATCAACACTCAAACCACGCCTCCTCCGACAGGAGTCACTCAATGTCAGCAATTGCAAACAATCTTCCAACCATAATTTCTTTTCCAATTTCCTAACTCCCATGGCATTTCAAATCAATGATTTTGGAAAAAATTAAATCAGTGTTTACCAAATAAATGTGCTCCTTCGTCCAGGGTCATGGGTGTCATAAGCCTCACCATTCATTCCACTGATTCAATCTTATCTTTAATCTTGGGTAAAATAGGCCTTCGTGACTGGATTGCAATTATTTGCATACTGCCAAATTTAGATAATCTCACTGCAATCTGTACTTTCCTTTAAAAAAGCATGGAGGTCAAAATCTGTAATCTCAATAAACGCCATTCATTTGTACTCTTCATCCAGCAAATTGTCAGTTGGCGAGTGGTCCAATGCACCGCCAACAGCTTTGCGTCAGTTTGTGTTAATAATTTTATATTTAGTTCCATGCTAACCTTATCTCTGTAAGTTAGCAGTATTTGAATAAATGGAAATGCTAAACATGCAAGCAATGCAACATGCAACTAATTAAAGTCTCATCCTCTCAACCTCTCAACTCCCATTGCCGTGTTTCTGTTCTTTTACAACTATACCATTACAGAGCTGGATGTTAATTTAAATATTTATGCAACCAAGAAATGAGAAAGCAGTGCCTGAATTTTAGGGGTGAAGCAAAGTTGAAAGGCCCCATTGCGCTTATCATTGTGTCAGCTTGCCCCATCTATAGTTGGATTTGTCGCTCAATTTAAATTGTCTCTCATATAAACCGGCAGATGGCACACGAACTCGCTCATACTAGTTTGACTTGAAAAATAAACTATTAAAAAATGTATTACTTGTAAAAATTCCATACTGACTAGGATTATACACAGGAATTTTAATTAATCTAGATCAATGTATTACCACCAGTGTACAGTGCAATGTATATGTTCCTAGATGAGTTTATCCAGAAACGTTTTAATTTCCACCGTTGCGTGTAAGAATTTTAATGACCAATAATAGTGAATACTCACTGGTATGTATATAATTATTTTAGAGTATGTATAGAGGAATGTATAGGTACTAGCTCATGATATGAAATCACATATAGGAGCTTCGCCCCTTATTGACTTAACATATAGTGCGGATCTCAGATGAGTTTTTACTATATGGATTTTAAATGCTTGATTCCTTGAAAGAAGAGGATTTTGAATGGAGGATTTTAAATGAAAGGGGAGAGATGACACAAATAACGGGGCTATAATATGCGGAAGGAATGTCATAGAATGAAAACACTAACAACGCTCTCCCGGGAAGTTTCAAGTCCCAGTATTGGTTTGCATATATAGCGCATGGAGCTAAAAGAGTAAGCAGAAGGAAAGGAAGCAGTAAAGCAGAGTTCCAATTACAGTATCATTTGGTTAAGATTTACCCAGTCCTCCTTGCATTGTGATTTCCAACTGCACTTGCATTAAATGATTGTGACATTTTGGGGGAGAGACGAGAGCAAGGCAGCTGTTCCTGTTTTTACAATTTGGGCCGTGGACATTTCACCCGTTTTTGAAATCAATTGTGAGAGGAGAGGACGGGGAGTGTAGAATGCGACACTAGACTCAGAATTAATCTGAGGTTTTTATACGAATTTCAAAGCGCTTGTAAGACTGTCATCGGAAAGGGAAAGACTGGCAGTTAGCCGTATTTTGTTTAGAAGTAGTCTTGGAAATTGTTCGTAGGAATTTGTAATCATCCGTCCCAAAGTACCCAGTTTTAGGAATTAGCTCGGTAATGAAGGGTTAGTTGGTCGTTTGGAAAGAAAGTTTCGAACTGTGAAGTAATTAAGTACTAATTGGAGTTTCAAAGTGCTAGCCATATGCAAGTGCGTCGTGGTCGGAAGTCGTGGTCCAGAATAGTTAGTTATATTTTACTGTAAAGATAAGTCCCGTGAGTTGTGCTCAGAAAAATGACAGCTAAGAGGGTGGATGTGTTGCAGCCGTTGTTTGAGGTGAGAGGATGGATTAAGGCTTAGTGGAAGTTGAGTTGATTGTTTGAATCGAGTTTTAATTTGTATTTATTGGGCTTTCAATTCTAGCGTCTGAAGAAAGCCAGTGAAGGAGAGTTCAAGGATGCTGTCATTTTTGGACTACCTGCTGGCACTGGAGGACGTTCATCTGTGGTGGCAGTAACGATGGTGAAATTTGAAGATCATGACTGCTTCGATGCTGCAGTGAGGACTCTACCGTCTGGCTTGAGGCTGATAGGCCTCGTCGAATTCTCTGAAACGGATGCAGATCAGCGTCTTTATACGGTATTTAATAGGGGGGATTGATACAATAGAGTTTAGGTTGTTGATTTGGTTGGACGTAAATTTAATGGGAGGATTTGACTTGAAATGTGGGTATAAGATGTGGAAAATAATTTTTGACTGTTGGTTTTTCCAGGTGGTTGAGAATGTTACGGATCCCATCCTAATAAAGGTTACCGATGGTAAAATCTCCGCCAGCTGTGGGTTGGACTATCTAACTCCCATGCATCTCAGTGTGGTTTCGCTTAACGATTTTTGGGGAAATATTGTATGCACATTCCGTATTCAGGGGAAAATATTATTGACGTCATTACTGGAAAAGCCCGAGCTTGAAAATTGTTTCGCCCAAGCGAAGGTATTTTGTGATAAGATTTTTATTTTAAAGATACCATTGAGCATTACTATTTGACACTTAACTTTCTGTATTACTGATTCTAGAATCGTATAGCTAATCAAGCTAGCTATGAACTAAGTGAAAAACCTGCTACGTATATTTTACCTCGTGATGGAAATTTTGTGACAGAAATCGAAAGCAAGAAAAAAATTTCGACTGTTGCAGACCTCTTTCGAAATATGAAGAAAGATAAGGATGGGAATACAACTTACTTTCAAACCAATTTGGCTCTGTTAGATGTAACTATTCTTTATGATCACAGTAAAGTATCATCTCGTGATGTAGCACCAATAATTCGTTCAGATGCAAGTAAGTTTCGTCACAAATAATTCTAAATAATTTTTTAGCTGCAGCTAGAAATGTATTAAGACTTTATCTGTTGTTATAGGTGCACGGTGTAAATATTTCGAATACTACGTTAATATTGATGCCTTGGTAGTTGTTCCAATGTCAACGAATGTGAATAAATTGTACCGGCAGTTTAATAGCGCAGTTTGCAGTCAACTGGAGAACGGATTCCATGATAATATAACATTTCAGTTGAAGTATTCAATTTTTGCGGAAAAGCCAGAAGTTTTTCATTTTTGGCTTCCCTTCGCTCAGCATTTTGTTACTGTGGCGTATCCTCAAAATACTTCGGAAGAAAAACTCAGTAAGTCTTGAACCATGTTTGCTTAATTTGCTCAACAAATTTTTTGAACGTGGATGCATCTTATCCGTACTGATAATCAGTAGAAATATAGTAATGGTCGAATAATATAAAACGTTTGCTCGTTATTCCAGAGGATACGAGGCTTCTTCTTCATAAGGTGTTTTATGTTCGCGAAACACGTCCTTATTTCCGGAGGTCGGCAGCACTATTCCAGTCATTCTTGGGTCTAATTTCACCTCATGTAGGATTGACTGGAAAGTATTCGGAAACGCAAATTATTCGGGGACACCTGGAGTACAAGCATTACATGCAAGATGATTTTAATGATGACGGTTGGGGTTGTGCGTACAGATCGCTGCAAACAATTATTTCATGGTTTAGACTCCAAGGGTTTACTGCTGCCAAAGTTCCCACTCATCGGGAAATTCAAGAGTGCCTTGTAAGTATTTTCTTATGGCTTGCGTACTCGTACTGTTATCTCATTATCTCTTATTATTCATTTATTATGCTCATTGTTGTTTTAACTACAGGTGAGCCTTGGTGACAAACCGCATGACTTTATCGGAACGAAACGTTGGATCGGGTCAACCGAAGTGGCGTTTGTATTGGAGGCTTTGCTAGGAATCAGTTGTAGGATTATTTCTATATCAAGTGGAGCTGATATGGCATCAAGGTACTAAATTACCTTTGTAAACAGCTTTCTAAGAGTAGAAAACTTCATGCTTTCAGCTAGTTTTGGGTTTCGTATTTGAATTCTTATTCTCAGTAAGCCTGTAGTTATTCTGAGAGGAAACATTCGTTAATGTTCCCATGTCACACTATTCCTTTGTCTTGTTCTTTCTGAAAGCGGCTTTTCAAGAAATAATCATAGGTACGTCTAGGGCTTGTAATATTCGTTTCACAAATAAAATTTCATGTGTGATTTTAACAGAGCATCGGAACTAGAGTCTCATTTCAAGATCCATGGAACTCCTGTGATGATTGGTGGTGGAGTTTATGCCCACACGATTATTGGGGTTAGCCGTGATCCAGACGAAGAAGCCAATGTCCAATACTTAATTCTTGACCCGCATTACACTGGAAAAGACGATTTAAACGCAGTCCTTCCAGGGAAATCAGGCTGGGTTAACTGGAAAGACAATAATTTTTGGAGCAAGACCGATTTTTATAATATGTGCTTGCCCCTCTTACCCGCCTCCATTTGATTGCAGCAAACATCACGGTATGGTAAATAAAACATAACTAGAAACTACAATCACAATTGGATATGAGGATGAAACTAACCCACATTTCAAGACAAGTTGTTGAACGTAATTGAATGGTTCACACCGCATGGAAACGACGTACCTAAGCTATTTATAATAACAGTTAAAGTAAGTTCTATTGTATATCTAAATTCATCCTAGATCTTCTAATCACCCAAAATAAATTGTATGGTTTTAATGAACTTAATTTAAGGATAGGGGAGTCAAGAAAATAAGAATATTTAAAGTTAGTGAATATAATGATTTAAGTTTTAAAGCATTCCTTTTCGGTATGTTCGACTCCCTAACACAAGCATTCTTTAATCATTTGCTTCGTTTTAATTGTTTATTGAACATGTTTTCACTTCTACAATTTTTCACGCAAATATAATTTACTTGTAAAGATATGATGATAATTCGTAGTTGTGTTAATTGTAATAATTAATAATACTAAAAGCTTTACAAGTTCGTGAATGGCTTTAAGTATTCTCATTTATCAAGTTATGCAAGAACCCAACTTCGTTTCTGTAATTTGTATATAGTTATTACAGTGGTCAAAGCTGAAATATTCAAACAACAAGGAATTCCAATTTGCAACGTGCTCCTAGGGGAAAAAAATACGTTACTATGCCACTGTAAACGGCAACCTTCAGTGAAAGTACACACACAAACACACACACACACACACACACATGCATGGAGGTCAATATGAGACGAGCCGTATTTTCACTGACATCCCTGTGTACCTCCAATTTTCCTACCTTTGCAACAACAGATTTTGATGGAGTCAGCCTGATTCACGTCAGTAATATTACTCTATTGCATTATCCTCATGAAATTGGGATGGTTAAATTATGCAAGTCTTAAGTAAATTACCGTTCGACTTGGGATTTGGAAATTAGAATAATTTGACGCGCATTATGAGTGGGTTGTAAATTACATAAACTCTGAATATTCAAACTAATGGAAACCAGCTTGCTTATATGGTACTTCTAATATTTTACATTCTCACTCATCCGCTTGAAAACAAATTATCAACATATATACTCTCTATCATATGAAATTTCTGTTCATTCCTCTGTTATATCCATGTTAAAAATAAATACTCGCGTTTCGGCGCCCTTAGTTCATGTATTGTTTCATTTAGATTTTGTTGAAATAAAAAAAAAACCTCTATGTATCTTTGACAAGCCCCCCTCCCCTTGCCGAGATCCAATTTCAAATCAATCAAAAATCATCTCAATCTCTATGATTGTTCCACTCTTCGAACTCCAACTCCCTTCAAATACTATTTCCATGCTTAACAACTACTTTACTACATCCCACTGACACTACACCATCATCATCATCACAAGCCCCACTATACCTACATTATACTCAACACACTCACACCCCATGAGCATTCTCCCATTCAAAGCTTTCCAATTTCACTCATTATCTTACTATTCACTTTAGCTCCCGAAGTTGTTTAAATGAAAACATGTTCTCATGACGGTACTTACTGTCACTACCACTGCCTTACATACTCTCAAGCTCCACACACAATGCATAATGGGAATTCGCGAGGTGGTTGTATCAAACTTACTCTACATTACATTACGGCTCCACTACATGGGAAATTTCAGGGCGTGAAACCAGTACCATTGAACATGACTACGAGCCTCATAGTATGAGGCCATGTCTCATAAATATTAATACATCTGGGATTTTTAATGCCCCCATCCTTTATTTTGTTGTATTTATTGTTTTGCAAAAAATAAAAATTTCATATGAACTTTCATGACAAGCGTCCCCAGTCAGAGTCAGCAGAGTCACGGGAGAGGATCGGGCCGTATCGTGGGTCTGGTCTGGGCCCTCCGCTCTTGGTACCGTGTACCCTCCCTATACGATCCATTTATTCGGTATATATTGGCGTCGACGGACTTGACTTAAAATGTTCTTCCTTTAAACTCGACGTGCCGTATGTATACCTCACTCTTGTATAACATGCATGCATCTACTCCCTGTCGTATACTACACACACAGAGATGAGCCTAGAGGACTAGAGCCTACTCCAACTACACGAGCAAAAGCAAAGGAGTAGCTTTAGCCTTTAGCTTGTGCCTGTAGAAGTAGCTTCATCGCCTTTCCTTCCTCATATAGCATTAGAAGTATGCTCTCTCATCTCACCCTCTCTCTCTCTCTCTGCCATTGCCAGTGCTGAGTGCTTCCAATAGTAAGTTGTTCCAATGCATTTAGACTGAGAGAGCCATACACCCAGAGCCCAGTACAGAGGGCTATATACGGCAGACCTACCTACATTGACCGTACATACTGCCAATGGTTTCTGAGATACGAAAGGTATACTTTGCCCTCGAAATCTAAAACAGAAAAACCCGTAGTAGGTTGGTTGGTTGTCGCTGGTGTAAAATTGTTTGACTAGCGCTAAATTACAGATAGTGTACATGCAGAGTAGGCAGAGGAAGTGACTATATATTATTAAAGAAATACAGAACTATATACAAGTACACTCACATTATTCTTGGTTAAACTAATCCATACGAGACTACCTACCTTTCAAATATTTTTTAAAAAAATAAGTATTTTCAGACTAATTCCTATTAACAAGATTTAAAGGACGCCCCAATCCTCCCAGTGGGTCAGTCTGGAGTGAGTTAAAGATGGACAGAGTGAAATTATTAGAAGTGAACATGAACTTGGACACGAAAGGAATCTCCTCATTGAGTATAATGCAACCTTGTGCATTTCCAATTGCAACAACTTTCAACGTTGGAGCAATTTTTTAAAAAGTGTCAATAATCTATAGTGGATTTTTCTGTTTTGTTTTTTGGTTCTGAGTCTCATCATCAGCCTCGGGTTTCTCCATACTTTGTAAACTGTTTCTGACTGGAGTTCCAGTCATTTCCCTGGGACTCATTTAACTGTGTCTCATGTGCTCCGTGTAATTGGACAGAGAAAGGAGAGGATTTTGAAAATTGATGAGACACAGTAATATCTATATGTCATATTCTTGCTATAAAGTTGACAGTTTGCTGTGTGTGCGTGCGTGTAAACTATATATATCTATTTTTAGCCAAATTTCAAGAACGGCTTGATCCTTGACTTAATTGTGCCGTTCCCTCTTTCATTCATTATATTATGTCTCTGTGGCTGTATAACTACACTGTCTAATAATTCGGTATGAATCCCCCAGTTTTGATACTACACCGTTGACATTTTGTATCTAACCTGAGTATATTCCGAGTCACTGTTATAGTTTCCCCCTTCTCCTGTCTTCTTCTTCTTCTGTTGTCTTGAGGGGGGAAAAAATTAACCCTCTTTGGTTTGTTCGAAGTTATATCATTTGATTTTGAATAAAAAAAAAAGAAAGAAAGAAAAAAGTTTGGAATTTACGCATACCTTTGTTTTGTGGTTTCTGTCAAAAACAAAACTTACTCCGACTCTCCAGTCAAGTTATGGACACTGATAAGGATAAAGTTTCACGTGTTGAAGTCAATCGGAGAGGTAAATGCATTTGTTGCAATTCCATGTTTAAATTCTATATTTTTTTAGAGCTGGGTTTTAACTCGGAGCAAGCTGTATATTCAAAAAAAAAACAGGAAGTAATGGCTGGTTATACGACATTTTTTTTTATTTAGTTATTTTTTTTTTAAATGGAACTTTGTTATATGATCAACTTTACCTTATGTTTTTTTTTTGTTTTTGGAAAAATTCACACAGTTGCACATGTAGAGCTAATTGTAGATGGATAGTTGGCGATTTGAGACTAGTGGAAGTATTAGTTTTGCCTGGAGTATTGGTAATTAATTTTGGCTGTAGTTGTGTTTAGTGCTTATTGTGTAATTCCTCGGTGTGGAAGGAGGGTGTAACATTTATGTGGGGGATTGATTGGTCGTACAAATGATTCTAGACAGTTTCATTTTATAAGTGGGCCATCGGTATGGTCAATGAAATGGTTCAATAATATAGATTATTTGATAATGTCGCATTATTTGTTAGTTTATAGGTGCATTGAAATCAAAATATGGGGTGTGAAGTGAAGGCTGAATTTTAGTAGAAGCATTGCTGGGCTGCACTTCATGCATTTGCAATTTGCATCTAGTTAAATCTCGTTGTCAGTCCTGCACGCGGAGTGAGATTTTTTAAAATAATTTTATTGAGCTCCTTTAGATTGCGACATCTTGGTGACTGTGCCTTGTGACGGAGGAATTTCTTGTATAGGTATATATTTTGAAGCGTCATACATTTTTGTGATATCACGTGTAGATTCAGTATGAATTTCGTGAGAAGAAACCTACCGGGAAGTAAACTATTAATAATAATTATTAGGATTTTGTTTTGGTTATTGGTGAACTCTTCCGATGGTAGGGAAACGTCCGGGGTGGTTCTTCAATCATTATTATGTCTGAATTTCTCAATGCTGTATTCATCCCTATTTTCAAATTTTAGTACTTGGGTAATATAGGCTTGTAGAAATAGCATCGGTAGAACAAAATTAATAGTTCACATAAAGACCAAAGGACGTTGAACTGCATCGCGCATACCTTGCCAATTGAGGGAAAGTAACTCAAACTCAGATCAGAAGAGAAAGAGCTTAGCATGTTTCGTTATCATTACACTGGGCGGTGAATGTAACTTCCAACTTACAAGGAATAAGTCCTATGAGTATGCTGATTGTGTGAACTAATTTGAGGATTTACCGAATTAAATTGCAAAATAATAATTATCCGACCATGTAGCTTTATTTTCATTAAAAGCAGTTCCCCTGTCCTTATAAGACATGAACTATACTTATATATTTTTTGAGTATAGTCTAAATATAAAAATAAAATAATAACATTCCAGGTCTCATTGACCGTTATTAATTTGACGGATTGAGAGGGAGGTGAGAGAATAGCTTTTAGGAATACTTGGAAGACATTAGGAACGTGGTATAAAGGAAGCGGTCCTATTCTATGTATGTTTTCAAAAAAAAAACGGAGCATTCAATCAAATATTTTATGTCATAGTAAAATTACTAAAAGGTATAAGTGAAAGCTGGCTCTGCTCACTTCTACTCTCTATTAGTATCATAATTCGTGATCGCCAATAAAAATTTATCACGTCAAGATGTGAAGCACGTGCATATAAAAATTGTGAATGAGTATGCATGAAATGTACATGTAGACTGTGTTTGCCTACTGGTTTCAAGTACCAGGGCAGACGTCCAGGAGGGATAAAAAATAGTTTAGCTATATGATTTAATTTTCCGAATTAGAGAAACGTAAATAAATGCAGGTGCAACTAATGGGACTTGAGCGACATTTGCGACTAGTCTTTATAACTATATGAGGTTGCTTTGTGGAATCGGGTAATGGCAGAAATATTGAACGTAGCTGGGGCCTGTGAATTCAGGAAAGGCACATGATTTGTTTTTTTTGGATTATATGCAACATTGAGCAAGCTTTTTAGGAATTGTGGTATCCGGCTGTTTATAATTCCAGTCGGTAGTCGGTACACTCACCTGCAGGGAATGTCATAATAATGCACCAATTGCAACTATTGCTGGCACTTTGATCTACAGATATGTTGGGATATACCCAATTTTCTGCACAGTTCATCAACATTCTTTTGTATAGACAAGAATTCTGAGGAAGTTTATTTTCTTAGGTCATTCTAGGGATATAAATTGCGTGACTCTGCTACAGGGGTTGAAATCTTTTTCGGAGAAAAAATGCAGCATTCACAAAAATACAGTAAATGCTATACTTATGGATAACATTAGTATTAGTACCGAAATGGAACGAGGGTGTTTCTTTCGGATAGACATACATACATACATCTTGCAAAGCAAGAGGCGAAAAGTTTGTGAAAGTCGAACTAAAACGGCCTGCATAGAGAAGTCCTACCGAATGCTATGCGCAATATCCTCCCAACAGCCCAAAAGGTCTTAATTAGACTGTCTCCAATTACTACAGAGTAGGGCTTGGTGAATAAGCCCATACGTAAGGGGTTTTTCATCCGATGCGCTTAGAGTTGAAAGAATAAATAAATCCGTACTCACACGTCATAAGCAATAAGATGCAGTTTTAAAATTATTATTTAGATCCCAAAGAAATGACATTGACATGATTTTTGAACATTTTTGGCAAGGAATCAAACATTTAAACTTGCCAACTGTGATGGAAGGAAAATTAGATATAGCACCGTAAAGAAACTCTCCTCATCCCAACCCATAGTTTGCTTGAAATACACACGAGTAAATTTATATTATAAACCCTAAATAAATAATTTTTTCTGTAATAAAATTATCCTTCCGTAACAATAACTGTGAGAAGATATCTATAATAATAAAATTATTGCCTTCGTTTTATATTGTATCTTTTTTATACTTTACTACTCTGAGCTATTGGAGCAACGATGTTTGTTTCTCGAGTGGTTGAACGCCTGAAGGATCGACTAATATTAGTGCAAATTAAAAGACTAAACCAACTTTTACTTTTATCATGTTGGGGCTTTTGTAAATTCCAATACTTTATAATTACTATGTATCACAGAATTAATGGTAATCACTGCACTCTTTCTTAGTTTTTGTCATCATTTCTGCCCATTTGTTGTATCTAGTGTTAAGAATCTGTGTTGGATGCTATTAACTGTGATGAGGACATTTAAAACTGAAAATACAGATATTTGACATTCTCTCTTACTACCCTAATTTTTGAATGCAGTTATGGCGATCCGGGCGAAAAAGAAAAATCGGAAGAATCAATATATGAAAAAGCTAGCTGCGGGTGCGGCTGGTAAAGCTAGAGTGTCCCCAAGGGGTAGAGATCCTAATCATAGTCGGTAAGCTCTTCCTCCAATTAAAATTGCGTTGTCTTTGCTGATTGTAACATTTTACAAGCCCTTGGAGTGTCAAAACCTGAAAACAAACCCCCCCAAAAAAATATTGAAAAGTTGATTTAAATTTTAGTACATCCTCAAATACAAGTGATGGCTCAGAGGAAGCAGAGGAAATCTTAGGGAGTGATGACGATGAGCAAGAGGATCCACGGGATTATTGCAAAGGTAATATTTTGAATAAATAAACATATTTTAGAAATCAAAATTATTATAGTTCCAACCGTAAATTAATGACGTTCTAAAATTTTCCAGGTGGCTACCATCCCGTGAAAATAGGTGACCTGTTTCATGCTCGGTATCACGTTGTACGTAAACTTGGTTGGGGACATTTTTCTACCGTTTGGCTTTGCTGGGACCTTCAGTAAGTTACAAATCAAATTTGTGCAGAAAAGTATTCAACAGTTCAGTGTTTTCGGCCAGAAATTGTATTGTATTGACATTTTGTATTCCACTGGAAATAGTGGAGTAAATTATGTCGGTGATTTGGACTGATCAAATGAATAATAACTATTGTTGAAATTCTAGGGCACATCGATACGTAGCTCTCAAAGTTGTGAAAAGTGCACCTCATTATACCGACACGGCCTTAGATGAAATAAAATTACTAAAATGTGTAAGGAAAGCATGACTAGTTTTCCAATAATTATCGTATTAATGAAAGGTCGTTTTAAAAGCAAAATATTCAAATATTCTGCAGGTGAGAGAAGCTGATCTCTCCGATCCAAACCGAGAAAAGACTGTCCAACTTCTTGATGATTTTAAAATTACCGGAGTCAATGGCACGCATGTTTGCATGGTGTTTGAAGTATTAGGGAACAACCTTTTAAAACTAATAATTCGGTCCAATTATCAAGGCATTCCCTTACAAAACGTTAAGAGTATTATGAAGCAGGTACATGAAAGGAAAATAAAGAAGATTATCTGTTAAGCTTTCCGGATTTATATCTGTTCAAATACTGAATATATTGAACATGACTTGCAGACTCTGGCAGCGTTGGACTACTTACATACGAAATGTAAAATTATTCATACGGATATTAAGCCAGAAAATATTCTCATGTGCGTCGACGATCAGCATGTACGGAATCTGGCGCATGAAGCTACCACTTGGCAGAAGTTGGGAATGAAATTACCTGGTTCAGCAGGTTTGTTGAGATCACCTGTTTCGAAAGTTTTTAATTTCTACTTTGCGTAGGTCCAGATATGTATATATGTGCACCAGTGCTGGAACTTTATTAAGGTTTCTTATCTTGGATGTAAGTGCTATTGTAGTGACGGTTGGATAATTATCTATTTACAGTGAGTACAGCTCCTAAGGAATATAAACGACAAGATGAATCTAAAATGTCGAAGAATAAGAAGAAGAAACTGAAGAAAAAGGCAAAAAAGCAAGCACAATTATTAGAGGAGCAAAATAGACATTTTCAGGATGCTGAATTACTTAATAGCCAACAAAGTAATGGCCCGAACTCCACATTAGATACTGTTACAGTTACAAATAAAGAAATTGAATCCTCAAAATCAATGTCTGCTCTAGACAATTCAGATAAGCAACTTGATGATTCTAATATAGAATTATCAAAAGTAGGCTCCGCGAATTCGACCGATGGAGACGCCATTGATGGTTTGTTATTATGTATTTTTAAATACAGTAAAAACTCTTGGTAGAAATGTGTTCACAGTCATCTCAATGAATTAATTAAACTAGGAGGATGTGCTTTAGTAAATAGCATTTATCCTTAAAACTTCACATTGATTTTTAAAAATTAACGGTTTTCGGGGACCAAATCAATGGGGAGCGGTACATATACATATATGTGGTCAGAACATATTTCTGCTTTAAGTTTTTACGGGATTTCGCTTCGTACTCTATTTTTCTGGGACCTGTTTTTCTTCCGTACTGTTTACGTTTTACAATATTATAAAAATTTGATTTAGAAGAGGCTTCCTCATCTACAAAATCAGCTCACCGAACCACTTCTTGTCCTAATTTACCCACTAATAGACGACCAGATCCTGTGAAAGAAGTTTGTGATATTCAGATCAAAATAGCTGACTTGGGAAATGCCTGCTGGATGGTGGGTAGAAAATTATTGATAATAATATTTATTTGCAAGCATAATTGCGTCTTCATAAATAATCTTAATGATAATGTAACTCTGATTTATTGATATTGAACTCTTTTTATTGAAATTGTATTTAGGATCACCATTTTACGGAAGATATTCAGACACGGCAGTACCGCTGCTTGGAGGTGTTGATAGGAGCTGGTTACAATGGGCCAGCAGATATATGGAGTACGGCATGCATGGTTGGTGAATACAACAATGAGTGACCTTGATAATTCGTGTTGATATTTTTCAAGGAAAATTCATAATTTGCAGGCTTTTGAGCTGGCTACTGGTGATTATTTATTTGAACCTCACACGGGAGAAGATTATTCTCGAGATGAAGATCATTTGGCGCACATAATTGAGCTTTTGGGACCAATCCCGAAACACTTGGCTTTAAGTGGAAAATATTCTCGTGACTTTTTTAACCGAAAAGGTTGGTAGTAATTATTATACATTAAAAAAAATTATTTACCATTATTGGAGGTATTATCTATATGTACTTTTGATTCATAGGGGAGCTCCGTCACATCACAAAGCTCAAGCCTTGGCGTCTCTACGACGTTTTGTATGAAAAGTACGAATGGTCTGCCGAGGATGCAAAGGATTTTGCAGATTTTTTAATTCCAATGTTGGCATTCGACCCAGCTAAGAGAGCCACAGCTGCAGAATGTTTAAAACATCGATGGTTGTCTTCCTAGGGTACTTAGGTCTACGGTATGCGCTATCCATAAGTACATGCCGTACTCACTTAACCGATAACTGATCATTCAGATTAACTTTTATTGTTTATTCAAGTAATCGAATTAAAGTTAACTTTTTTAGTTCATGTTTCTTGTTTGTGACATGTTTTTCGTTAGACTTTTCAACGACAAGCTAATAATCAATGATTATTATGTTGACAAACATCCTTCCAAGGGATAGCGGCGTTCGTATTTCAATAACTGTTATTGTTGTGGTTCTTATCATGTGAAGTACGATATTATTGATAGTCCAAGTGATTCACTTAGAATAATGCATACAGTGTAAGTTTTCAGTAGAAACGTTAAACGCTGCGTTTCAAAATTTTTCATTGCATCACATGGAAATTTTATTTGCAAGTTTACTGACATTCAGAATCAATGTAATAAAATATTTGATTTTAAACAATGAACACGCGTTCCATTATTTCTTGACAAACATCATGTAATATCTTCAATAATTATTCCTATTGAGTAAATTAGATATCACAAAGTCATCATCCAAATCAGGGGAGTAATGATTTCATGAAGTTCACATACGGATAGGTACAATAGATGGCGTGGTTGTAGCATAATCCGGATAGCGAACACATTTACCTTTTCTATTTGATCCCTCATCTTCGTAATGACCTTCATTGGATTTTCAATGAAGAACATCCCCAACTGCCAAACCAGAGAAGTTACTTGCAAACGTAATAACTAGTCAAGTGAAACTTGGAAGAAAGTGCAAAAACAATAGGAGCACTTCAAAGAATTAATATCCCATTTAATTTCGTAATTTCTCGTAAAAACATTGGTAGTATAAATATTTTGACAAAGAGGTGACCCATGTTTAATTATTTTTCCAGTAATTATCGCTCTAAAAAATTACAAAGGAATTTTCGCTGAAAAAGTAGTTATCACTACAATCAGAACGGGTTACTTAAGACTGCTCGGACTTTGGACACTGTCATTAAAGCTTTCTTCATTCACCTTGTCTTGCAGGAAAACTGTAAATGCGTAATAATAAATTGTTGATATCCCATGTCGACATCTGTAATAATACAATATAAAACTAACAATAAGCAAAATCTCCCATTCCTCAATGGTTTCTGGATTGCACCATTTGGTTAACAAGTTAATTTGGTCAACATAGTCATTGATTTTCGATCAGCCCATGCCGATGTTATGCGTTATAAATATTACATAGTACACAACGATCATGTTTCCCAGAGACAGAGCTGCAGTTCAGTAATAAATAGTATTTAAAATAGGGGAATGAAACATGAGAGAAAGCTCCGTGAAGCATGCTTTTAGAGTCAAAGCAAGTACGGGAGTGATACATGGAAAGAAAGCAGGAGTAAATAGCTGCTATAGGATGAGGATTGTGTGAATTTGACGATTGAAACAGAATGTGAGTGGTATTATGAAAGCTTGGAGGAAGAATGAGTTGTTGTTAATTAGATTGGACATTTATGATTTGAGGAGAGGACTTGGTAGGAAATGCATATGTGATAATATCGCGGGTAGTATATCGTGGATGTGCTCCCCGCTAAGCGACAGTCATGAGAGTTGGGAAAGAGAGGAAAATGAGGCCGGATTGTTTGATGGTAGGATGTGGTACAAAATCAATGGAGGGCTGGCGTTTACCTCTTGATTTAGTGAATAAAGGCGGTGGATTGGTGAGGGGAGGCGGGTCCATAGTCCTATAGTCCAAGGGATATCTTCTAGTCGTCCGCAGACAGTCTCTACCAGGGTTTTTTCTCAGTTACCCAACATTCCGTTCGACGGTCACAGCAGATAGGACTGGCTCATACAAGGTCGTGTTTCCAGGTGGATGTTGCTCAAGACAGACTAGTTGCTCCGATTGTTGCAGTACAGAGGAAAATGTCGGAGAAAAAGTCTTTCCGTATTGACGTTCTCTTGGCTCGTGAGTCTCCGAATTCCACGAAACAATGGACAACCTGGTCACGGTCAACGTCTCCAAACTCAACTAGCCGGGCCGCATCTCTGAGCCCACCGATCTCTCCCGGGTCAGAACAAGGTTCCAGTAGTCCCACTCATCTGGATCCAGTTCCCCACTTCCACCATGAACAATTGAGTAAAATCTTACCGAATCAAAACAGTCTTCACCACAACATAAACAATAGCAATGGTAGTCAAAATCCTCATGGAAGATCTAATGGAAGTACTCGCTTTATTATGGATAGTGGACCGGTGGTCAGTTCAACGTCGGCAAATTGTAACTTATCAAGTAGGACAGAAATGGACATGGTGATGACGCATAGCAACTTGAATAGTGGGACATTAGACAGTGCTGGACATCGGGGTCATCACGGCCACTCATTGGACGCAGGGGGGATCTTTGACTCGCTACATTGTTACATGCCTACCAGTGGCTTGACACATTTTGGCAGTTCTGCCTTTCATCTTCCTTCCATGGACTGTTCTGACCATAAGGTACAAGCTTCCTCCTCGTCATCCTCGTCCTCGTCTCCCTTTGTCGGCCTTAGTGTTGCCAATGCTCATCAACTTCAGCTTGAATGGCTCGCAAGAAATGGCATGCTGTATCCCAGACTTCCAGATTTAGCAGGTAATAATTAATAATCTTACAGTACAGGTCACAGCTATGTACTAATGCACTCACTTGAAAATAACCTTCGGTCAGGGTTGACAATTTTTTAGCAACCACAAATTACCCTCCCTCTTATTCGAAGGCCCTGTTGTGTTGGTTTCTAATTTGACGCACATGGTTCTTCCAACGAAATGGGGCATCGTAAGATACTGTCTCAGAGCTACCGATACCGATTATTTGGATATGTGATAGTTTAGATTGAAATTTCCCTTTTAGTTACACACAGTAGCTTTGAAATATCTATCCGGAGTTTTTTTCTCGCTGTGAACTTGACAAAATACAGCTATTACTACTGCTTTATCCTTTTATAGATTATTATTGTCATGATATCTACTAATACATTGGATTCTAAACATCTTGAGCTTGCTTTTATCAGTGCTAAAAGTACACAGTGTCACATTTTGAATGATTTGGTCCCACATAGGTACATGCCCTACTCTGATACCTCCTTGCTGTATGTATTCCCCGGGGTATACGTACACATTTGTGGGTAACCTCAGAAGTGATTAAATCCTTCTAGTTGCTTTCACAAACTACTGCAATTTCAGCGAAATTTCATTCAGGGATTGCCGTCAAAGCGAATCTGAAGAACGTTAAGAACAACCCTTGAGAACTTTCACACTGGCTTATCTGCTACTTCCAAGGTTTACACTGATTAGAAAGCTCGTAACCATGTTGCTTACCTTGTACACATAGCGGAGTTGGTTAACAGTAATAATTAAACAGTATTTATTTAGTACTATTATTATAAAAATTAATTAGGTAACAAACTACACAGAACATTCGGTCATTGATTACATAACTTGATGTCAAAGAGCATCTATTTGACTTTTCTCCGAGTTACAAGTTTTAAATTTCAATACAAACAAAGGATTTAAATGCCCTTGTCATATTTGCAAATTGCCAAGTAACAATTGAGCGCTTGCACAAGAAACCCTATTTCATTTAATTGTTGTACTTTCTCGCTTCAAGTAATCCTACAATCAATTTATAAATAGACATAATTAGTTAAAGAGCAGTATTTTTAGTGGATACATAGAACCATGTATGACCTGGTATTTTTCTATTGTCCTGAAAGAATAAACCTTCGAAATGTATTCCATCTCAATGAAGTAAATATGTAAGAGCTATCAAATCCGTACACTTTGTAATAGATTATTGGATTACTATCAGGACTAGTGCCAAATTTCTTTCATATACATGATTCATGCTATGGTGTCACATTGCGAGGGAGGTATGTTTTAACATTCGAGTAACATTTGAACTTTCACCAAGAAAGAGCTGCTTGTATAAACACCACATTGAGCCCGTCAAAACTTCAAGCTTCTCTACTAATGAAGTTTCCACTAATTTCAAGAATCAATTCTAAAACTACTATTTCAGGTTTGTGAATGATATTGAATATCATTATTTCTATCTTTCTCAAAGGCTGGGATCAAAATCTTTCAAAATATTGTAGAACATTGGTGAAGATGTTGAAAGGACTTTATATTTGTTAATGGCATTCATGAACTCACCATTACCTAAGGAAGATCTCATTAACAACTGATTATTACTGATTATGAATGTTTTAGGTAATACATACTACGTTGTTAAAATATAGCGTCTCACATGGTTGTTTTCTAATGCTAATATTTTCTGCACCCATAAATTTTCCTTGTGTTACTTTCTAGGATTTAAGTAAAATCAAGTTAGCACAATTAGAATGTGACCCAGTCATTGTTTTATATTGATCAAAGTGGTAATATAAAAATTGTTATTTGAAGTATCTTTCCCCAATTGAGAAATAATGTTCCGGGCTAACTTGCCACTGGTAATGTTTACAAAACATGATTGTTAGTTTCCCCAGCGTGTATAGTGCCTTTGACAGAAAGATGCATTGTCTTTGTCAGAGTACAAATTACTTCTACCTTGCTTGGCAATAGAAAGAGAAGGGAAAGTCTTGTGAGAAAAAGCTCGCTGATAAAACTCAGAGGGCGGTAATTGCATTTAATGAAAGCATAGGAAATGGTAGGGAGGGAGTGGAGGAAATATAAAAGTGGTTGAGGTGCAAGAACGAGAAAGTACAAAACTACTGTATAGGAGTAATGCATAAATATGTACTTATGGAGTGTTGTGAGTTGGTTAACAAGACACATATACCCATACCACTGCGGATGAAGATGAAGAAATACTGGGAGCGTATGTGGGTATATCCAGTGTGGTGGTGATTGGTGAGATAAGACAATTATAATGAGATGTTATAGTTAGTTAGAGTTGAGTCAACGGGGGAATAGCAAATAAGAAGATGATGAATAGAGAAGCAAAGCGAGATGATTCGATTGATTTAGGCCAAGTCAAACATTTATGATTCAGAGTTTGGTTGGATAGTCGGAAGGTAAATTGAATTACCGTCGTACAATAGCGTCAAATCAAATCAGTTGAAGCTTCCACGAGACTCGTAAAGAGAGGAGAACAAACCAGGCCCCGGAACAACTTTTATCACTAAACCAAACATCATCTTAGTATTATCACGCGCAGATTAGAAAAACCATCGGGATGCCCAATGAGCAATTAACTAATTTGATTTCAACCGTCCAATTACGGCTTGAACAGTTTCCTCTACCCATCCCCCCACCAGCTAACTCAGCTTATTCTGGCCTGTTCATATCGGAGTCTCGCTACCCCTATTCGATCCCTCTGTTTCCACTTGTGTTGTCTTTCTCTTTTCGTCTCTCCGGAAAACCCGGGCATTACATATGGGTCTACCTATACATTTTTATGCAACTATACATGTCTAACTTGAAACCTTTCCTTGCCACTGGTTGACTCCGTTTTCATCTTCTATCCCCTGAAAGTTCCAGGGATATTTTATGTACGGGAATATGTACGACTGGCTGTATTATGACTTACGGTTACATAATAATGTAGCTTTTAGGAGTTTCCATCCACCATTACCAGTCGACTGTTCCATAGATCAGGGCCGCCATTAAGCTGATATGTTAAAATGTCTCTGCATTCCCACTTAATTTTATTTGCTCAAGAAACTATCTGATCATGGATGCACTTGTCTCATCAGCCCTTCTGTCAACCCGTGTAATTATGATTATCTATAGGAACGGGTTGGAAGGCTGGTGCGGTGCAGACCGACGTGTTTGAAATAATTCTAAAAGCTCCATTGATTGCCGAGTGATTTTGCTGCAGACTGGATATTTTCACTGGTTTTCACATTACGTTGCCATTGTCTAGAAATGGTTAGTGACGGCAGGGAAAAAAAGTCTTGGTGCTACTTTGGTACACATACATAGTTTGTTCGACTCGTCGCAGTAGTTCTATGCCTTGGTCCATGCCAGTGGGCATTTCGGTATATGTTAAAACTATGTGTCCTCTCCATGGTTGTGCACTTCACTCACACCGTAAATTAAGTTAGAAAATTTGAGCTCACGCAATGTCAACAATGAGGGTGCAGCTTTAGTTTTAGACTCTCCTTTGCCTCTCACTTCACTCTCATCACATCTTGGACCAAACATACGTTGTGTTAGCCGTGTTAGCACATATATATACTTCAAGTTGGTTGATTTGCCACGACTCCGTCAGAACTATGCTTGAACATGTCCTTACAGCAATTGACATGTACAAAGTCAAAGGTAATGGTCAGGCAGCGGTCTCCCTGTGACTGTATAATAGAATAATACAGAAAAAGTTGGTCATATGTTTTCACTACGGTGCCCTTTTGTTATTCTTTTGAAAAAGTAAAAGGATTGGTATTTATTTTATCCAACAGTATTTTACGGTTGTGTACTTGTGTTCACTGGGGTTGACAATAGCTGGTACTGAAGAACATGCAGTCATGTCACAGCAACTTTGCTACGTGGTGGTTGAAGCATCTTCTTATGTATTAAAAATGTTTGAACTGGTTTTTGACTGTCCGCCCGGTATTAACAGAAGAGGTTATTAGAAGAAGTGGGTAGAAAGGGAAACAGTTTCCTCTGGAATTTTCAACATAAATTGTAAATCAATATTCTAGAAATTAGATTTGTTCCATGATTAGTGTTTATAAGAGGGGCGTTGGGCTCGGCGGACACACATCACCGCCAAACAATGGGTCTTAATAACAACCTTATTGATGCTCCCATATTCGCAAGCTGTTTACTCACATTGCTGCTGACTAGACTCAATGTTTACATCATATGGCTCATTCTGTAGATTAAAGCCACTTGCGCTCTGTTCAAGTTACATTGGCTTTTGGAACACTTTTCACCCTGGAGTGAATTTAGGGTGCCATGTGCAACCCTCCCTATTATTCGTTTTTATCTCTCTTTCCCTGTGTATTTAAACACTTGCCCGGTGGTACCAGCTCTACATTGCTTTTATTTGCAGAAGTTAAAAAAGATTTTTACACTGCAAGTTCTCACTGGTGCAGTCGTTTTCCGAATCTGCATATTTTATCGTTTTAATCATAATAAAGACCTACATTGCACATGTCATATGCTATGCTGCAGACAATAGATATTTATACATACTACCTACGCCTACAGATACCTCGGTACATAATTTATAATGGACACTGTAAATGACTTAAACTGTCATAAATCTTCAGCTGCCTACGACTTGCACTCATATGTATGTAAAATAGACTTGAAGGTACTTCTTATTGTTGGACAGAAAGCAAGCCATTTTTCCGGTTTGAATTTCTTACTGCAGAGTTAATGTTTTTTTACAAATAAAACAAATGACTCTTTCAAATAGGATTTTTTAGGTAAGATTCATTTTTAGTTTTTGTATTGTGGAAGATGTTTCAAAACTAAATAAAGAATCGGGTTAAGGTGAAGGTTGATTTTGACAAAAGTCTACATATTTAGAAATTGCTATGATTATGAAATAGCTACGTATGATAACCAAGGGTGTGTTTTGTATTAAAATACCTTTACATTTATCTATCTGTAATTCTGCTGTAGTTTCTTAGCAACTTTGCACATATTTTCTAACTTTCGATGAAAATCGCAATAATTACTACATTACTACTAGAAGGGTGGCTTGCAGGGGAAGCATAATTTTGTGACTTTTATGTGTTAATTTCTGAGAAAAGTCACAGCGCACTATAAAATATGATGCACAAACTTTATGATATTTACAGTTTTAGATCTTCTAACTACCAATGAATTAAATCTTAACCTCATTAAACCTCAATTTTTTGATGTTCTCAAAAATTGGAATCAGTGTATACAACAAAAATTCACTAAGCAATCTAACCAACCATCCACTCGGATTTTCATAATCGAGACGGAATAATTCTAAAAAAGTTCAAATTTTTGCCAGCTATACTGTATTCCATTTCATGGAAATAAAGGATCCACGTTTAAAAGGCCCAAAATTAAATATTCTCATTGGAATGTCTGCTCACGTGGAAGATTATTTTTCATCTGCCTTTGCACGAAATATTGGAGTGAATTTATTTCGTTGCTGCTTGCTGGACGGCCAGCAAACTATAAACAATCAATGAAACATTTCTAATCACTTTCGATATTTCCAATAGTTTGATTACGTACGACGAAATTCCACTTGATACATATAGGAACACCACAGTACTAGGTTTAAAGATGAAATACACTCAGGCAGATTCAAATGGTTATTTGGAAACCGTCACTTAGATCCTAAAGATCTTTGGACAAAGTTTGCTGTAATCTCTTTTCATACATAATTTTTCTATACATATAATTCCAAAATTTAAGGAAAATACGGAGTTATAATTTTTCCAACAGATCTTTTTGAACCCCTACAAGATTCATAGGATGAATTGTACATGAGTATCTATTTCGGGTTTGATTTTTATTGTAAAGATAAAGGGAAGCCGTTTTATGATCTTGTAGAATATAAGAGTGTAAAGTTACGTGAAAGAAAGTACGGTTCTAACAACTTCATACTTTTATAATGAGAGTAGGTAACATTGCGGCGAATGGTAGTGCTTTTGGAAATCGTTTGCCGTTGCGTAGAAAATGCTCTTGCAACTAGAGCCCTTATATATGGCGGGATATCATTTCAATAGTCTAAATGGAAGTACATTTTACGAGAAAGTATTTTTATTGGGATTTTTATGCTTTACACAGTTTGAATGGCAATGGCCCCAGAAAGTTATATTTCCTTAAAAATATCAACAAAGAAGTGAAAAGTCTACCTAATAGGTTGGGATTTTGAACTGAAATCCACGATTGTTTCTTTTTTATTATGAATGCTGCCAAATAACAAGTCAGGGCATGATGATTTGTATAATCATCTTGACAATAATATCGGACATAAGTTAAAATGCTTGGTGTGCCACGCTACGTAAGCGCATGGTAAACTCCTTACGGATAACACGAATAAAATAGGAGTCTTTCACGAGTGCGCACATTTCCACTGGTTTGGGTAAATGTTCATTTGTTTATTTTGGTTAAGGCGATTTAAAGGGAGTGTTGATGCTAGAAATGATTAGAGAAAGTCATGTTAATGTAACTTTGGTGTAAAATTCCCGTGTTGTAAGAGTTGTCACATTATAATAATTATAAGAATGCGTATTACTGAACACACTGAAAGTAATAAGAGCTGGATAGGAGGTTGGAGAAGTTAGAGAGTGAGATCGAGAGCTGGGTAATGAATACGTGAGTAAATAGTGAGAGGGGATGAGCGGTAAAACTGCTTGAAAGGCAACAGAATAGGTAACGGTTGACTCGTATGCTACTACGAATGGATGAGATTTTCACGGAATGTAACTTTTAGCATCCCGTCTATGCATAGATATACGTATATTGTCTATTTTGTATATAGAAATAGAGAGAGAATCGGTGAGGGATACGATGAGAAGCGAGAATTTCTCGCATCTATAGGATCTATGTACTTATATTTGAGAGGAGGAGATGGGAGCTGTTGGAGTTGTTTCACGAGTTGGGAAGAAGAGATTTAGGTAATTTGTGCAGGTTAGAATTTATGGATGCCCCCTAGAGCGTTTTTATCGACACAAGAATAGAAAGTGGCAATAAATTTGTCAACGATCAGGAAGCCGACATTTCTATGCACAAAACCAGCCCTTGTGGATCCTTTGACTAAGATTATCTCGCACAGGACAAATCAGGGAAAACCGGCAAAATCGAGTCTTTTCATTCAATTACAACTACTTAGGATTACCTAATTTGAAAGGATGGGACGCATTACGGCCCTTCATATACAGAAAACATCCTCGCTAATTCATTCCGTCTCAAATTGTGTGTTTGTGTACTCGGAATAGTGGAAAACCGATAGAAATTATCATAATTGTCTAATTGCGACTGCACATCGTGCCAAATACATCTGAACTCAGAATTAAAATCATGCTCACTGCTAACAATAACTCACATTTCCAAAAGCTGGATTTTCTCCTTAAAAATATCAAGAATGTTTTTCGGGATAGAAATTCTCACAGACGAAAATAACGGAAGCATTTGTAGATGATGAAATATATTTTGTATTTATTGTGAAATGTATTCAAGAAACATTACATTTTACCATTTCTTGGTTATTTTGATTAGATCTGCCGTGATCTGTCATAATAAATGTCTAGCTATGCTAGTGTGATAACTGGTACAATTCCATTATCGGCTGTGTTGGGCTAATTATTTGTTATGAGGATCAATTTGGTACGCGTTTCCTTGGTGTGATTGCAGTTTTTTACATTAGATCATAATTGTTGTAATGCGTATGATGAAATCAATTGGGGTAAACGGATGGGTGAGGGTTCCGTTGAGGACAATGTGAGTGTGATCACAGTTGGTGCGCCTATTTTCCGGGTACTTCATTGCTCAGGATAAACATGCATGCAGTGACGTATGCGTAGAAGGCTAATGGGACAAGTGGAAATTTTTCATGGAAATAAATGAGGGTAATTGAATGAATCGTGGAGGGAGGGGATGGATGGAGTGTGAATAATGAGCCGGACGGTCCTCTTCAAGCCACAAAGCAATGGAAGTTGATTAGTTTCAGTGGTGATTAGATTACATTAGCATGACAAATAGTGAGTGATTGTATTATTTACTATTAGTATTTATGAGGGTCACACAATGTTGATAGTTGACTTTGATTTGTTGGCAACTTGAGTTGGAATAGAGAGCGCGAGAGAATGCTACTTGCATAGTACCGAATACAGAGGGGAAGCTTTATTTCGTACCCGCGGAAGAGCAACGATCAAAAATTCACAAGCCAACTAATACCACTATTCATTCTCTGACCCATCTGTTCAGTCAGGATTCAATTCATTTGTGTACACAAACAAATTACCCAAAGAGTCTCTTGTCATTACCATACTTTTATCTCGATCACTCTCGGAGCCGACCTTTAATTTTTCTCACTACATATTTCATTCACCTTTGCAATTTGAACTTAGAAGAACGGGCTTTTATTTGTACCATGGACATAACGAGGATTCCGGTAGTTGGTGTAGATCCAATTTGGATTATGTTATATGATCTTCATAGTTTACGCTCTTCACGGTACAAACACGGGGTGTGTAAATGAATGTATACTAACACATTCACATGTAACACATGGGGACGGATACATTGTGGAGGGAGAAATTTGTTGAGAATATCATGAAAATGTACGAGTCAATTTCAAATACCTTTTGCTTATAAATCTGGGGATCTATGTGGTTTTGAAATTGTAGGAATTCCAGGGGGTCCAACGGCTGCATTGCTGGGTAAGACAAGACGGCCACGTACAGCTTTCACTTCACAGCAATTGCTCGAGCTGGAAAGACAGTTTCGACAGAATAAATACTTGTCACGACCCAAACGATTTGAAGTGGCTACTTCCCTTATGCTCACTGAAACTCAGGTTTGATAACATTTATTACTCAATTTCTAGGCACTTCTCCACGACCATCGAGTTATGTTTATTCCTTGCCATGACATTTCATTTAATAGTACAAGTGTTTGAGTCTCTGAGGAATGAGTGTACACGTAGGGGTGTATTCATTTTCATATGTATGTACATATGCACATATTTCCAATATATCATTCGACGAGCATTCCTACAGTTTTAAAATGTTTTTTTCGTCGTGAAAACTAAATACAGTAGAACACATTACAAAGATAAGGAACACATCAGCTACGTCCGTGGCCATGGCGTAAGACAATTTTACGGTATTTGTATGTATGTACGTACCAACGCTTTTAACTCCAGCTAGAAACTTCATTGTAATAATGTCACTCCAGAGAGAATATTCATGAAAAAACAATGCTCACTGCTTTTGTTCCGACCCCAATTCATCCGATTCATTAAATAGCGTATTTAGCTCCATTACGCTCCAAGTTTTCACAAGCTTTAGTAAGCAATTCCTGCGGCACTTCGGTAGAAATTCCCTACCACATGTATCTCCTGAAGAGATGTTTATCTGGGTTTGAATTTTGAAACCCAAAGCACTCAAGTATAAATTACATCCTGTATGATGTGTTCGACAAGCTTCTGGTAAGGCACCAAATTTGTGGTTAACACCAATAGCAATTTGTATGGGTATATATGCATGCACTGGCAAGAAGATGCTAGACGGATAGTCATGAGTGAAGCTTCTTTAGATCAAATTGTAATAAATTGCATCTTCTCTGGAATCCCATTCACAGCCGAACCATTCATCCTGTTGTGTTAAACAACTTATAAACATGCGCAAACTCTTTTGCTTTTTTAAAACACTCTGGTTCTTTAATTTGCCGAGCTATCGACTGAGGCACCTTTCCTGGGTTTTAGTTATATGGAAGTCTCAACCAAGACGCTTTCCCTTCCCTACAATTATTCTTTGTAGCATGTCTGGTACAAGAGCATTGATTCTACGATCCTTTATTCAATGAAATGTTTAGTGAATCTTTCCCTTTTTGTATTATATTATTTTTCTGAGTTCCTGGCTTCCATTATTATTTTACGTTATAAAATGCAGTTGTTATGATACTAACTATACTAGCTGTACTCATATGAAATGCACTAAATGGGTAAGTTATCCGAGCTTCATTTGAATATTCTGAGTCTCTGCGGAATTCGGGGCTGACAGCATTAAAGCTTTCTCCTTGTTTCTGGCTGAATTACCTGCATCTGTTGTTTTGATTGAGGCTATATATGCCACACATGAGCTAGGTCCATCATGCTCGACGATTCTGCTTCTATCAACATCTATCCAACAATAATAATTATTTATGCTCATCGAGTAGTTATTCAACTAAATTGATATTTACAGGTCAAGATATGGTTCCAAAACCGGCGTATGAAATGGAAGAGAAGTAAAAAGGCTCAGCAAGAGGCTCGTTGTAAGGAAGAAGTGGACAAGAAAAGTTCTCAGAACCAATCCGGGGCACAAACAGATATGCTCTTTGAAAAGGATGGTCAGCAGCAAGCACAGTCAGGTGGGAATAAAGTTACGACACCACCAACTACTAAGGGTTTTCCCTCAGCTACCTCGTCCATTGGAAACAGTAATACAGATTCTTGTCCTCAAATATTTGTATGTAGTAATATCTGTAGTGGTTCCAATAATAAGCGATGACAGTAATGAGTAATATAGCAACAATAGTAGCAGCCAGTACTAAAACTGAGCCAGAACAAATATGAAGGAAGGATAACAAAAGATTTGGAATGTGTACAACATTGTTGGGCTGAGAGACTAAGCAGCTTGTCAGTTGTCCCTTTTTTAAACCCTATGAGACGTCAGAAAGTTTTTTGTACTCACTTCCAGAGAAAGGAGAAACGCTGGCGAAGAAAAGTCACGAGAATGAAGAATGTCAGGGATTTAGTGGTGGCGGTGGTGAAACAACTCATAAATCTCATCGTCTTTTACTCTATGCATCTCCCCGTAATCATTCAGCCTACCCACAGCTTGACTCACACTGCTCATGAAAATGCAAGAAATGAAACCTTTCAAGCAACTGTAGGGATGAGAAGGAGGACCGACGAATACTTGCTGCCGCTGTTTTTAGAGAAATACTAATGTGCGAACCATATTTGGAATGAAGCCAATGAAAAATAATAATAATATTCCCGCATCAATTTTGTCCGAACTTTATTTTATGAAATGATTGTTATTATTTCTCTACATGTGTGCGTAAGTTCGACAGCAACAACAGTTCCTTTCACTCGTGTCATCCCTCGCTACCCTTTCCTTGGCTCGTGACATTAATTCAATAACGGTATTCATCACAATATTATTATTTGGGTGACATGTTTATGACTATGTCTGTGTTCCAGCCTCGTAAATATCTATCATAAATTACTGATATTAAGTATTGCCATAGAATTTAATATTTATTATCCTCTAGCAAAAGTTTTGCCAAAATTTTCTTGTTAAATAAATCAGCGCATCTATGTTGTCTGTTTCATACAAGCATTTTCCAGTCATGTATTTCTTTCCACTAGTCCTGATAACATGCATTGCTGTAGTTCTTTCAAAGGTTTATTTCAAACTTCAGAAAGATCGATGTGATATTTTAAAATTACACAAATCACACTACAACGTTACTTGTAACTCCAGTACTTTATCATACATATACCAACCTAGCATCACAACTAATTGCAAGGACTCCATTTAAAACTGCCGGGTCATTAGGGAAAAGCTCGTATAAGATTAACGATAAATAATAAAATACTTAATAGCAGTAAAGAAAGTTGTTTTGGAAATTAAGGGCCGCACGAGACTATAAACAGCCAGCCTAACTGATAAATTGGAGGTTAGGATTTGTTGCAGTATAGACGGCGTTAATAATGCTATAAAAGAATCATACTCATTGTGGATGCATGTGAAAGTGGATGTTGTCTGAAGGGCACACATATGTATGGGATCTTGTGGGAACTAAAATATGAGAATATTGTTTCAACACGGGCTAAATCTTCCACTGAGGAAACTTAGAGTTGTTGGAGTTGAAGGACTTAAAAACATGGATAAGAGAAGAAAGTGAAAGAGCAGGAAGGACTCGAAGAACTCTTCGTCGGCCAACGTGAGAGATGGGAAAGGGGAGTTGTAAATCTTTGGCGTGAAATTTATGAGCAAACTTTTCTCCGAGTTATTTGTAACGATGGTGTAGCGAATCGAGAATTGTGTGGGGGGAATCCACATAGCCAAAGAGATCTACTAGAACTCCATTCGTCCTATAAAGGGGGATTTTCACTTGGCTAGCCCCATATAACTCTAGAGAAATAGGAAAAGTCTTGATTTTCAAGAGGGGGATGGTAGGGGCAAGTAAGTTGGGTACTGGAAGAGATTGAGGCAGCTGGAGTGAGTTTATGTGGGGGTAATCCGACTATTTTCTCTATGTTGTTGGTAAGGAGAGAACGCTGTGATTTCCTAGCCATTACTTTGTATGTGTGGCTCATTTAACTAGCAATGTAATTTGTGTGAGTAGTTCGGGAACGTCACTTAGTGCTCTTCGCTTTGAAATGGAAATGGGAATTGTGCTAATCTAACTCAATGCCACTTATCAGTGAAATAGACTAGCCGCTCACATCACATAATGGCCCCTAAAAATCCTCTTTGCCTTTTTCTTAAGCCTCCTCCTATTTCTCTCTGCCTCCTCCTCCTCTTCCTCCAATCTTTCTTTCACTTCCCACATACACCATACCTACTATACGTATGTATGCACCTTCCTTCCCAGCTCCTTTCTCTTCGTCTTCCCTTTTGTGTCATAAGTCTTCTCTTATGCGTATGCAGGCTATACGGCTAACCCTAGTCACCCACAGTACTCCCATTGAGTTCCTACTCTGCCTTCTCAATATGTATTTAAAGGAATTCATGTGGGATTTGGAGCTTTTCCACAGCCACAAGATTTGTTGAGGTATCTTTGAACAGTCATGTAAACAGTTGCTGATACATTGGACACTGTCATGTCACTGCCAAGAGTACTTCTCCTCACAAAGTCAGACAACCCATAAGTAATAGAAGTAGCTTTTCATGACACGAGCCTCATAAATTACGTCGATTCATTTTCCTGCGGCAGTGTGTACACACACATCTTGTCCCACGCTCCGCTTACAACTCCAATCAAACTTGGTGTCTAATGAAACCTCGAGGCCTGGCCTAATACTCGACAAGGTAACGTCATGTAGGTACATACGTGCATTTTTTAGAAACCTGAAAGAACGAGGTTCACCTCCAAGTTTTTTTTTTCTTTTGAATGACGGTCGATAACGGATTTTCAAATGGCACTACCGCTCCATGGTTCTCTATCGACAATGCAGGACTTGAAAACAAATAAATTTAACTAGTATGTCGAGGATGAGTGGATAAGAGAAAAAGTGTGGTGATGATACTCGTAAACTCCCGGGAGAGCAATTTATCTCGACTGGAATGACTACACTTTTAATTAAAGCTAAATCGCTTCATCGCTCCCTGGACATTACTTTGATCTGGGCCTAATTAACTGAGGAAAAGTCTAATCTAGTGCTAATTCCTGTCATTCCTACCTACTCTCATTGGGCTCCTTTCGTGAGAGTGTAGAGCGTCTCAAGAAGATGATTATTGGCAACGATTAGTCCTTCTAGTAACACCAACTTGTTCTTAAATTAGAAACATCGATCCATTTTTTTCCTCTAGGCAACCTCAGTTCAGTGCCACTCCTCTGCTCTTTCCGGTTTTCACGCGACACATTAACCTACAGTATTGCCGTCAGTATCTATCCCTTCCAATCATTAAATGATCCTGCAGTTATTATTATTCTATCAGCTTTTATATATTTTTATACGATGAATCATTTTAATATGCTCAGGAATTCCTGATTGTTCAAAGAAAGATAAGAATGCTCAGATAGTATGATTACTGAACGGAAACAATCTTGGGGTACAGTGAAACACCTGCTTGAAACATTGCTTTTAAAAATTTTGGAAGATCATATAAATACATTTACATTACACAACGGTAGCTTCACTCTTGGCTGATGTTAGAGTATAGTTTTAATCTTTTAGGGACTAATGGAAGAGGTCGTTGCTAATGTAAAAAAACCTTTGTAGTCATGAGGTCACTGAAAGCTTGGGAAATACGAATACTATGGCGTGTGTTATATGAGTTTGATGTTAAAATATAGCTAAAGTGCTGGCTATATATGCTGACAACTTTTTTATGCGCTTTATCGGCAGAAATGTTGAAACATCCGTTAAACAAGACGACTCATTATATTTTGTCCTTTAATATTTTCTCAATTTTATAACGGAGTATTTTTTTTCTTGCACATTCGTAGATGATTTGAAGAATTTGAATAATAAATATGATTAATTACAGAAATCCGAAAATACAAAGTGACGGGATGGGCAATAATGATAATAAATAATAAAATGTCTGAAAACAACATGTGAGTGCTAAATAGATAACAATTTGCTTAGTTGGGCTTGGAAGTGTAAGCAATTTTATCGTCATTGGTAGGAGGTCGAAGGGGGACAATTTTCAATTTGATGCTAGGAGTATTCGAACTTTCCACAGCAGCAGGATTAGATTTGCTGGAGTGCTTTTTGGACGAGTGTTTCGATTTTTGTTTATCAGTTGGCTGGACGTCTTGAAGCATTCTTGAACCTAAGTTAATTTTAATTCTACTTCCAGTTCCAGCCGGATCAGTGCACCCTAGCGAGTCTGTGCCGTCCGTACCCTTAGCTTTTGACCTATCCCTCTCCTTCTCTTTGTGCTTTTCTTTCTTATGTTTCTCTTTATGCTTCTTATCATCTCTACTTTTATCCCTGTTCTTGTCTTTATGCTTTTTCTCTTCCTTATCCTTCCTTTCCTTCTTTTCCTCGTGCCGATCCTTTTCCTTGTCCTTATGCTTGTGTTTTTCTTTCTTGTTTTTCTTGATTTTCTTGTGGGACGGTTCTCCTTCTCCAGCATCAGTAACTCGACTTGCAGGAGATGTGACCTCCGCTTTAGAAGTCATTAAGTTCATGGGAACTGACACTGTGGTCAGGGAGCTCGTGCTTGCGGGAACAGTAGAAAGAACGGGTGCTGGTTCTGGCTTAGTGTCATCTGATGTACCTGCACTGGCAAGTTCCGGCTTAGTGTCTCCAAAATATCCGTCATTATTAGAACTACGCCCTCCCATGCCGAACTCAAATAAATTTGGGAATAATGCCGAGCAAGAAACGGCAGGAGGCATCGAGAACGGGTTATCCGAGCTGACATCCCCTCCTTTAGCACCGACGGCAACATCACCTATCGGACTGAGTTCACTTTTCACAATGGACTGAATGGACGATGAAAGGAAATTAGAGCTTTCAATTAATTCAGGATCTGGGCTGAACAAAGACGACGGTCTACCAACTGGAATCCTTGGCTCAGTGACGGAGTTTCCACTGTCACCCCATATTCTTGAAGGTTCTGATGTAGTTACAGCATTGAAAGGAAGAGATACTGCTGGCAAATTGCTTGTTACACTTGGTCCGGTACCGTACAACTCACCTGTGTGCATAAACATATGTGATTAAATTACGATGGATAAGGGAGGGGAATTTAGACGCGTTTTGAGTCTAAAATTTTACGAACAGTAGAAACAAACAATGTAACTTGTCCATCAATAAACAGACACAAACAATGTAACTTGTCCATCAATAAACAGACACAAACAATGTAACTTGTCCATCAATAAACAGACAAACAATGTAACTTGTCCATCAATAAACAGACACAAACAATCTAATGTTTGTTTTAAGTAAGGTTTTGAACCATATAAGAGACAAGAGTTCCATGTCTACAATTTTATTGACATTTTAAATTAAGAAAAGTATACTATTTCTTACCGGTTTTGGTATCAGGAAGTCTAGTCCTAGAATGCTGGGAATTTAGATTATTACGACGGTTCATATCATCCGAGTTTTCTCTTCTCCCATTGAAATCAGGAGGGTTCTGCAATAAAATACTACCATTAGTAACCGATTTACGTGTAACAATTGTAATATCATTTCTAGCCTCGACTGATTTAATTTGTTGAAAGTGCCTCTAGAAATTTAGAAACTGTCAAATAAAACAGAGTCAACTTATAGCATGAAAAGTGGTCATACTGGGGTTCTGAACTTAATGATAGAGTAAAATGTCTTGCATAAAAAATACTTCATAAAAGCTCATCTGCAAAAATGTATCCATAGCTGAATACCCGGAGAATATATAATAATTATTAATTGATTTTCATTATATTGGGTTGTGAACTAAAATGACATTAAAGGATACCTCTCGGCGAGATGCACTGTCCTGGTATGGTTTCTTAACTTGATTGAACGACTGGGGCTGATGACTTTTATTTACGGGGGTATTTGAAGCAGATTGCAATGCTGAGCTCGAACTACTCGGTTTAGGTGGGGGCTGTCCACCTGCAGGGGGTTGAGATTTCGTATTATAATTATAAGGAACTTTGGACGGCTGCTGATGTAGAGGCTTTGAAGGATGCTGCTGACCACTCATGGCATGAGATGATGATGGAGGTTTAGGGGGCTGTCCAGTTGGCGGTGCATGACCCTGACTATGATGCCCGCTAGAATGGGAATGACTACTGCTTGGTCTATTACTTGAACCGTGAGGGTAGGCCTGTGTTGGATGGCCAGAATGATGATGACCTAAGGGTTTGCCATGTTGTTGCAAATTATGAGCATCTTTGGCACCATGATGTGATCCCGGAGGACCAACAGCTTTACTTCCAGAAGAAGAATAATGGGGATGTTTTGACGAAATATTACTGGGAAGAACTTGGGACCCATGGGGTGGCTTTATGGCATGATGTCCTATACCACCATTTACTTTAGGTTGTTTATTATTCACTTGACTTCCGCCGGGCTTAATAGACGGACCAGATCTACAGAACAAATAAAATGTTAAACACAACTTGTCTTCTGAATTTACGTATGGCGGCAAAAATAATGCCTGACCTCTTGCCAAGGGTAGAATTAGATCCAGGCTGTGGAGTGGCTGGGGAGTGTGAACGCGGAGCACCAGGACTATTAGTTGGGTCCATGTTCAAGGTAGGGAAAGCACTTAAAGCTAAACTACTACCACCGCTGGCTTGATTCAAACTAAGAATTTTCTTTTTTAATCGCGATGGAGATTTATCAAAAATTGCTAGGAACTCAGTCGTAAGTTTTTCCAGTTGATCGATTGTTACTGTATCGTCCACATACCAGAACCAATCCCTACCTTCCTTGGAACGAGGGATCTAAATAACAATTTAGTGCTTACATAAATATTCGTTACGTCACTGCGAAATTATATCAGCCGGGTAATAAACAATAAACGTAATCGCGATATGACAACATAACATTCATTAAGGTGATTTACTTACTTCCCAATTCGACCATTTGCATGTCAGGTGAATACAAACACAAGCTACCACAGTTGGCTTGTACTGCAAGCACATCGTTGTAAGATGAAGGCTGAAATAAAACATTTTCGATTATTTCGAAGTCCTTCTCATTACCTATCTAAACCTGATCATGACGTTTGATTCGTAGTGGTAATGAGAAAGGCCACTAACTGAGTACCTTGGCCCTGTTCTTATTATACTACTACTAATTACTATTTCCTACGATTTTAAAAGTGAGCAAGATTGCAACAGGGTCAGAGTTACTTTACTGGCGTAGAGCAATGTAATTTTAAAATACGCAAAATCAATGAAGGTCAAAAAATAATAATAATTACACAAGGAGGCTTACCAAACCATACAAAATAGATATAAACGTACCTGTTCGTCGCCATGAAGTAAGACGTTTGAGCAAGATCTTTGCTGGCTGAAAACATACAAATTCCCATGAAGAGCAATACTCATGCAGAAACATCCATATAATATAAAAATTAATGGTCATGTAAACAATAGCAGAGAAAGTAACTAGCAAAAACAAACAATACCATACCTCGAACTAACTGACAACATTTGACAACGTGTGTGTGAGGATGGTCAATGTTGATATCGAAACCCAGTGTTTGCAGTAATATATTTTCAGTCATCACAAGCTCCGATGTTTGCTCAGCGTAATTCTGAAATTACCACCGCGGTAATTAATTTCCCACAAAATCCCAATTTCAAAAATACCCCTTCCTTACAATTACTGAATTACTACAACCCCCGGAAGCCCACTGCTTTACGCAGATGCAACTACAAAATAATTTTGCTCACTTCGGATTTTGTATCAATCGGTGGGCTTTCTCGATTAAGGCAATAATGGGCAACTTTAATGACATGTTCCAATTTTCTTGGCTGCTCCTCCACTTTAGCGGCTAGAAAAATGGAGGCTGTAGACACATGGTTCCGGTGGAAATGCGAAAAGGAATGGTACATGTAAAACCGATGCATATAAACGATAGCTGTATTGATGCACAGCTGATTCCTGCAATCCACAAACCAAAACTCATTTTAGCTAATTTCCCAAATACCATCACGACATCCCCGTTCCCAGTCCCACTTCTTCATTCATTTGAAACCCCACTTTCACACTTCCAGACCATAAATAGGTTAGGCAGATCAAAATACCAACGACATGCTGAATTCCTCCCATGTTATCTCACATTAGGAACTCAACTCAACTCAACTAGTAAACAATACTGACTCTCTCATGCTGAAGAAACCCTTCATCAGATACAAACATCACCAAACAATATGTAAATTCCGGCCGTCCGGTTTTTTTCCCTTTCAGAAATGATGTCAAACCAAATAACCAAAAATGAGGCTACATCTTACACTTGTAATCGCTGTCCCATGTCCTGAATAAAATTTGCGGACTGTTGCCGATAAGTGAGTTCCTTATCTGCATCGATCCCACATTTTCGACTTGGGGTCGTTTCCAGTCTTTCCTTTTCAAAGAACCACCTATTTGGGTCAGGACCGTTGGGACCATCTTCAGCCCTGTCTTCCATGGGAGTGGTTGGGACCACTGTGTTGGGAGACACTTGCGAAGCCATTTTAAGGGTAATTTAATCTCAGTTACGACACAGGACACAAACGTTAACAAAATTACACTTTCCTAGCATGTCTCAAACACAGTCTTACTCATCACACATTTCCAAAGGGTTCTCTTACATAAATATTCCTCACTCGAAAAACTCTCTCTCTCTCTCTCTCTCTCTCTCTCTCTCTACCTACTTTATCTACAATAATACAATTATAATAAATTCTAGATTACAAAATACAACTTTAAAAAAATTCAACTAACTCTAGAAGTAATAAGGACAAAACGTTTAAAAATATTCACAAGAAATTCTTGTGGCAAACATAATGATAGTAAATGAGTGTGATTCCTCAAACGCGTTCACGTCTCACGTCCGTACAAAGTAATAAGTAAAAAGAAATCTACAGCACTACAAAATATTCAAGACTAGAATTTTTATACAAAACAGCACACTATATAAAGTAAGGAGAACTGTACTGGATCTATACAGAAGAGAAGATTCCCCTAAATTTCTCGTCGTGTCAAAATCTTTTCAAAAAATCTTTATATTAACAATATTAAAAAACTTGTACAGAAAATTCTCCAACTGATGACTTGTAAACGACGGAATTCAACGCTTCCCAAGAGTTGTCTCGCAGGTACTCATGTGGTTCAATCCTGTCCTTATGCACACATTCACTTTACATTGGTTTAAAGGGGAAACCAGATGGAGTCGTACTGTTGGCACCAAGTACGAAATCTCCGCTCTGTATGCACACACTGTATACTTATAGCCCTAAGCCTTCAGAAGCCTGATGCCCCGCTCACCGCCTGAACGTGCCTCTCTTGCCGTCTTAAAACTAACACTGCTCCACAAATTAAGGCTCAGTAAATAGGTAGTGAGGATAAGGACAAGCTCAAGCACTAATTTCAGGAATAGGATCAGACGGATTATCTTAAGAGGACTTCTATGAATTTAAAAGTGGAAAATTTCTTGGATGCTATTTTTTAAATTCTTTTTTTTAAACCCTGGGTAATTATGAGTCAGTACATGCAGAATGCTCTTTTAAGGAAGACATGATGTGTGCATATATTGACCCTTCTCTATGATTATGTGTTCGTGGGAAATGTGGGAATTAGTCGTTCCTTTCTTTTATTGTTAGCGTTCCCCATGCCTTATTTTAAACTTTTGAAGGGTCGGAGGAATTAAGGGGAGTGTTGCCGGGGCTATAAATGAACTTTCCTAAGGACTAAAATAAGCATGACCTGTTAAATATTTGGATTTGTGCTTGGAGCGTACGGAGTGAGTCAAGTAAATATGGTTTCTTCATTGAAGCAATACTGCATGGATATTGTATGGGGCGGGGGAATGAAAAGAGTGGAAGGATGAGAGTACTGATGGTGACTAGAAATATTTGTTGTAAACATTGTAAGAGGTAAGAAGTAAGAGGTAAGAAAAGCATAAGTCATCAATGAGTAATTAAATATTGCAAAAGACTGGGCAGTTTTATTATCATAAAAAGTTGACCATTTATTTTGGAATAAAAAACTTATCAATTATGTTTAAAATGGAAAATTATTAGTGTAACTTGTAAAATGGTTGTGAGTATAACCGTTAGGAAAAGATTAAAAAGGTTTATTAGACCAATATGAGCAAACAAGTTGAAAAAATGTTAGAAACATGAACACAGGACTAACACGGGATTTTGTTTTCTCGTTGTACACAAATACACATGATCAATATTGTAGGAAGGTTTTTAAACACTTGTTCCATATGTTCTTTTTCTTTTTACAAGGGAGTAGTTCAGGTTGTATGTATGGACGAAGTTCAGTCTCTTCTTGATAAGCATATTTTTACTTGGTCTTGGCGGCTGAGTTTTGCTCTGCTACTTTCGTGCCCATCACAACGTCGAGCTATGGAAGTACACAGAGAGTAGTAAATAATAATAGTAATAAATAGTATTGAGATGGGGGTACTATATATTTGTTGTTCGTGTAACTAATATGAGGTTAGTACCTTCTCTAAGGCGTACTGTAACTTTTGGCGCAAGTCGGGCGTGCATCCGTATTGTTCGATCAAAGAAAATTTGAAGGTTCGCATGGGCTTTCCGTGCTCCAAGGTGGTGATTGCTCCCAGAAGAGGACAAAGTATCATCTTTGTATGATCCCGAAAGTTATTAATTTGCAAAGTTCCATTAGTTAGGACCATGACGACAGCTCTGGATGTTCGGAACCAAGTCCACATACTGGGTAATCTGGTCATACTGGCGGTTTCACTCGAAGGAATGTTCCCTCCAGCCTATAAAGCACAAGTAATATTACGGTCATAAATGAATGATTGCGGTACAACACAATAAATAAAATAAAGAATAAAATTCAAATACCCGAAGCAAGTTTTCACTCATGTACTGCTGGAAGTAATTTAAAAGCTTGACTTTCTTTTGGAGTTCCGCAGTCGGATATTTTTCTCGAGTGTGGTAGTGTTCAAGGCCGTTCTTATCTATGTAGTGCATATTTTGTCCATCAGGTAAAAGAACCATTCGAGTCAAGTCATTGAAGCTAACTCCAATGGAATCGTCTGAAAGTTGATATCCGAATCCGTATTTATCGGAATAATCCACCCATTTGGAAATCCAAAGAAGAGGAGCGGCGTTAGGATCTTCAGTTTCATCATCGTTGGACCTTCTTTTAGCGTCCAAATCCTTACTAAGAACTGCTTTCATTTGTTGACGCAAATCCTTCATGTAATTTGCTGCTGAGCTTAACTTCGGTTCAGCAGTGGGCATAGATACACCGGCTGGTGATCTCGGGTTATTATGTTCCACGAGTGGTTGTCGCTTTGCATCTACCTTGAACGGTTGTGGTACCGGTGCGTAACTAGGTCTGCCGTCAAATCTAGGCTGCGTTGTAAGACACGAGGCTGGTAAAGAAGACGGAATGTATAACTTTGCAAGGAAATCCGACGCTAATATTTGTGAAGCTGTAGGTCTTCGAGTTGGATCTACTTGAAGCATATTCTGGATCAGCTGTCGAGCGGATGCGGTCACCTTAGTTTGCGGGAAGTTGTACTCTCCTCTTTTTATTTTAGCGTAAGTATCTTTCAACGTATGGGTTTCAAACGGTGGCTTGCCTACGAGCAAGGTGTACAATATACAACCAATTGACCAAATATCCACCTCAAAGCTATGTCCCTTTTTAGCCAGAACTTCTGGAGCGATGTAGTTGGGAGTTCCACAAAGAGTTTTCTTCCGTTCTCCATTGAACTCAATGGTCGTAGCTAAACCAAAGTCTCCCAACTTCAAGTTCATGTAATCATTGATGAAGATGTTCCCCAACTTTAGATCACGGTGAACTATATTCTTATCATGAAGATAATTTACTCCAAGCATGATCTGCTTTAAAAAGTATCGGGCCTCCGTTTCTGTCACCGTTTTCCGCCGCTTCTGCAGTTCCATTAAGCTCTACAAATTGAACACACAATATATTAAAAATCCTCCTCTACTCATCTCTCCCAATAAACAACACATCACATTACAATTGAGCATCTTTTCCAAAAACAATTCTCCTTGCAATAATAATCCAATTATTTCCCACCTTTTGAATCCAGCATTAAAACGGCACACAATAAAAATCACAACAACCCAGAATGCTCAGTACAGCAACGTACTTCTAGTACATCCAAATTCATAATTACTCCATAGTTAGCTACACACAGCTAAAGTCCTCAACTAACGGTCAACCTACACAACACCATCATTATAAACCGCCGCTCAAAAGCCCAACCTACAAATAAATACGCCCGTCGTCCTCCCAAATATTACAGATCATCACACTACTCATTTTACTATTTATAAAATCTAACGATACCCACACTTTTCCCTCCCACCATACATAAATACATAAATAAAAACAACTTCCCGCCAGCCCAAGCGACGTAATTACAATTTGCATTAGGAGGGAGAGTCGCGAAACATTACTCATCATAAATTAAATTACTCCAACAAACTCAACAAATATTTACAAAAAAAAAAAAAAACACACCCTCCCTCAACAAATAACTGTTCACTCACCTTTTTGGCGCAGAGTTCCAGAATAATGTAAACGTTAAGGTCATCTTCGAAATATGAAAGGAATCCTACAATGTAATCGTGACTCAAATCACGATGAATAGAAATTTCTTGAGCCATTTTGTCTCGTTGATGCGGTTTCATCAACAAAGTCTTATTCACAATTTTACAAGCGTACACTTTATTTGTTCCAATTTCGGTGGCTTCATAGCATTTGGCAAATCCACCTTTACCTAAAAACTTCCCTCGCTGGTAGGATTTCTTCGTAGTTTTGTCCACAATGATCTCCGGGATTTCCACCGCTCGCTGGTCATCCTGGCCCGGCGGTTTGACGTTGACATGTGCCATGACCTCAACTACCCTAAACCCTATCCCAAAAGTAAAAAAAACAGGTCACGGAGGAAAACCCAGTGGTCGGGGCTGGAGACGGAGACAATGTCTTTGCACCGCGTTCGTTAAACACAAAGTGACCGTTTTCTTCGCTCTCAGGCACACAAAGCGTTCGTTCTGTCAGTCTGTCAGTTGATCATTTCCACTGTGTATGCTGCGGACTGCACAGTGCACGGCATAGGGCTAGAGCATAGCAGTGAGCTCAGAGCTTTGAGCCTCAGCCATGTAGTAAAAGATGAGAGAAGAGGTTTACAAATGGGTAAGTATACAAAGGCAGTGGAAAAATCAAACCTAATTCGCTACAAGCTCATTCGTCCTCGCTCAAAATTCTCTCCGACGATTGGTCCTTCTATCCTAAAAAAATAACCACCCGTCCGTCCTCCGAGTAACCAACACAACATCCAGCAGCTTGAGAGTTCTTAACGGTAGATGTGTCTCTCGCTTCGAATGGGCCCAAAGGGCCACAGTAACACTGGAGAGAGAGGTGGAGGCCTTCTTCCCGTTCCCAACAACCTTCACTTTCTACATGTGTTCAACAATCAACACACATCTTCCCCTCTCGGATCATCCTGTCCTGTATATACGCATGTTACAATTAGTAAACATATACTTTTTAAACGACGGCATATATAACTCCTCTCTAACCATATGTACTTGCACTTCATATTTTTAATGGGAGGACATACAATATAATACATTACGGCTGAAACTATAATTTAACATTGTTTGAATGCACTTCTATATGAAATTCCTGTATTAAACAGGAGGACTCTACGGCTTATAACGTATACCTACAAAAGAGAGACTTTTTGTCCGAGCTGCGAAAACTCAAAATATCCCAGGTATATATGTATCTCCCGTGTGCATGTGCAATGCACTCTGCCTCCTCTCCTCTCCAGCTCTGTGTGTTCAATGTCTGTAATTCACCTCAGGCTGGGAGTCACATGTTGGCTCAAAAAGTTCGTTTACCTCATTATATAGCCCATATGAAGGCATGTATAGCTGGATTTGATTGTGTACGCGGGGCACGGGTAGTATGTACGCATGGATGGGATAGCGATAGCGGAGGTATATGAGTATGTATACAAATTGTGGGATGTGGTACATATGGGATGATTTGTAAACATGTGTAATAGACCCATCCTTGCTGTTAAATTTTGTCATGCAGGGAGGGAGGCAGGCACTGGGTATGTAGTATGTATGTACGGTGCAGTTCTGGGACTTTTTTAAGGTCAGTTGTGAGCGATTGAGACGGGCGGGCAGGGACAGGGTCTCGATCTTGAGAAATAAGGTTTCATGAAGAGTAATTTTGGGAAGTGGGAACTGCAGTGGAAGCCAGTAGGGTGTGTGTATAGAGGGAATCAGTGGGATATGTATGCTTTGGGAGGAAAGGAAAGCGTTAGAGGAACGGGTAATCGAAGGACAGAAGTTGATGGGGGACGGGATGGAGGGGATATGGGATTGCCTTGGATTTAGCAAAATGATTAGCTACAATGTTTTAATGTAGAAATTATGAGGTTTTTTAATTGTGAGTAGGGCAAGGGCTGGATGTACATAAGTCCTCTGTGCGCTTGCTGATGTGGTAATTACATGCATGGGTTGATAAGGGTGATTATGAGTGAAGTAACGACGGTAATGGACTTCCTCTCCTGACTGATAATCTGTTTTGTGTTGAGCGTTTCAACTGTAAAATTGAGATTAGCTAAATAGGAATCATTACATGATAGTACTGTCACACATCATAGCGTGGATAGTACTTAGCCATAGGAGATGCATGTGCTCTCTCTCTCTCTCTCTCTCTCTCTCTGTGCTAGATTTATTTATGTATTCGAATGTCTATATTAGCACCTTGAGGCAATACTCAGTATTTTGTGTGTACAGGGTGGCCCTCTCGACTACATAAGGGAGTGGCTCATTTTTATTGGATTCCCCTTGTAGTTTGGAGCAAATTTTGTAAATATTTAAATTATAGCTACATAGATTTGAGGCAAAGGGAAAATATTTTCGGTTTTCAAAATTTAAATGTTTTTGTTCCCACAGAAATTATTTTTTGAGCATAAGTTTTGAGTTTGTTTGTAGGAAATTGATGGGCTTTCCAGAGGGCTAAACTGATTCCTATCCTACTTTCTTGGACATGACATGACCGACGGGTGAAAAGGGAGTAAGGTAAGGGATAGATCATCCTCTGACTCATAAAAAATCAGGAGCGAAACTTATGAAAAGGCGTAGGAGGAATTTCTGGACTCACGTCTGACATCTGACTGTTTACGTGTCATTGTATGTATGTATATATGTATGCTGCAAAAGCTGTGCAGTGGTTCTTTATTTATATATAGACTTTAGCTTCCTGAATAAATAGGATTTGAGGGACATTGGTTAATTACCTTAAATCGAATTCAGTGTAAAAAGTTTGCAATGTCTGGTGACAATGGTTCAGTAATAATTACGATGACGGACAACCAAACAACCAGGCAACTCAACAACAGCAAAGGACACTTTGTTTCCTATAAAAATCTGATACCCGAATACTGGTTCAGGTTTCGTACTGAGAAGTTAAACTCTATTCTACGACAAATAAAGATATTATCTTGCAATTTTTTATTTACTCCTTCAAGTTCAGATTCAGATTTGCTGCTTTAGATTCAGACAATCTCCTGCAAGTACAGCTATTGTGCTGCAATATGGCTTTACTGCAATATTAATTGCATCCTTCCGTGCTGAGAAGTTTCCCGATTAGCTATTGTACCTTTACGAAACACTCTTCAAAAGACACTAGATAATTTTATAAAATTATGTCCTATGTACTAATGTTTCTTTTTGTTTAATTGAAATAATCATCTCGTTTTTACTGCCGTGTTGCACCTTTTCCTGTCTCTTTTTAGGTTAGGGATAGGTATAACATTATAGCTGTGGCTCAACCATTGCTAATTGCTACACTGTACCCCTCACTCCGACCAACATTATGAAATCAGTGCGCACAAAGTTTGTGTTGGCTTGCATAGCATAGAATCCTTCTTGTTTAGTAATAAAAAATATTATTAACTACGTTTAATGTCCAATTTATTCAATAATCTAAAGGTTTGGTGAAAAAATTAAAAAATCTTGTTTTTTGGATACTGGGAGATTATAAATTCATCTTGGTGTGTATTATTCATGATATTTTCTTGAAATTTGCTTGCGTAAAATTTGTTTGTTCCTTCAGAAATATTTCATCCATGATTTGCTTTGTTAAAATTATTTTGGTGCTTCCAATTAATTGCTCATGTAATGTATAACTCCTGCTTGTTGGAAATTTTAATGCATATTTTGTAATTGACTCCCCCCCCCCCCGTAAAGTCCCTTTGAGCCTTGTTTTCTACTCTAAGGCCAACGTTCAGATTGGGGGAATCATTTGTCGAGACCTCCATATTTTTAAATAATCCGCCAAAATTTAACTACGATTTGAAATTTGTAACTTTTGTTGTAAGCGACTTTTGTTTAAGACGAGAAAATTTATATCAAAAATTAAATTAAATTATTCAAAATAGCTGCCGCTTTATGTCAATCAGGAAACCTGGCCCGTTGTTTCTGACGTTCTGCTCAAGGTAGTTCAGGCTGGAAAAGAGTGCCGTCACTGTGTGGACCCAGGTCCACCATACTGACAGTACTGTTTTTTGCAGTGATTTTTCAGTTTCATCAGGTATCTGGATGAAACAATTTAGTAAAACGAGCGGCTTGTAGCACAGGTTGCGATAATTAGAACAAATCATATTTTTTCGGATTACTGTAGTCGAAACTGCAAACAAAAGTTGCAAGATGAATATGTCAAAAATGTCTGTCCTATATTAATTTCCACAATTACAAATCCCATATAATGAGGACACCTAAACTGCCATGGAATTTTTAATTGTGAAAACTCTGACCAGAACGAGGTTTTCCTATGCTGAAATGAGACAATTTGTATTCAGCCTTGACCAAAGTATAGCTAAGGAGCTCAATTTACTCTCTTCTATTTTAATGCAAGGCTGAACTACTGCTGGATGCTGTTTGGCTACTCCAAAACACTGCGCAAATTTAATGTTCAGATATAAAGACATTTGATTTTTTAGCAATGATTACTGATTGTTTTCTTGGAACTACTTTCATTACATTTAGGTTGCTAACCTTTTTTTGTTGTCGATGCCTTTACTTAAGTCTGCATGTTCTAAACACCATTTGTACCCCCCCCCCCGCCCCATTGAAATATCCATGGTTAAGCTTCTGTACATGTTGGGGTACGGGAACTTTATGCGTTAGGGATAAGGGGGAAATTATACATAAAGGACAGCGGGAACTTTATCCTTTAGGGCAGGAAGATGTTGATTGGGGGAGTTTTTATATTGTGGATAGGGGGAGGCGATTGTGATTACGTTACAGATAACGACAGGATTTTAACAGGAGGAATATGTTTGTATGTTAATATTTTCGTATATATAGCATCTCATTTGTATGGTTCTTAAAAATCCGAGTGGAGCCCACGCGTTCTACGAACGGCCATAGTAGTAGGCTATAATTAACATTATCTTTATTTTGGTTTATCTCGCTACGATGGTGATAGAATTAAACTTGAGTTTATATTTCTCATTTTGGTTTATATTTTCATTCAATTTTAAACTCGCCCGAGTTTGGAGTTTGACCTCGAGTTTTAATTTTCAATTCGCGTTATGCGTTCAACTGACACCTCGAGTTTATGTTCACGCTCAAACTTTGATTCAACTAATACTTTTGTGTTCGAAAAAATGGCGAACACAGAATTTTTGAATCTCGCATTCAATTGAGTCATTCATTTGTGTTAGCTTTTAAGGGCTAACCTAAAACTCGAGTTTCAGTTGAAAGCTCGAATGAGTACTTAAGTCTTGAAATGAGCCTTGCTCTCACATGCTCTTTTCCATTGTGTTCACACGAATGTGAAGAACGGCTTGTGGGGGACAGTGGGACAGTTTAATAAACAATTTACAACCAGCAATCAAGCCATCCGTCATAGCGGATAAGTTGTGTGGGCGGTCTACATTCCACAACTTTTGTCATAAAACACTAAACTGCATGATATTGCACATCTCAAAAAGATTTTGTAGACTCCTTTTACGCAAGAGCATGGGTGAAGTCATAGGCAGGCGCACCCTAGTCCAGCCCGTATAGAAAATTTTAGGGTGAGGGTAGAAAAATTCGTGGCTTTTAAATTTAATTGCAACCCTTGGCCCATCTTTCGGTTTTATGGCTGAGGGCCAGCGTAAAAACGTTTTTATGACTGCACCCCTGCGTAAGAGACTAAGTTGTAAGTGCCTATTCATGGATATTGGGTAGCTTTAATCTTACGATTTGTTTACCAACAAAGTGGCAGAAGCTAACTTTTGTAAATGACTGCAGTAAAGTATATTTCTTATTGTTTCCGTGTAAAGTTTCTTTAATACTTTTCTACCTATATTATTAAACTAATACCATATTAATGACATTTTCTCAGAATTGTCTTATTTATGATTTTATCAAAATTGGATCAGTTGCTCATTGAGTTATTGTATCCCCGTATAATGGGGACTTGTTTTTCATTGCTAAGTAATTATTTAGTTATTATTTGTTATTATTTATTTAATTATTATTGAGGGCGTACATTCTGATGGAGAAAAAAATTATTTGAATTAATATATAGTTTGCTGAGGTGCTTGTTTTCTAAAAATATTTGAATGCTATTTTGTGGTGAATCGCTTTAACAGTCTATGTTGTATATAAAAAAATACTAACTACTAAACTATTTAAACTAATAATTAACCACTAAGCTATCCTTTACAATATATTATCTATTGTTTAATGGCCTTCCCCACTAGACTTTGATAAAAATGTGTACACAGTTATAGTACATTATTTCAAACAGGTGATTTTATGGTGAGATACTTTACAATGGAAGGGCCCTTAAATCAAATATTTCTGAAGTCATGAAATCAACAAGGATGAAAATTTCGAAAAGATTACTGTTGATAAAAAATGCCTAAATAAGAAGGATTGGAATAATAATATTATTCAAATAACGCAAAATTTTCATGCTGAAAATTTTTAAAACTTCGACAAAAGGCGAAAGTCTGTTCTGCTTTTATTCGACATCAGCCAGTAGTTTGATCTTGTTAGCCCTTTAGTCCCAATACTTTAGAAGCAATGGACTACACGGGATATGTCTTCATAAGTCACGCTCCTCGGATCCTGTAACGTTGTAAGTCCTCTATCAAATCGTTGTAGTAGTTACTCAAGTATTTTCGATTAAAACCGTTCCGTGCGAAGACAATAATAATTGTAATAATTCGTAAAACATTGTCAATTGTAGCTACGTAGCTACTAAACAAAAAAAGTTGTTGAAAATGGGCGGTATCTTACATGGTAGGATAAACTAAGAGTTGGAAATATTCGCATATTTTTTTTTTTTTTTTATTTATTTTTATTTTTGCTTGAAATCGAAATATGTCCTTTCATCATTCAAATACTTTCAAGGGTTCGGAAGATATTCAAAAAATATGTATTTTTGAAGGTAGACCAAAAGCAATCCACATACTTTATCGCAGCTGGTATTTTTCAAAAAGTCAAAATTTTAAAAACTGCATTTTTGTTAACCAAAGTATATTTGTAAAAATATGCAATTTTAGGCCACAATAAAATTGTTACAGAGCATTAGCTTCTTCCATGAAACGTCTGATACTGAAACATTTATGTCCACACAATTATAATTTCATTACTGATACTGTAAAGCAGTCTGGCTGGGTGGTGGTAGTTGCATAACATTTAGTTCCAAATTTCTTGTTCTTTTTGGCTACACTGTCTGTTTACTTCAGATATCGAGGAATATTCCTCAATAGATTAACTATTGCTTCACCATGTCGAAAATAGAAAATCGCGTCAGTGAAAATAAATCTTTAGATAATTTGTATTCTTGGATAGATACAATTCCCTTAAGTCGACCGAAAAGGAGCATTGCACGGGACTTTGCTGATGGAGGTAATGAGTCGATTATTATTTAATCCTAAAGCGATTCTCGTTACATTGTAGATAATGTTGTACACTAATCGCTTCCCGCAGTTTATCCACACGATAAGTAGTTGTTTTCATTAAAAAATGCTAATGGAACTGATGTTTTGTGTAATTCATGCAGTACTTGTTGCTGAAGTTATTGCACATTTCGTGCCGAAAATCGTAGAAATGCATAATTATCCAGCGGCCAGTTCATGGACACAGAAAAGAGTGAATTGGCAGACGTTAAATAGACGTGTTTTCCCCAAAATAGGAGTGCGAATAAGCGAAGAAATAATTGAGCAACTAATTGATGCTAAGCCGGGTGTTATTGAACAGGTGAGCAAATACATTTTGACGATGTCAATACCAAAAATCTCCAAGAGTTGTTACCTAAGTACATGTACCCGAATGTTCCATATTATTTAACATAAAAACTTCTATAGTGAGGATTTTTTAAAATCACAAATGGTCCAAAATTCAGAGTAGTAACTGTCGGCTTTGGACGTCCCTCATATTGAGTAAAACGTTCCAAATGTTACTGACTTAAAATGAAATGAGACAAAAAAATTCCAAGATTCGGCCAATGATTCGATGACATGTTCTGACAAACTTCTGAATGACTATGTCTCATTGTCAGTATTCTATTAGTAAAATATGTAGTAATACAGGGAATATTTTTACAGGTTTTATGGGATTTAAGACTGAAGCTTGACCAAATATGCTTTGCTTCGGATGGGAAAATAAATCGTTGGGCTAAATCCGTGACACAACATCCTACGTCAAGGAAATCATCACTTACTGCTCAGCCCACCAAAAGTGGAACAAATGATGCTCAGCTCACCTACCGCGTCTCAAATACATTCCTGGCTTCCCAATCAAAGTTGGGCACTAAACTACCCCAGTCCGAGTCTTCTGACTGCTTTATCAGAGAAAATGCACCAACCACTCCGTCATACATTGCCCCAACTATGCCCTCTCATCTTTCAGGTTTTGATTCCAAAATCCTGGACAGCATGAAGAAGAGAATGTCACCAACAAGCCAGTTTAATTCCGGATTTGTCGTATCACCATCAACCCATCAAACGCAGGGATATGTGGCTCCACCTACAATCGAAACCTCTCCATCTGCGCATGGATGTCTCAATGGACCCATCGTACTGTCCCCAATTGTCGACAAAAACGATAACATCAATGCAGGTGGCCCACCGGCCCAAATAATTTATCGTGGGCACAAAATGATCCCTCTCCAGTTTTTGGATGATCGAGAAAAAGAAATAAGATCTCTAGAGTCGTCCAATCGATCACTAACACTGAAAGTAATGATTCTACTTCAGCCTTGATTTTGCAGAGAATGTTTGAGAAAAATTAATTAACTGGACGGTCTTAACAATATGCTTTATTTTTTTGAAGATTCATCGACTTGAAACCCTCGTGAACGTTAAGGATCAGAGAATAGAGGATTTAACTCATCAACTCCAAAATCTTCGTTCAATGTATGAGAGCGTGACCGATAGTACTTTCACAGGATCCACGTGATATCACATACATGCCTATTTGCATACCCGATCCGGGGTGTCTGCAGGAGTTACTCGAGCAATGTTCTTTTCAATAACGTGGGTGTCATTGAACTTTCGTTACCAAAGCGTTATAAATTTTCAAGTTGGTATGAATTCGAAAATACAAAATGAACTTATTTATCACAATCACATTTTTTTAAATCACATATTTGGTTGTAAAAATTAAACCACATGCGTCAAATGGTTGTCCTTATATGGAGTATCAATCACATTAACATATCGACAATACGAATTCATCTCACATTATGAACAAATTTTAAGCGGGTAATATAATGCAGCGAATATTGCGTAACAAATTTTTGGAACGGATTTTCAAATCAAATCTGAGCTCAATAAGGTAAATTATTTTTGTTCTGGATCATTTCGGATTGCAAACAGTAAAAGGTTTTGTAGATGTTTTAATATCGTTGATAATGTTATTCCTCATATAAGTTGCTTGAAGATTCGACAATGTGATTCCTGCGTGACTTGATTCAAATTAAACTAGTACCAGTCACCTTGTTATAGATTCTAGTTCTGTTGTCTAGATTCTTGTTCCTCATGTTGTAATAGGTGTACAAGTACGTTCCTAGATCTTTTTGATAGTTTCATTAAATACCGTCTTTGAAAAAGTCAGTTTAGGTATATCCAGCTGATTCGTGTAACAAAATTTCAACCCCAAGTACTTATAGATCACATATATTACGTTTCACTCCCTTATGTCGTCTATGGGGCAACAAATCATTGTGGTCATCCTGTATTCTCAAGCAATGTAAAATGTTAAATATACGTATCGTCAAGGTGGCCTTTCTTTGATTCGATTTATTTATTGTTATGGGGGTAAATTTGTGAAGTGAAACAGCAGTCCGGCCACCCTGTTCTATCCCTGTAAACATGGTTCCACAAATGAAAATTCCCTTCGTTTTATGCCTGCCCGCCAGAAAATGTCCATAAAATGTAATTTCTTTTGGGCATTTCGATAAAAATGTACGCAGCATATGACTAAGGGAGGCATAAGGGAGTCCATGACATAATCAACCCCATACAGTTTGTTGAAAACTTGTAAATGTTCTAAAATAATTTACATATATAAGTGGCCCAGTTCAATATTTACGGTCACAGCATTCAAAAACGTGCATCAAATTAAGGGTTTTCCAAGGGTGTCAATTTTTTTATAACCGCAACTAAGTCTCAAAAATATTCAGTGTAGATTTGTAGAAATGTTTCAGATTTTTGAAATTGCCTATGTAAGTTCATAATTTTGATTATGACTAGTAAAATTATAGAAAAGATTGGCACGAATTCGGTCAATTTTATTAAAACAGATGAGGTTGTTATAAAACTATTTTAAATATTACAATTTGTAGTAAAGTTTATAGACTTTTTAACTCGTATCCCACGTAAAACAGCGGGGCCCTATGAGTAAAAATTGTGACCTTGCAAAAATTACTTTTCGTTGATGAGAGGATTTGAAACTCATAACGTGGTGTCGCTATCAGATTTTTCAATGCACAGGGTTTGCAATTTCGAAAGAATTTGTTCGCTCTTGGAATGTCCAATATTATTTCGTAAAGTTGTGCCTTTGAGTTCACATTATATCATTCCGTGTTTTAATATGCAAAATTAGTAGGTGAATCAAAATTTCTCGAAGAATATATGCCAAAAATTTCCGCCCTAGGCTGAAAACGTTCGAAATGTCATCAAATGAAAATGCCAGGGTAGATGCCAAAAATTCCAAAGGCATTTTCAATTTGTGCGAACCTGTCTCTGAATTCATATGCCGAAGCTTCGTTGTGAATCCTATGCAAGCATTGTTCCTATTTTTAATCATGTCCTTTTCGTATAAGTAAGTACTATACTTACGCGCTATGCGTACCACTATGTACCTGGAATTAAAACTTTGATGTGTTTACATATTTGATGACGTATTGTGGCAACAAATATAATTATTTTAGTAGGTAAAACATTTTAATTTTCTAAAGCTTAAGAATGGTAAAAATAGGACCTTATTCTAAGGAAATAGAATTTTTTGGGAGTTCTTTTTGTGTACAATCTCTCTTATATATCTAGACTTTATTGTCTCTGCTTCTCAATCTCAACATAAGTAGCCATACATTGACTCACAATCAGTCAGTATATGCTATTCCCTCATGTATTTTATCGTACATATTAAATTATACTAGGTTATCATAAAATTTCTACATACAATTTATTAATATTCAAAGCTGTCATCTACTTTCATAATACTTTGCAAAGCATATAATTAAAATTATAATCCTTAATTTGAAACCTATAATGAAGTACTAATTATAGTAAATTGATAACCTCTTCCCAATTCGGAAGGAATGTAAATCATCTTCTGACGCTAGCTGACTGTGAGTGAGCAAGGGGACTATTGGAGTTTTACTGTGGAGAGTACAAGCTGAAGGAAAGTACTTATATACGTATCATGCTATCAAAGTTGTCATAGTATAGTATGCTACGATGCTCCTGTAAAGTTTTTAAGATTATTAAAGATCTTCAGAATGGCCTCCATTAATGATTATATCCTGGTTAAGAAGATAAAGTGAGAGCGAAGTCAACATCATTTTGTATCCAAAAGGGCTCGTCAAAATTTTGAGCACTACCTTATGCCCTCTTCTGAGACACGGCAATGCATTTAAAATCTATGGCGTTTTTCCACCGGGGAAGCAAAACTTTTGGGTAGTTTTCCACACTTCATGATCAGCTGTCACTCTGCGTTGTACCTGATCTACAACAAGGAAAAAGGGGAGACCGAAATCTGTTATACTGTATTTATACGAGTCCTACTTTGAGACACCTGCATGCACATTTGAAACTTGTACCTCTAATTTAATTGCGTTTTTAGGTGATGCACATTCCTTATTGGGAACAATCTCTTGTAATAAGAGTAGATCAACAATGCGTACTTATCTGTTGGATGGAGCATGCTTAAAAATTTTACAGCTTATATATACATAATGGCATTAGTATAATTAATTATAAAATGTTAATAGCATCAAGTGTCACTCCGTGCCACGCCATCAATGCGCCCTCTCAGTAATGTTCCATGTTTACGTCCACAGATAAGCTTATCTCAAATCTCTTATCTTGTTTTATTTTGATATTTGTGTGTACAGTCACCTAATTGTGAGCATAAAAAGTGCATGTGATTACGTGAACGGTGAATGATACCTTCTGGATTCCACTCGATTTGATACTATTTATACAAGGAAATACAAATAATTAGGACGCTCTCCGCCGTTACCACACTTCAGTTGTTATATTATGAATTCCTATCTTAGCCTTTCAATACTCAAACTATTTTTTCTTATTAATTACGTAACTCCCAGCAGTAACTCCGCTCTTGCTATGATATGCGTGTTATTTTCTCCCGCGTCACTCCTGACACGTTCCACGTTCACCTCCAACCTTGAAAGTTTCCATAAAATACATTTTATTTGGCCACGGAAAAAACTTCACATCCGCAGAGTTTCTTCCTCAAAATCCCAATACCTCCATATACGCTCCGTACTCCCGAGCTACTAATGACATTGTCGTGAGACCTATCAATTACGACGGCCCACCCAAAATGTCCTAGAAGCCTGGAACTAGTACAGTTCCTCTCTCCCCCATCTCATGTCTAAAACAATTCCCGAACCCGATTACATCGACTGATCGAAGGAATATTGAATCCCATCCCCAGAGAAATTGAAATAACATAGAATAATTTCCCAAGGCATCATCATCATACTGCACTTGCTTCGGAGCTCCTTACAGTGACTTGTGAAGCGACTGCGGACACCAAACCCAGTCAGTTCCTCACTTACCGCTCATCAGTGCATATAATTTATTACCATCCTCTCTTCATCATGCCCTCAAGAATCAGCTCATTCCCTTTCAAAACTACTACCAGTCCAACTCCACATCCCACAAAATACCCCCAGAGTCACAGTTATTTGTGCAAAACGAGTCAGCGAACCTACAAGTCCTGACTTTTACCCACATTTACTTACTTAGTCCACTATCTCCCCCACTCAAGCATCTCAATTTTTCATCATTTCTCCCATACATATAATTCCCAATAATTCCCCCCCCCCACCACCATCAAATGCACCTTTTTTCGCGACCTACAGTATCCTGCATAAGTTGTTCCTTTTAAAAGTTCAGCTGACAGCATTAACCTACAGACGTCCCATAGGTATACACACTACACACACTGTGTGATCCTCCCAGGCTATATATTTCCAATATACGTCCTATATACATAATATACACACAAGAAGGGCTTGAGTCTTTCAATTGAGTACGTATATACATTCAGAAACTGGAAACCCTGTAAGTGGTAACTTTCCATTGCATTCTCGTTAAAGCTCTAAAGTCTCAAGTCTCAAAACCTCAAGCCGTCTATACGTAACAGCGTAACTTGTGAATAAATCTTACGCACTATATAATCCAACAATATTATAAAGGCTGCTGTAGGAATTAACTTTGGATTTCCTTCTATATACCCATACATATACATTCTCAGTTTCTCACATCCACCATTATAATACACACAGACAGGGAAATCAGCCAACTGACGAGCCAAGTATGCATATGCATGCATGAGCTAGCATATAGCATATATAACCCCAGACGCCCCAGAGTCCCAGAGTAGAGCCTTTTGCTTTTGCCTTGCCTTGAGTAAAAAAACTACATAGAAACTTTTTATCAGCAGGAACTACAACTACATAGTAGTAGGAGGACTGTCGTAGTCGTGTGTGTGTGTATTGTATTGTATATACTCCGTATATTACGTATATACCCCCATAGCCCCCACATACCTATGACACACTACAGTCTACAGTAGTAGTAGTGTGTGAGTGAGTGTGAGTCCGGACTATATACGCTATAACATGTGAGAGTGTCCGTGTGCCCATGAGTCTCAGTCAAAGAGTGCTGAGCGAGAGATGCAGTAGTGGATTCCTTGTGAGGCGTGAGTTGGCAGCAGAGAGTGTTTAAAGCTATAAGCTCACTGAGAGCATTTGGTAGTTAGATGGTGTTCTCGTTTATTCCAACAACTGTAGTATTGAGTATTTCGCCATATTCTCTCTCAAGGAAAGAAAGTTTCAGAGGAGAGAGAGAGAGAGAGGGAGAGAGAGAGAGAGACACAGAGAGAGAGAGAGAAGTGTGTGTGTGTGTGTGTGTGCGAGAGAGAGAGAGAGAGACCCCACGACGATATTAATACGACGACACTACTTTAATGCGAAAGAAGGAATCGACGAGGAAAGGTTATTTTCAGTATAGAAACTAAGTTTTGCAATTCCTTCTCCTTGTCTTTCCACACGGGGTTTGAGGAGGTCGGAGGTCAACTTTTCTAGGGCGTCCACCTAGAAAAGCCCTGACATACCATGTCGTCTCCAAGTGCGGGGAAAAGACGAATGGATACAGATGTCATCAAACTGTAAGGAATATATTTTCAGCCTTTTCTCTACCGTCTCGCATAGGTTTATTATGTGTTGTATCCCTCTCGCCTACTGTCTTCCTTTATTCCTCGTATACTGTGGCCGTAGCGTACAGCTGATGGAGGCTACAAAAACAGCTGATCGACCTTGTTACGTCAAAGACGGGAGGTTCCCCTTCCCCATGTTCTGTTCAAGGAGTCATGGGAACATGGTTACCCTTTTTTTTTCTAGTCTCCTTTGTTGATTTTAAGGGATTTTCGGATCCCTTGGAACCTCCATCCAAAGATAAGAGATCCTCCCTTTGTTCCATTCCCTTTGTTCGTGGTAATGAATTTTTGTGATGACTGTCCCTGTAAATAGTCTGGGGTATGGGTGTCGTTGAGGATCTATTTTTTTTTTGCATATATGAATGGGAATTTGGAGTCAAGTACGGATGAAGGGGATGCAAATTTTGAATATATTTGGTTGATGAGAAAGAGGATGTTGTTGTGAGGGGGAGCTTATTGCTTTTGCGTTGGAAGCTCATTTTGTGGTCAAGGGTTGGAGATTTCAGTGATCTCTGATTTCAGATGGGTTTGTAGAGCTTGGATTGGATCTTAAATGGCGCAATTAGATGCTTTTAGAGCTTGATTTATTGGAGGAGGGATTTTGAGTTGAGGAGTGCTCGTGGGATGGGGGTATTGAAAGCAGGAGGATTGATTGTGTTGATGATTATCCGAATTTTTGTGAGGAAGGTCGTGGTGGGGATATTGTGGATGTAGATGTAGTTCTGAGTATTGGGGAGTATTTCGGAGTATTAATTACGTTTGTCTTTCCTTGGATTGTTTTGAGGAAGCTTTTTGGGATGGGGGTATTATTTGAAGTAATTTATTTGTGGGATTCGTTTGTAGTATTTGGATTTGTTATGGGCTTGACTGGGGATGGAAAGAAAGGGATTTTGGGAGGGATTTAATGTGTGTGTTTTTTTAAAAATTGGGTTATTTTTGTTAGTTTGTCAAGGGAGAGCATCATTTGGGGATTAGTTGAATGATTTTGAGGAGTACTTGGTTTGTTTTGAAGGTGATGGGTTTATGGGATTGGTGGTTTTTGTGAATTATGTATTTGATGATGAGTCAGGAATGGAAAATCTGTGAGTAAAACTGGTTGGGGCTTTGTTTGCTTGACTGTGCATTGATTTGCAAGGGTTGGGGAATTGCTTTTGTTAATATTTGCGCAATCTTGATGGTTGTTTTTTTATTATTTGGATGGTTAATTACTGCTTTATTTATGATTTTGAAGCTTGTTTAATAGCTTGGATAATATTATTATTATGGGCTGAGTGTATTGATGGTGTTGATTGTATTTGACCATTGTCGAAGTCTCGAAGTCATCGATCGTGTTGCGATGTTACTTTTGTCTCTGTGGATATGCAGAGTTTAATGGTCGTGTCGCCGATTGGCGTATGTTCAAGCTGGGTTGGGAATCGGAAGATAATGGCAGTGTTGTTACATGTTACATAAGCGTTAGATATGTAAAGGCATAAGGCAGACTCCGTCTGTGAAAGTAATTAATTAGCTCGGACTCTGTGAACTGATCAGCTGTTGTGTATTTTGTATTTGCAGAATCGAATCCAAACATGAAGTCACCATTCTGGGTGGTCTTAATGAATTCTGTGTTAAATTCTACGGCCCCCGTGGAAGTGGGTATTTTTGTTTTATGTTGTCTAAAGATAAGGGAAGAGGTGTTCTAGTTTCTAAATCAAACATATTTGTTTGTTTCTCACATTTCAGCTCCCTACGAAGGCGGTATATGGAAAGTTCGTGTTCACTTACCCGAGCATTACCCTTTCAAGTCACCTTCAATCGGGTTCATGAACAAAGTTTATCATCCGAATATTGATGAAGTCTCGGGTACTGTTTGCCTTGATGTTATCAATCAAGCGTGGACCGCTTTATATGGTAGGAAAACTCATGCTTCTAATTGATTTGTAAAATTCAGAGATGATCGTCGAACTGAAATGGTTGATTTGGATTTTTTTTTTTAATTTGACAGATTTGTCCAATATATTTGAGTCTTTTTTACCCCAACTTCTAACTTATCCAAATCCCATCGACCCACTCAATGGTGATGCTGCTGCCATGTACCTCCATAAGCCCGACGAATACAAAAAGAAAGTTCAAGGTAAGAAAATAACATACGTTTTATTGCATTTGATAAGCTGCTTTAATGTATACAGCTCATTAATGTGTATTGCCTTCCAATTCCTCTTTGCGTAATGTTTTACTAAACTCTATCTGTCTGCTCTCATTCAGTACGATTTGATAGTTTATTGCATATTAAGTTATGTGTCAGTTTTAACCGAGTTGGATCAAAGTTAAGTACAGCTTCATTCATGTAAAGATAGTGTTGTTTTTCACGTCTTGTGGTTTGTGAGTTAATATTGGAAGGTTAGATTTAAACTTCTTGGTTTGAGGATAAGAATATGTACATTCGATGCGATGGTTAAGTCATGGGCAAGTACAAATGGCAGAAAAGAAGAAATTTCATTATTATGCGACGGTTTATCCAGGTGAAAGCAATTTGCCTTCGTAGTACTAAAAATTGCAAAACAAAGAAATGTATAATACTGAATAGTAATCGTCATGATCAGCTTGTTTGGTCGTTTAGCTTTTATAATTTTGTCAGAGTTACGTAACTCTTAGTATGAATACAGGCTTCCAGCGATTTTGTACTAGTGACCATGCCTTGACTGCAAATATGTAGTTCATAATATTATCGAAGTTTACATAAATGAAGTTGTCGTTTGTTGTGTGAATTGCAATAGATATTTTGCTATTACATGAATTTCTTAGAAATTAACTCCGTACAAGAAAAGAAAGCTTCGTGAATGTTTTCCCGATTTTGCCGACATTAGTATAATAATTGAGTTGCTTGTATAAATTTAAACCTTACTGAACCATTCTTTAAGAGTGGGAAATTTTTCGCATCGTTCAGGAATCATCGAAATTTACAAACAAATTGTTGATGATTTTATTTTTTGTTGTAGAGGAACATAGTTATTGTGGTTTTGTTATAGATTTTAACAGGTTCTTGTAATTCCAGAGTATGTGCGAAAGTATGCAACAGAAGAAGCTTTACGGGAACAAGAGAAAGAGTCCGCAGAGAAGAATCAATCAAATCAATTGTCATCTGATTCGGAAAGTTCCATGTCCGACTTCAGTGAAGACGAAGCACGTGATATGGAACTATAGCATTAGATTAAATATGCCCGGACTGTTCAGTCGAGTTCCAGGTATTTCTCTTCGCACTCCCCTCCGCCTCCAACCCTTTGTCGTCAACATAAATCAAGCATGTCGTCAGAAAAGATTGTATATAAAACAGTAGAAGAACCATATTCAAAACGCATTTATGGATAGGTTCGCTAGAATCTAAATATTCCCTTCGTAGCTTTTTTGGTTCTCCAGATTTTACATTCAAATAGTTGTAATTGTTTCTTTAAATATAACCATGCGTAATTGCCTGCACGTATATGGAGCAAATCAGTAATATTTTTTTGTTTTTGTGTAGAATCAAAAATCTCACCCAATGATTATCGAAAATCTAAATTACAAAGCAATTTTTTCTACGTGATATTTCTAGCACTTGCAACTCTTAGAAAACTGCCCCATATGGAACCATTGGACCAGCGATGAGTTTTACCAATGAGTTCTCAAATGGCTTACAAATGGCATGGTAAACAAAAACTATGTATTCAAAATATTTGTGCTTTTATTTGCTATCCAAATGACTCAAGCGTTGACGAGAACCAAAAAAGCTACTGTCGTTCCCAATACCCCATTAAATACTTGCATACTTGATCACCTGTAAAAAAATAATAATGTCGTCGAATATGATTTCGCAAGTTGAAAAAATTTTTTATGATAATGTGTCATGTGTCAATCGCGAATGATTTGAACGCGCAATTTATTTTCCTGTTTCGGCTTTTATAAACTATGTTATACATTAGTGAGTATAGCATACTACAATAATAACTTAAGGTGACTGTCCATTTAAAATTTAAAACTACTAGGCAGGTGAAACACGACAGTGGCAAAGGAACTGAATCTGTAGTAATAATACGTGCTTAGATATGCTCTATAGGTTTATGAACTTATACTTTCTATGACCGTCAACGAGGCATTGTAAGTACTGTTTGAAGTATATTATTTTGTCTTATGAATGATTGCTGCCTTTAGTAAACGAAGTTCTACGAACAGTGCTTGGATTTCGATATCAAAGGATTACAATACGAAGTTAATATTATATTTGGCATGTTATATGGAGTTCCTTGATAAAGCTAATGCATTACCAGTGATAGATAACAGAAAAACGGTGATGGTGAAAATGATGTTTAATTAAACCCCTTTTGTTTTCCGCGGTGTTCCTCCTTATGTATTACTGCACTGGGTTTTGTATTTATCGGGTTCCGTATAGTATTTGCAATAAGAAATCCTAGCGCTAACCTAGCATAGAAGGGTTAAAGCTGTTGTGTTGTATACTTTTGAATTCACTCGAACAAGCTGCGGAATTTGGGTTGGCGTTTTCGCCAGAGTGAATCCGGAGGTCAAAAACAACTGTTATTTTGCTTATATTCAATAATTTATAAGATTTTGACAAACGAACTACAACAACCCACTGAGTGGGTGAAATTCAAGCAAGAAACAGAATCTATTAATAATTACCCGTATAATTACACATTTTTGAAGTCAGATGTTATTTTACAGTCAAACTTACTATTTTATTCGAAAACCTGGGTCCAGGAAATAGTTTTTCATATGTAACAAATGCTTTGTAACTCAAAATTGGATTAAACTTTACCTGTAACTAGGTGGAATGGAAACAGTATCAGTGCAGGTACAGATATCTGCAACATGCATGGCTGCTTGAAACGAGAAACATCGTGGGAAACTTGGCTGTAGGAATTCCATTATTGCAAGAAATTATTGGAAAGGGCTTCACAGTGGACTATAGAGTCATGGTTGGATATGAATAATTTCCATCAAATTTTCTTGCATGCATAGCTTCAGGCCAATAATGTCAATATTGTATAGGGCTCGTTGTGTAAGTAAATCATGTTCATGATTTTGTCTGAACAGTTTGTTTGATGGGATACTACGTACATGTGGAAGTTCCATAGCAGTGATTTTAGAACCTGTCTATGTTATTATCATAGTAATACATTACAACCAGTCTGTATAAAGTTCTACATTATCATCTAATTCTATATGACATAGTGGTAGGCGTATACTACGAGAAGTACAGATATGTAGACAGCATTTTTCAAACCGTGTTCTTATGTAAGATCTATAGACACTATAGTAATTAAAGAATAGTGTTACTGTGAAAACAAGTAAATCTACGAATTTTTGCTTAGTGATAGTTCTCTACAATGTAACAATAACCATTAAGATGAATAATAACAAATACGTTCTTTCGCCCTGTGTGGACAGCATTGTAATAGTGTCAAGAAGTCCGGAGGAAGAAATTGTATGTGCAGAAGTGTAATACTAATAATACATGTTAAGTATGTAGGGCTTAGAGTTAACGCCAAAATTTAATAAGTAACTACGTATACATATACCAACTGACACAATAATAATTAATTGTTGAGACGCCCATTTACGCTAAAGTAAGCGTTCATAATAATAATACTCGGTATTGTCCTGTTCGGTTTATAATGCGGTTGAATTAAGTATGTTTACCGTTTTGTTAGTTTAGCGTGAAATTATAGTAACTGCAATATATTACATCTCCACTTCCACTTTGCTGCACAGTCGTAAATGATTGTGTACTTATCTTATAATTGTAAGTATACTGTGTTACTAAAGCTGGAAAGGTTTTTATCATTATGACGTCAGTATAGTTTACATGATGAATTTAATCAGTTTCTTGTTTTATAATTCCCCTTATATTCACACTTCACGCTATGTTAGTGCAATAATATGACCATAATTTGGAGCCTTCACTCATACATTAACCTTTTTTTTAAATTCTCGTCGTTGAACATTCAACTGTAAACAATGTTACTTCATAGCAATTATGGTTATTGATATTGTATTAGTTCATTCTTTTTGGTTTCAGCTGTAAATTGTAATCCATCCCTAACCATGTTATTTTGACTACACGCGACGATTACCAGATTTTACAGCCTCTGTTTGGAAAATTACATGGATGTACTAATTCACCGCTTCGTTTGAAATTGTATTCCTCGATGTACTGGGTTATTTGGTGATAATATGTATCTGTATAATATTTATAATTTCTGTGAAGAATTTCAAGTCAAGAGTAAGCTGGCGTGGAATGTTTTTGTGTAGTTTTCCCATTTAGAAATTATCTGACCATTTGATTTTGAAGATGGACATGAAATTACATATGTTTGCAACTGTAACTCATGTTTGTTACGGATTCAAATGATGATTTCCGATGATAGAAGAGTACCAGTTGAGAAGATCTGCTAAGTGGGCGCATACTTTTCCTTTCTGATTTACATATTATTATGAAAATGTTTTGAAGTTTTCCTCGTTGACTTTAAATCCTAGATGCTGGCATGAACTCATCCTATGCGTGTTCAAAAAATAACAAACATGAACCTACTGATTTCAATGTTGTATAGCAAGGGAGTACTTCATCAATAAAGTCGAAAACATGTCAATAAAAATTTATATTCACATATTTTAAACTTTTATTAACTATTTAACGGCAGGATTTTGTATTTTTTAATGATTTTATCGTATAGGTTTGTATCAACTCTATTTAATAGTAATGTATGTGCAAACGAGAAATAGTACGATTCGCTCAAAACAAACTACAAATTTATTTTAATCTATATGACTAAAATATATAGTCTCGTTATAAGTTTTGTAGATTTATTTTCATCTTCTCAACCTACGAGCCTCCATGTCTATTATCATAGTTCGGTGAATTATTTAATTTTTCCATGTATTCGTGATTCCTGGCTAATATTTTGTATTATCATCTTGTTTAATTTATGCCGTGTTTATTTTACTTCTAATTTTTTCTTCAATTCAACTTCTTTCGTTCTTTGTGCAGCCACACCGCAACTATACATAGTTATACAATATTAATTACTTACAGCATGTTTGAAATAAAGACCCTTTAACCGAGTTCTATATGGCTTCATTCTTTTTCATTTCCCTAATGTAAGTAATTACATGCACAGGGTGTTTCATATCCATTTTCTCCCCCGCGACCATCCAAGCATATGCGATAAAAAAATTAAATTCCCCTAAGAGAATGTGTTTGCAGATTTAAAAAAATAACACCCCTGTTGCATTTTAGCAAGGTTTTCAAAATTTTCTTTAATAGAGAACACTGCGTTGGGAAATCTGAAAAAGGCAGAAGGTTCCAGGAAATGAGTGGAAAGGGTAAGTCCAAAAGATGCGGGAACTGGGAGGCTTATTAACTGGCATGAATTTCTTTCACAGAGCGCCGCCTGCGAATATCGAGCTGAAATAGTTCTAAATCATGATGAACCGGAAGATTTTACCAAGTTTGCTGGAAATCCAGTCACCTGTCATTTTGATTTAAAATATTTCCCGACGTAAAAAATCAATAATAAAATATCACCTCGCCAACAACATTTTCCTTCCAATTGCCCAACCGAGTAAAATGTTCTCAGTTTACCCGTCCGTAAATATCCCCATGATATTTCCTACCCCATTCAGCAAGGTGCTCGCTGCGAAAGAATCAACTCAAGTATTCCCTTCCTTCCAGACTTTACGCTTCCTGCGCATCCTTGCCGCACGTCTCGGTCTCCAATGTCCCACTGAGAAAATTTATCAGCGTCGTAATGTCTATGATAACAAATTTTGAAGCCCACAAAATTTGTTTCAAACTATCATCAACGACAATTTAAAAAAAATTGTTTTGGAAATAAAAACGATTGGAGTAAACGTTACCCGTAAAAAATCCTACCTTGCATCACTCATTCGACCCCTGGGATCTTACGGGTACCCCCAAGTTATTGCAATTCTGAAAAACCACCAAAAAGTTTCTGCTGACAATAGGATTATTTACATTTTTTTTACCACACCTTATGGGAACACCGTGGAGAGGTCAAAAGAATGCTATGAAATTCCCTATACCTACAGGTACATACCTCTCAATTAAAGATCTGACATTCGTAATCTTTTTGCAAAACTAGAGGTGGCAATGCCCTCCTAACACCTTCCTAATCAGTTTTGACAAATTCATCTCATTTTGCAAAACGGGAACGTTTGGCTTGTACATTATCTTGAGAAGTGTCTGCCAAAATACGCAAAAGAATGCAATTGAATTAACATAACCTTATTAATAACCATATCCTAATAGATACATTCTACTACATATATTAATTTTTAACACCCTCAACTCAAAGGACTGCAGAGATCCTTAAGCATTTGCATGACTCACACAAAATAATCAACCTACTTATCTTACTTCCTCAAAATGCTCTAAAAGCTCCCCTCACCCCTGCAGACTAGCCCTTTAATCGTATTACCAATTTTGCTATACACATCACTGCCACTGCTGTTTCTGAAATAAATCCATCACAGCAGAGTCCTTCGCCTTCAAAACCCAAAGCACACTTGTACATGCATACATAAGATTCTATATCTGCATTTTAGGGAAATTCTTTTCGCCAGAGAATCCCATAGCGCAAGTATTTTAGTGCAATCGCTTTCCAAAACCTGTAGTCGCAGAACACCCTGGCAGACCAAGTTCAGTGACCATTTTTTAATTTATTCAATTAGCTGCATATCTTAGCCTTTGCAATTGGAAGTTAGAATTGACTTAGAATAGCTTGTGTGTGGGGGCGGAGTATCCAGTCCAGTAACGATCACATCAAAAACATTTACATACAGTCGAGAATAGCGGAAAGGTCAGGAAGAGTTGAGTAAGATGCTTGGAGAGGGTGTCGACGGAAATTCATGCTGAGGATTTTGGGTATGTAATTTCTATAATTAGTTATTTAAAGTTAACTCCTATCCTGATGGACGCTTGAGTGGGATCTACGCAACGGTGGTCACTGGTCACGTCCATTTTTGTGGGACCGATGTTCGCAGTTGGTTGGTTTGGCGCCAAGAAAGTAAACATCAGAACTATTTGCTATGATTGGACTGCATGTGATCCAGGGTATTTCAAGATTAGATTTGACTTTGACGACGGAAAGAAAAGTAAAAACAGTGTCAGAAAGAGGCAAATCCACATATAGAGGAAGAAGGACGAAATGGTCATCTCTAGTGAATCTCAAGTACAGAACTGAATTGTTTTAAAATGACACATTTCCCGTCACTGGTCCCTTCCTCATGAGTTTTTCAACGGATTTCTCGTAAGCTGTTCATAAAATTATTCAACCATATTGCATTTCAATTTCCCTTAGCATTAACATAATGTTAGTTTAAATTCCACCATTTGTAAAAAATGTACATACAATTAAAATATGTTTTTGTGTTTATTCCTAATATATTTCGTCATTTGAAATTCTCATGTGGTGTAGTAGTAGTAAAAATTTGCCTTGGCTTATGACGTAGGTCTAGGATTCTATAGGATCTATTTTGTACGTCAGTTTTACTTGGAAGTGAAGGAGCGAGTGTTCATCAAGATTAATTGTCTGTAGTGTCTTAATTTACAGGACGGAAAAAGATTCAGCCCTCAAATTTTTCGTCTAAAATTTATCCCCAGAGAGACGGTACTCATTAAATAATTGAGAAGGACTGACGTAGCTGTGTAATCTGAGTTGGGGACTGAGTTTATATTTAATGTATTGTTGGTTGGGGTTTGAAACTGAAAGTAAAATAAGATCCGGTATGGATGCTAGTTAGTTGGAATTGTAAATATTGATATGGTTGTTTCATTTAGTAACTTGTTTTGAAATGATATTTGTCAGTGGTATGTAGATGGAGGTGGCGCAATTAGAGGGTGTTGGAATATAGGAAGGTAGATAAGTTAAAAAAGATTAGGTATTTTGATTACTTAGGAATCGTTAAAGTCTTGCGGAACGGATTAAAACCCCTTTATGAGGTGTTTCAGCTCAGCTGTGCGTCAAACATGTACTTTTGGATTTTGCAGATTGACGAAGATTTATGAGACCGAGAGGGATAGTTTTTTTTCATCTCCACCGTAGAAACTTTCCATAGTTAAAGAATGGGCAAGGACTTGGCAGCATGAACTGATGATGGGAAAACGAAAGAGAAGTGGCAGCTGGAGCAAAGGCGATGAATCGGGAGCCAAGAAAAGGTAGGTCGAGGACATTCTGCTGAATGAGTGTAGTAGGCTTAGATGCTGTCATGATTGTTAATGTTGTGTTTCTGAATGGGTCGTAAATTGGTGATGCACGTTGACATTTGTTTTCAGTGATGACTGTGACAGCCAAGAGGAGTTGGAAGGAGATTCTCTCATTCCGAAAACTAATACAAATGGTGAATTTTTGCACGTTATAAGTTGAGGAGTATGTTAATGCTTTATTTTTCTCTGACTTGCTGTATGCCAGTAATTATTATTGTTTATATCTTAGTTCGATGCAGCGCCAGGGTACAAGAAAAACAAGAAAAATTAAGAAGGGAGGCTTCACCGAGCAAGCAAACAATTGAAATAGTCTGTTCTAGCACCTGTACATCAGGAACTAATGTCAATATTGTTTGTAAGGGAAAGTCTATCTCTTCGGATGAGACTTGTGTCCCGATCCCTGATTGTCTTCCATGTGGGATTTTACACGATGGACTGGATGGTAAACGGAAAAAAAGAACATGGGAACTGTGGAGTCAGTACGATAAGCAATTGTTTTTTGAAGCATTGAATGAGTTCGGGAAGGATTTCGATGCTATTCAAACACACCTAGCTTCGAAGCTCAAGTCAAAAACGAAAACTGTTGAGCCGACTCAAATTAAGAAAAAAGAACAAGTTCGCCACTTTTATTATCGCACTTGGAATAAAATCCAGAAATATCTACATTTTCCTAAAGGTTGTTCAGAGATTTTGTCAGGCGGTAGCTGTATTGTACACCATTTGACCACCCGATACATGGCATAAGGGAATGCTTATTTTCGAAAACGTCAATATTTGACGATTTTCTTTATTTCTAGATATGAAAAAAGCTTTCCAAGAGCTGTATGGGCTGGTAAATTATGGCGAACTGAGGAAGAAGCAAAGGGCATTGAATGGCAAAACAGCTGCTAAACTATTAGAATTGGTCGAGAAAGGATCCACTACGATTAAAGTCAAAGGGAAGACATTGCGAATCAAAACTCCAGTTTGTCAAGCTTTAAAGAAAATCAATAATTTAACTGATGTGGAACCAACAAAAGTTCCCTCGAAGGTAGTATTAGAATTGTTGCCTAAGGATGGAGGTGCATGGTCTGTGGTTCAATCTCTCTCTCATAATCCCAGACTACGATCTCTTGTTATGTTGCAACGCACTCTGGCTTCCATAATTATGTACCTAGAGGAACGTTGGAAGAGTTCATCTGATCGCATTGTAAGAATAATAACAGTAGATAAGTGCATTCTCGTCTTGGTTTGTGAGCTAATTTTTATTTTTATTCCCGATTAATTTGAAATTTTAGAAAGAACAAATGATGGAAACTTTTGGCAAACGCACGAGACGCCTAAGACTAATACCGTCTTTTCGAAAGGACTCAAATGTCCCTATTTTCAAAGCATATGAAACTACTAGTTCAGCAAAAATTTCCTTAAATGCCTTCTCTAGGAACGTTCTTAACAAAGATACGAGAGATGGATGTGTAAAACTAATAGAAAATCGGAAAAGAAAAAAATCTGGTTCTATGGGTGGTGTTGAAGTTGCAACTGATTCAGTGGCCGAAGCTGACTGGAGTGATGCAGAAATGACGCAAGAAACCAAAGAAGGTCCCGGCGATACTTCGTATACTTGTCTGGCCACACGGATGTTTCGAAACGCTTTTGGTGATGACACATTAGAGGTTAAAGGAATGCCGAATGATGAAGTCCAGCGGATGTTGAAATCTGTATACGATTTACCTCAACCTGAAGAGGACGAGTTTGAGAACGGTGATGCGGACAATTACTTAGACTCCGACGAATATCAGGCACCTTCGAGATTAATTCCCGATGGATCTGGTTGTTCATGTAATCCAAGTGAAGAAAAGTCAATAGAACCTGAAGAAGTGTTTTCAACAAGTATTGATGACGATATTTTGAAAAGGGGCTGGACCGCTGAAGAAGCTGGAAGTTTAACTGTTGGCGAAGTTTACATGCTGGTAAGAAAATTAGATTTATTTTATTAACTGTGTTTTTACAAAAATAACTAGGTTTGTTTTGGTTCATGCCATTATTTGTTAGTAATTACCGGTAATCAGTGAATTCGCTGGAATTCTAGGTTGGCCAAGATGAAAAACTTTCCTTTGAATATGAATGGGATGAAGGTGATGAAGACACTGAAATTAATGCTAGAACTAGAATAATGTTGGAACGTCTCATAACAGTTGCACGTAATCTTAAAAAGAAAAAGCAGTCTCGCCACAAAATTTTGAACTGTTCTTCTGGTACGTCTTCCTCCGCATGTCCAAGTTGTGGTCACAGTTTAAGTGGAAATACTCAATGCCCAGTTACTGGAACTCCTACCAATGTTATTAGCAGTGACCCAGTAGTGACCCCTTTAACTTTAAACACAGCTGTTCCAAATATTATTGGATCTGCTAGGTCTCCAAGCTCAACGCAAGTTAATTTCATTACTAAAAACAATTCTGGTACTCCAGCATGTAGTGGTTATCAGTCAACCTTGTTGTCAAGCACAACAGCCGCTACAACATTTGACCCTGTCGAGAATTCCAACCTGGGAAGTTCTAGTGCATCCAACGGTATCGGTACCAATATACTGCCAGCAACCGTTACTCAATCTATACCTTCGAGCCAGGTTACGAAAGAATCTGAGAGTAAGGTAAAGAAAATTACTCCGACACTTGTATCGTCGTCTGTGACTGGTGCGATTCTCACAAGTATTCCTTTGAAAACGGACGTGGATGTTTCTGTGTCTTGTGTATCATCGTCTAAAGAAACCAAAGATGAGACCTTTCGAGTGCCTGCAACCAGTGGAGTTAATGGAAACGCTTCTATGTCTTATCCTCGCATACGACCTATGCCTACTTCCAGTTCCGTTGAAAGTGGTGCTGACGATGGGTCCACGACTAGTAAAAATACAAAACTAGCCCCTAAGCCCTTTCTTGACTTACCGAAAGGAAATAGAAGGTTGGGCCGTCCGTGCTGTAAAAAGAATATCGTTCCTAGGTATCTGCCCTTGCTGCCTAAAGCAGTGGATACGCCTCCTCAATCCGCACTTTGGGACATTGTTAGTAATAAACCCGCGGTTCATACAGTTTACGTTAGTAATGCTGCTCAGATTATGCTTCCAGTAGCAAGTACGTACCTTTTTTAGCAATTCAAATAACACTTATGGTTGATCCTTATTGGTTGTGCAGAAATTCTCTAAATTCTAATTTGAACAACGGAATGTATTTCTTACAGATATTGGACTCAAACCCTCGTCAGTTAAATCTAGTTCTGCCAATGGATGCGAAAAGGTTGATGAAGTTAGTGTTGCCGTTTTAGGTTCTGAATCGACTAATGGTCCAATTGTGCCTAATAGCTCTTTGGCTACCTCGTTGGCTCCCACTCCCGCTTCACATTCAACAATTGAAACCACTGGAGCATCGATTCCTGATTCCGGTGACGACCAACTGGCTTGTTCTAGTTTTAAAGATCTACTTAAGGTTTCAGGAATAGAACAAGAGAAAGCGGATAGCAATCTCAGTCTGTCATCTTTTATGGACATTTCGTTACCAGAATCAACTCGGAATGTTGCCAATGAGTGCCTGAAATCTGAAAAATTTTTAGATGTGACACTAAGTTCAAGTTGTAGCCTGAGTCTTAGTAGTAAGTACTATGATCTTGATTGCCATTTATTCGTAAATCCATCGAATTCAAAAGTTCTAGTTAAATGACTATTTCATGCATAACCTAATCAGTGTTACTTCACTTGCTAGACTTTCTCGGCAGCAATGATTCAAACAACGGCTTACAGAATTTGGAACGTTCAGAAGATCCGCCAGTAATAGAATCCTTAAAGACGCCCAAGAAAAATGAAATGTTCCGGAATCAGAGTCCACCGTCGAACCTCCTTACAACAGAGCATCAATGGCTAGGAACTGACGTAAGTTTCTAAAGAATTTTTGGCGACCATGGTTCTTGTAGTAATAAATAGAACAAAGGGAATAACGATCATTTGCATATGTTATGAACCGAATTTGTTGCGCGTAGTGTGCAGAAAATAAACCCTGTTTTCATATTCAGGCAAATGATCTTTCATTGGGCAGTCTGTTGAGTAACCTGGATCCCGCCCAACCCGCAGCCGCAGAGGTATTGGTTCCTCCAAATCAATGATATATTCGTACATACAGAGATATACATATACATTTTTTTGGTCTTGCAGAGTGACATGACTTTCCAGTCAATGATTGAAGATTCAAACAATCATTTGGATTTCACATCAAAATTTAGTGAATTGGTTGCCGAGCTGGAGAGCAACAACACTAAGAAATGACAGTACAAAGTTGCCTTTTGTAACCTAATACGAATCGAAATAGCGGACAGGATTGGAACAGGAGCAATGAATTAAATGTCAAAGTAACAATAATAATATGCATAATACAGAAAGAACGAGGTGTTGCAGGCGAACTGAGAGCCGTTTATTTAAAACTCTTGCCTTTTTACATACAATTGCAATCGATACTAGTAGTGTTAGCAATAAGTTTTGCCTCGATATTAAACTAAATTTAACAAACCATACAAGCTGTAAGAATCGCTGCTAGAAGGATTATAAAATTAGGCTCATAGTTTTGAAAGTCCTGGAGTGCCTGCAACATTTTTAATATTTCTATTAATGTAGATAATCAAATGTATACTAGCATAATTAGTACTGAACATTTAATTTTCATTTTTAACGAGTTCGGAATAGCGATTGATAGCAGCTGGAAAAGGAAACAATTATTAGTGGTGGATTACCTCTCATTATACACAGTACCCGCTAGTTTTGTAATTATGAGTACATTTTGTCACAAATTAATTCATGTTAAATACAACTAGTATTGCAGTTTCGTGTCTGCGTCGTATGGGGTACCCGGAAGTCGAAAAATCATTATTTAATATTATTATTGAAGATTATTATGCTGAATAGGTATACGTTATTAACACGGCTTTACGACTATCGGACTTCGTTTTTATACTTATATTTTCGACTTACGTATTTTTGTTAAAATAACCTATTAAGGAACTATTCCACTGAGGTAGCTTACATTGACTGAACTGGATTCTTTGAGAAATTAGTTTTTATTTGTATTGTTGAGTGAAATAGAATTCGCATCGGTGGCAAATCACCTTAATTGTGATTTCCCCGATCAATATTTACTTACTCATAATAAATGAGAACTGTAGTTTTTGGTTTGATGATTGTAAATGTACAATCAAACAACCACAGACACTGTCCACAAAAATACAAAAAAACTGATACCCGTTGATGCATTCAGCTCCTTGAGAAGAATATAATTATTGGTGATAAAAACTCGTATGATTGTATGTATTATAACAAATCTCGTGTTCAATTATGTCAAAGTAATTTACCTCAGTAGAACAGACCTTAATGTTGAAAATTGAAAAAATTAAGAATAAATTAAATGAAAATAACCCAACATTCGCCGCTTTTACCTATGTACGTTGTTTTTGTTATTACAATAATAATTTTAGTGTCACACGAAGACACAAGTTGGCAAAGGTTAGTGGAATTGAAGACAAAATATATCCAAAGACGTTCTGTCTGACGGAGATAAAAACGTTTTACAAGCTATTTTTTATATCTATGTAGAGTAGTAATTCAACAAAAATGTTTATTATTTCTTTTCTATCCACAACAGGGCACAAAGACAATCTATACGGAGTTGTTTTTTTATTTACAAAATAAATATGCTGCCCAAATAATTAACCGGAATTATACAAAAATTATATTACGAGAAATTAGCATTTTTCAAAAAATTATATATTGCTCTTCTGTTTCAGTTCCTCCGTAGTTTCAAAACTAAAGCAGTAAATTTTATACATAGCTAAAATCTATATAATAATCTGCTCCGTGCAGGCGAAGGATTCGTGAATAACACTAGTCATAATAAGGAAATACTACTACAACAGCTTATTACTTATAACTTTTCTGTGTATCAAACTAATAACACATGCATACAAATAACAAATATAAGTGTTGTTCATCATTCTCATCAGTTATCAGCATTTAGTATTGTTGCCTAAGGAGAATTCTTTTGGAAGGAAATCAAATGGCGACCATTTGACTCTGAATACTCCTTTATATCGTCGCTATTAATCTAGGAAACAGAGGGTGGCGATCCTCGAGTGATAGTCTAAAATAATATTGATTTTTACTGCACTACTTCCACGTAGTTGGCCGGATATAGGCCTACTCGACCGTCCTTACGTCCTTTACACCACCCTTGCTCATCTTCATCCTCGAGTTTTTCAAAAGTTTCACCTAAATATTATCCAGAATACTATAATTATTTCAGAAAATAAACCTACTGCCGTTAATTACATATTAAACTATTTAGTTTTACCCTGGCGGAAAGTCAGTTCGTCATCTTCAGCTCCATCATAATCATAAAGGGCTCGAACAGGGATGCCTGGCTCACCACGATCAACAAGTGCACCATCATTATTCGAATACTCATCCCATTCTTCTTCTTCAAAAGGATTACCTTGCACTTTCCTATAAATTGTAAAAATATGATACTCCAAAAGATTTTTGATTAATCAAAACACATAGTTTGTCAGAAGATGCACATCGAAGAGAGTTGAACCAATATTGCAACGTCTGAATGCACAAAACGCCTGTAGTATAAATGGGAAAAAATACGAGATCCGTACCCTGAACCATTAGGCTTTATCTCTTGGGTTGCCTCTTTTGTTTTTGTCTTCGACTCACTTCCATTTGTTTTAGAACGTACAGAATTCGCTTTACTGATAGCGGGTTCCTGCGGACCTCCAGCCTATAAAAAATTATTTTATTACATAAATACGACGTTTTATCTTTATGAGGTTCAAAATCCATGACATTTATAATTCACAAGTACAAGATTACGATTCTTCTACTAATTGTCAATTTTAGTATTTTTACATGGGAGTCCTTCTCGTAATAATAGATCCAAGTAACAACATATACTGAAATTGAACGTTGACAATGTATATATACTCACAAGTTCTGCGGAAAAGTGACTATGCCAAACACCATGGGTATAAAATAGCACTTAGAAGCTCCGCTTACAAACAGTCCGATAAATCACTAAGACGTTACGAATGTAACAAATGTACTTGATTACAACTGTAAAACTTTCGCTCCGTTTATACAGCTATTTACACAATAAGGGAGTACAAATGATAGAGGTTTACAAACAGTATGATTTAACGCAATGTTGATGATGTAGGTATTTTCGTAAGAAGTCCGTGGTCACTTACTGGCAGTTCGTCGGAAACTGGTTTCTGTGTGAGAAGAGTAATTCCACCAGTTGGAACACTATCCTTTATCCTGCCTTTCGTAATATCTCTAAATTCCTCAGAATAATCCTATAAAAGCAAAAATTCCCGACACAAACAAAATAAAATCAAAATTAAATACTGTTGACGTTAAAATAGCACATTCTGCCTAGCCTTCCAAACTAAAATAAAAAATTAAATAAATACGATTCTCCTCCACTTAGCACTAAAAACAAATCCATCAATCGATCCGAACGAGCAACAAACAAAGCCAAATCTTTCAGTGAAAGCCCGGTAACTTAAGTACAGCAGAACCAACCCAAGAAACTATATCAGAACTACAGCTAATCTTGTTTACAACATTTCTAAGTCTTAAATTTCATTGTTAGGCATATATATTTTCATGGAATACTGCTACAAAATAATTTTTCAAACGTTGAACAAAGCAGATAGATCCTGATATCTATTTCAAGTTACAGGTCAATGTTGATATCAATCTAATAATGTGGCAGGAAATAAGAAATATGCCAAGTAAAGCCCATTCAATGTTTATCCCATTAAATAAAATATAGCATCTATGCAATTTAAATGTTTAGATTCGCCAACACCTTTACTTCAGCCATACATAAAAGCAAAATTATAATGAAACATACCTCAAAAGTGGGCCAATTCATTGCCATGTTGACTCCATGATTATTTGACCACCATTTCAAATCTTTCATGTGGTCTGCATTATTAATTGTATGGTAGAATTCTTCGTAGATTTGCATCAACCTTAAAAAGATTAAAAAAGCTGCAAATGATACGCAGATAATAGTTTTCTCCCAAGTTGTTCCGTACGATTTTATGAGTGAAATGTGTAAATGGGAAGCGTCTTCAAATAATTAAACTCACCCTTCTTTACTGGCAATATTAATGTACTTTTGAATGCTAAACATGGCCTCCTTGAAAAACCTAAGCCGCTTTGATTCCATTTCTTGGCACTTATCAAAAACGTCTCTCATTTCCTCAATGTATCTCGGATTGTATTGCGTAATTTCTTGAAGGGCAGCCTCATATTTTTCCCGTGTCTTTTGAACCTCTTCTTTACTCTTCGCTACACGATCTTGCATTTTCTTAACCTGAAAATAATATTTCCAGCGGTCTCAAGATACCATATTAACCATCGAACCCAGCATCCCCTTTTTTTTACAATAAATAGTTTACGTTTCAAAGATGATTTAATGACAAGGGATTGAGTTCAAACTGATCCTTCCAAATAGATCATAAATAACACAAATTATGATATTAAATTGTATTTCAATATAAGAATTTCGTATGTTTATAGAATTATCTTTTTACATACACTCTGTATTACCTGATCAGGAGAGAGCGATGAATCGCTGGATGCATTTCTTTCCTGATTGAGAGCAGACTTTTCGGCTTTACAAGCGTTGTGGTAGTCTTGCTTGGCCTTGTTGACTTTGGCCAAGTTTTTCGCCCATGGTTTTTGAGCTTTCTTAAACTGTTCTTCCATTTCTTTACTCTCCTTTAAGTTCATCATTTTCTGCAAGTTTAGAGGAAATAAACAAAATTTTAAAGCCCACTGACAATGATACAGCAAACTTTGGTACTACATCCTACAAATATAACATCATTCATGTGGCGTACTCAATCACCTCCTCCTCAAATAATCTACGTACAAGTTTATTTACGCCAATACTTTCCATTGTTTAAACAAATATTTACACCCAACTTGGTAAATATGAACAAAACCTTACCTTATGGTAGCTTTCCCGTTGCCAATCGCGAATATTTCTGACAACCTCGTTAAGAAGGTCTTCCTTGATTTGTGTGTGTAAATCACAGAGACGATCAGCCTCAACAAGAACACCTGAAATTGAACCAATACATATGATATCCTGTACTTTAATTGCTAGTTCTCACCCACGGTGGGTCACCCACCTTACATATAATCCACTATACCTTTCCAGGCTGCCTCTGTTGTTCCATACTCAGGTCCCTTCTCAATGGATTCTGCCCATTTCTTCGACCATGTCTTAAGACTTCGGGCGTAACTCTTCTCGATTTCAGCTCGCTCTTGAACTAATGTAATCAGATCGTTGCATAATTTGTACCCATCTTCAATCCTCTTCGTTGTCCTGTGAATTGCATCATACATTAATCGAAATGATTAGTACACTTAACATTCTCCCTCCTTTTCACCCATCCCAGTCATCCCGAAGCCCTGATCCGGCTGGACTGACGAACACGATCCACAATTCAGCATCGGTATAATAAAAACCTTAATGTTTCAGAGTACAAACGATGTCCATCATATTTCACCCAGTTCGAAGTGCCAGTGACAATTCAAACTCCTACATATATGTACACGCTCCTACGCTTATGCTTATCTCAAAGTAATAGCATCATGCGAATATAAATCATAATATCATTTTGCTAAATTACTATACCCAATCGAGTCCGTGTCTGACACATGCTCCAACTGGGCAGAATTTGAGCAGTATAATTTCCAACACAGAACCTACATCCTTATTATTGCAGAAACGCAGGAAGTGCATGAGTCATAATCTAATATTATCAGCCATTAAATGAAACCGCAGTACTTGCAATTAAGTAAGCTACAGATGTTACTTTTCCCTAACAAGACTCCCATTCCAACTATGGTTATCGTCAATCATTATTACCTACTACATGCTCATACCGCACCTATCCCACCAGAATCACCAGTATGTATTTTTTACCACTCACATTCCTACACTTCACATTATCCCATTTTATTTTTTAACGGCTATTTGTCTATTCAACTACCTCGTCATCATAATTATATTCAATATCACCACACAGCCGTATAAAAAATGTACGACATCAATATCTTCCCATAATCCCTTCCTACTTTCAACATTTCAAAAAATTGAATACATCAAAAAAAAAAAAAACATCAACTGACCTTTTATAATTTCCAGGCTCCCAGAAGGAATCGCTCGATGCAATCAGCATCCCATCCTCACTATGATGTGACATGTTGTCCACGACCTTCATTTTTCAAAATCCTTCAAATTAATTCAGTACTTCCACCCAACTCAAATAACGGATCACACAAATATTTAATGTCGCTCGAAGAAGAGGGACTCGTTCAGACTCCGACGTCAGACACACTGCTCTACCAGTAGTTATTTTAAACACGTTCAAAACGCGATCCAACTCTAGACTAACGTATACAGAATACCTACAAATATAGTTTACACAGACGATTCCTTGCAAATGCGTATTATTATGAAAATAAAAAGTACTATAAGGTACTGGAATATCCTCAGTTCTGTTCAAGTTCAGTCTATGTCGTTACATACATATGTATGTAAAGCCTTCACATTAACTGAATTCAAATGTGACCGATGAGCGCACAGAACAACAACATAAAAATAATTATCACAACTAACAATAATTCCACAACTCTGCTCTTCAACGTCACAGTATATATAGGTCTCGCTCCGAATTCTAAACAATGAGCAGTTGTCACTATATATAATTAATTACTACTACGTCAATTAAACGATACCCTTTGGAATGTCTGGAATTCGGTTCCAAAAATCCGTCCCGGAATTATTATACTATTATTCAGGGATTATGGGGAGGGGGGGGGGAGGCTCATAACAAGGGAGCCTTACAAATGGATTCACACAAAAATGTGATTATAGATCTTTATCGTGAGCACTAGATAGACAGAATGTGCATGTAAATAGACACTAAAAAGTTCTCAATAACTTCGCAGAAATATTCCAAAGTTGCAAATACGACGACTTCCCTCCCCACGACTTAAGTATAGCTATGATGTACAACAACCAGGATATAAATATTATATTAGGAGACACTCTCGTGAACACAGCCTTATAGTTTTTACTATTTGTTGACAGACACACAGTCCCAAGAATGTAGATTGGACCTCAGTTAATTATTATTAAATACCATGAGCGAAACTTGGTTAAACAATGCTAATTCCATCCCCACACGATCACTCATGCTCATGTGATTGTTTATGATGTCAGGAGTTAAATGTGAGGACTTTCCTCGTGAGGGTTGGTGTTTAAAGTTAAAGGAGTAGTCTTGATGAGCGAGTGGCATGTACTTACTTACTCCGTCTACAGAGCTTAGGTACGCTGGCTTACCTCCTTCCATGTAATAACAGAGAGAGGCAAAAGTATGTTAAGCAAATCAGGAGATCACAGGCACAAACTTAACCCTTCCTAAAGGAAGGTTTTTGTCTTTCATTGGAAACACTCATCAGGAGCGGCTCTCATTATTCTAATCATTACTGAATGAATTTTTTAAAGCAGTGATTCAAACTATGAGAATGGATCCTTGTATAAGTAGATGTATGAGGAGGGGAATTATTATACACAACGAAACTGAGACATGTACTCATTGGGAAGAGTATCTATGGATTAGTACATTTTTTGTTTAAAGTATGGGACTATTGTTACCATAAACCACTCCGTCTATACTATTATTTTCACTTGAATTTTGTCAGTACGTCCAAGGATGTTGGAATTATCCTCGAGTCTGAGTCTATAATAAAGTAGACACAGAGAGATGAGGCTAATTATACACATGGGGGAGATGCTCTAGTGTGATTTCCAAGTTTTACTTTTGTAAGTGGAGAAACTCATTTGAGGAGGCCTTATACATATGGAGGAGGAAGTGTTTAGGTTAGAATAATGTTAGAAATCAATCTACTGTGTATGGGAAGCTAGGGTGAGAGTAGGTTTTTGGGCAAAGAATTGACTAAGTTGAGCGTGTGGGTTGAATTAATATATAGTGAGATTTAATGAGCCTTGTGATAGTCAAGGAATCTGAGAGTAAGACACAGTCACACACGGAGGGATAAATAATACTCGGACTCTCTCTCATTGATTGTGAGTCCGAGGGCTGTTTTATGAAGGTGTGTGTACTTATATGTTGGGGATGCTGGTGAGAAAATGACTTGGGAATCTTTGCACTTTGAGTAAAATACTCCTGTGTGTAAGGTACATCTCCTTGGGATGACATGCAATCCTAGAATCATCAAATGAGACAGAGGATGAGACATGCATAGGATAGTTGTAAAGGATGAAACAATTGATGCTCATCCTGAAGACCGCTGTGTGGAGTGCTAAGTGTAATAATGATTCAAGGAGGGAAGGCTGCTACATATTAGTATATATCGTTAATTTATGCTTCCAAACAGCTATCTGCGCCTTTAGAGCTGGTTTCAAACTATTTGTAATTCAAATAAATAGCATAACTGTACAAGGCTTCCAAACTATTCATGCTCCTATGTATATTGCATAATGAGGGGTAGGGGGTACACACACACACAAGGCGGATAGGACCTAAAGGAGTAGGGAAGTGCTAGTAAAAATTATTCATTCAAAGTCAACGGAAAAACTGGGAAGGGTTCTTGCATGGTTTGATTTCACTATGGTATAAGGACTATGTTCACTACAGCTGTCATAATAATCTGGGAAAACAAGTTTCGTTCGAATCACTGGATTTTTTAGTCATTACGCAATGTGAGTATACAACAACTATAAACATGATGGGTTAAGTGTAATCATGGTCATTCTACAGCTATTGCTATATATTTCTATTGTTTTATTACTATTTTGTATGGTTTTGTGTGACGTGACTGTGTTCTGTATGTGTACTGGTACTCACACTATATTTGTAACAATTCCGGTCAAGCATCAAATATCAACAGGGGAATCATTCCTGAAGACGAAGGAAATGACAGAGAGGAATAAAATAGATTTGAATACGACTAAATAATTTTAATACCAGAACGAGTTTTCCATGATGTTTTCAATCTTTCAAGTAAAATCTAGAACACTAAACTATGTTCGAGTTTTAAAATTGTAACAAATGAGGTCAGTGTTAAGGCAGCTTAAATGAGCCAGAAGTGAGAAGAAAATAAAACAGAGATACAACTATGTACATATAAATATATATATATATATATAGTTACATTAAGCGCGAACTGCCATGAGAATAATTTTCCCGTGTCCTTCTGCATATCTATACACAAGTTAAATTTAAAGCATATTTAGTCTTCAGGTCTTCACATTGGTAGAAGTGTATTTTCCTTAACGAACGTTTTCATGATGTAAAGGTCAATTCAAATAAAAACTGACTTGGCTGGCACATATTAAGGGGGAAAGCTTTAACAAACCCTTTGCAGGCACGTTTTTATTTGTGCTGTTCCCATCCATCAGGATCGTCATATTTTTCCCAATACTCATCACTTGCAGCACACACAACCTTGTTTTCCTTTTCATCATCTTTATTTTCTACTCTACTTTGTTGTCGCTTACTTATATTTTCTCGACCCACAAATCATTTCCAGAGTGTGCCTAACCGACCGAGACAAAATATGTAACTTTATGCCCGTAGTTTTTAAACCACTATACAAGAAACCATAAAAATGATAAAGTAGAGGAACGGCTCACAATCAGTAATTTACCACACCTGGAGAACGATGGATAAATATTTTACGATGTACGAGATGAAACGTCACAAAATGTACCATATCATCAAATATACTATAGCTAGGAAACGATTCCCTAAGTGTAATCAGAATTTCATTGGGAAAAAATGAATACTTCGAAGTGCTGTCTTACCCTCGAACAGGTGTTAATTATTCCAAAATTGGAATAGAAATATGGATGGAAGGATACTTGTGTATGTAACTACTAATTATAATGTGGTATGAAAAGCAAGGTATTTACGAGATTTACTCAGAATGAGATCAAACATTCAGGACGGCTTTAATTTTTCTTCACCACTAGGTCAAACAGAATACCGAGGAAATAACAAAGAATGCCGTTATATCAGTAGAATGCATAATTGAATCAGGTATTAATTTAATAATGTGATCAAACAGGCTTTTTGAAGTGGTATGGTCGAACTTCATTTGTGTGGCCACAACAACAGGAATGCATATAATGTAGATGTGGAATAGGAATTTTACTTCGAGTACATACTCTGATCAGCTTGCTCAATTTCTGATCTTAGATACTAACATTTTTTCCCCACAAAACCATCACAAATGTTTTCGTAATACCAATTTCGGCATCATAGTTTAAATTGCTCACACTCCTACTTCAAGGTTTCTCACGTTTTTTTGTGAATTCGCCCAGTTTTTCGAATAGCATGAGCTCATACTGTAGATTACTCATGAACTATATATTATTTTCAAACAGCTCATTTATGCGGACGGTAGTCAGCGAAACCTTGCAAATACATATACATGAGAAAACGAGTGTGAAAAGGCATGAATATTTTTACTGCTGCGTGCAGATTTTGTCATATTCTAATCGACTGGTTACAAAATTGGAATTTATTTAAGTAACCGTCAATTCGTTCCCAACTATCTAGTAAAGAGATTGACGCTAAATTTTCTCCAAGCCCCATATCACCTATATTGAACTGACTCTGAGCTCCTGACAGAGTATGAATTGATTAAAGAGCAACTACGAGAAATAATCGTGTTACAGTATTTTGTTTATATCGCATACGCTTTCGGATCACGTAGGACATACGAAATAGGCAGGCAGGCATTAATTATTGGCATGAGTAACATACCAAATGTACATGTACAAGTAATTACATTCATACATTCGGATACAATAGCAAGGATGTAATTAGGTAACAATGTAAAACGTGTTTGACTTCAGGTTTATAAATATTACTGTTCCTTTAGCTAAATCTGCATCAGCTATACCCTATTTATTGGGTTAATTCTCCTGCTTTTTCGTCTTCCTGATCCTGATACTGTGATGAGTAATCTAGAATAAATAAAATTCTGATATACAGAGACACCAAGTAGACTCATTCCCTGAAATCATTACGCAACAAACAAAATTGCTACTAATCTCAGGTTCTAATCTAAATCCAAATTACATATTTTCACATCTCGTGGCATTCCAATAATACTTTACATCAGCCGTGTTCCCTTCAGCAGTGGGATTCCTTTTTTCCACACAGTTTCGTATTTTCCATAGATCGGGACGTGGTAGTACGATATCTTATCTGAACTTAAATTCGATAGATTAGAACAACACGACAAAACATATGTACACAACCCAGAAAAGGGGCACTTTTTGGCGAAGTGACTTCATCCAGCAGTACATGATCCATCTGACACTCGTGACGCAGAAAAATATGAGACGATTACATAATTCCGCTATAAAAATCCTGTCAATTTTTCCATCATCAAAGCAGCGTCTGTTAAATAATAATTTACAGGAAGGCTACCAGAACAGAAACATACCTCATGGAGTATGGGAATTACGCTCAATGCTATATGTATGTAACACAATTGCAACGACAGTCAATTCAAAAACCCACAGCTACTGTATTGTGGTCAATGACGTTATATATTTGAACACATCGGAATTTGTCCCCCTTTCCTTACAACGAATAACATACAGGCTGAAGGAACTGAACGACAAAATGAAAAGCTTAACTTACCTCAACAAAAAAATGTAGCTGGAACACAGAAGAGACAGAATGCCGAATTTGATCAAACTTTAAAGGAAACGCATTATTACTCAAAAAAAGTAATAATGCAACAAACGAATTAGCTGGTTCCTTCCGTCTTGAAATTTCTTATCACAAAAACACAGGTCAGACGAAAGAACAAAAAAGAACCAATCTCTCCGTGTAGTGTAGGCAGAAGGGCCGAATATTTTATGACCAAGAGAAAGGTAACTGTTTTTCTCCACGAAATAATACAATAATATAAAAACCCGGTATGTTCACCCCAAAAGGAACTCACGAGATTTGAGCTGGACTTGAAATAACAGGTGTACTTAAAACTGTTCAAGTATGGTAAGTACAAGGTGCAAAACCTCAAAGTTGTGTTTGGACAAAGTCGCTGGAACGCGAGAGGAAGAGAAAGAGGTGTCCTCACTATAACTTGAAGTGTACGACGAGTGGGTAAATTGTGAGGAAATTGGCTTTCCTCCTCACAACTGGGATTTCTTCACCAAAGTTAACAGTTAGGAGTCTATTTCTGTAATTAATACAAATGATTTATGTATTTGGAACTTGGAGTCAGAAAGCTCTCTCTCTATGACAGGGAAAGGGTGTATACACATTTGATGTGTGAGACGTACTCTTCTGTAGTAACAATGTTAATGTAATACTACTGCATACTTAATCAAATCAGCCAAATTGGTTTAAGTTTTGTTCATATCAGTCAGTAATGTCAGTATTATTTGAGTCACTGTTGAGAGACAACTACCGATTGATTTTTCGCACGCAGAAAAAAATGGTCGCATAGGTATAGCATGAGAACTCGAGCTTGTGTACACTCTAACTCAACGAGAAAAACAGCACAATATGACGCGGTGAAATGAAACTAGGATTGAAATTATAACGAAAAATAATTAAATAATCCCGTGTATTTATGTAATGTTCTATATTTGTGTTGTTGTCGGTCCTGAGAGCTCCATTTATACTTTCTGAGGATGCTACTTGACGATGAGAGAGAGAGAGAGAGCACGACCAGGGTCACGCAGAATAAAACCTCCTCCGATCTTGCCCCGCCTCAACTCAACTCGAACATTCCAATCTATACAGCCACCTACAACTGTTACACCCGCATCCACTACCATCGCCAGTACTTATATCCCTTGTACACCCTCAATGAAAACAACGCTCGCCATCTCTCTTCAACCATTTCCAGGTGAAACATTTTAATCTATTTAGATATTTTAATCACGGACGCATATCTACATAGCCCAGAGAGAATACCTCAGGTAAAGCCGTAAAGGTAAGTCTCTGTACCCTGGGATGAGCGCCGAAACATGTTTAACCGTTACTACCACATTACCACATACGCTTCATCCATCTACTACAACCTACCTTGACTCTGATTGTAGAATTTCCCTCATTCATTTTTGTTACTTCCGCTTGGTTTTTTTCTCTCCTTTGCAACCAATGCCCCTTCGTATGCCCAGTTTTGGGAGAGTAAATGTATTTTGCATTTGCAATTTTTCTGCTACTGTGAGATTAGTTTGGTATGCTCCCCACACCCCTCAAAAAAAAAAAAAAATGGTTTCAATTACAGAATGAAAGAATTATTGTTGTACCTGAAAAATGCAAGCTAACCGTAGGAAGGTTATAAGTTATAATATACGTATGTATTGAGCTATGGATTATGTATCCGGTAGTTAGCTATCCCCACAAGTACATATGTAATCTTAACGATGGTTTTATTTTCAATGAATTTCCCACTAAGCATCAAAATCATGGGAATGGTATACGGAGGATTAAGAACAGCATCAAGATGATGGCTGAAAAGAGTAGGATGAGGCTTCCCCAGGGACGGCATTCAGAAAATAGCTATTTTCATATCCACTTTATGTATGTGGTCGGGAAGGGACGTAACATATGTTACATAATTGAGCCATCCGGATTCTATTTACAAATTAGATCAAATGCTTGCTGAATACATGCAAGATGTGGATGAGATGCTGGTGAACGGTACAGGCTTGATTTCTTTTGACGTTTCAAACGATTAATTTAAAACAATTTATTCCATCCCGAGTGTTAGAAAAGCATAGGAAATGTAGTAGGGTACATAGTTACACCTATTTAACGCAACTGCAAAGCAAACCTTTTAAAAAAGACCATCTTATGTTGTGTCAATAATCTGTAAGTCACCTCTAGTAATGGAGAGAGTAGCCAGACCTAGACTAATTTAAAACCGGTAAGTCGAAAGGATTGTAAAACGGAACATATATTCGGTATGTAGTAAAAGTTTACAACCGTGGGAGTTTGCACGCAGATTCCTCATTCAATGAGTATCAGCTACAAACCTACTCTAGAAATTTTTACTTGAGAACTGCATAGCTGCTTTAATTGACAAAACTGACAATGAATGTAGGTAGAGTTGGAGGGCGCAATGGATAATATTGATGCAGGTTAAGTATCCAATAATTAAGTATTAGCACACCGAAACCAGGAAGGAATTAAGGAATCTCACGAAAGGGATTATACGAAGTGTTGAGGAGGATTTCATTTTTGTATGTGCATACTACTGTAGCTCAATCAGTAGCGTTAGGGTTAAGCATCCTATAAATCCAGTCTTCATAATTTTGTTATTGGTACTAAGATGGGTTACATTAATTGAAACACGCGGCAGTATGCATGTAATAAGTCAATGGGAAGTAACGAAATCGTAGAAGTGCACTTTTTTGTAAGGCAAAAGTATTTTCTTGGAATAGCAACCGGTAAGTTTGTTACTTTCACTGAAGGTTGCACATTTCAACTTTGGCTTTCGCATACGAATCCATAGTTTACAAAGTTCCTTATTTTTCTACCGTATCTTATGCTCGGTGTCAGTGTGCCAGTGCACTTTAGGATTTTCCAGCTTTTATCCTTTGCCATCTCAACCTGAAAACATTGAAGACTAACATGCAGATATACATAAATTAACTATTCCAGCATTGCATTTACTATTTACTACTCCCATGCCTCGAAAAATTTAGTTGAACTGATCTTACTTTAATTTAACGGTATTTAAAAAAATCATTTTAGAATAACTTCGAGTATTTCCGTGAGCCACAATTCACTCTTTTAACTTACATATCCCCAAAATGTACGGCTCCAAATCGTTCCACAATATCCCTCTAATGCCCACAAAATTAATTTTAAGAAGACGCTGATAGTCAACCATGTAAACCAAAAATCCATACACTCTGTTCAATTCTCATTCTAATATTAATATTAGCTAATGCATTTTCAGAATATCAGTTACCACTTGTGTTCGTTTGGGAAAACAAAATCCCCTTTAACTCCCTTCATCAAATTTTCCTCAAAAGCAAAATTATCCCACCCCGATAAATTTCACACAAGTTCAAACCCAAGTACATTTTTAATTTCAGTAATTGATTCTTTTTTTTTTACTTGAACAGGTGTAATTAGGCATCATTACTTCCCCATGACTTCCCCCAAGATTTATACCCTGGCTCTAATGACCTACGTAATGACCAATGATGGTTGCACAGGCCCGTAAAAAAACAGCATCTATTGACGTTACTCCATTGATCGTCATCCAAATCCATCTGCAATAGGACGAATCAGCCCTTAAAATTGACATTTGTGCAAGCCCCTGTTCCGGCAATAAAATTGTTTTGTTTCAGACTACTATCATGGCTCCTGTGTAATTCCTCACTGTCAGGTCTGGTCACAACGGTCATTCTATACATCAAACCATCAATCTCATGTCATCTCATATCTGTAAATGTAAACAATGCATTCCTTTCTGTAGAAACCTCTAAGGCCACCGGCCACTGCATAATATAATACTACATAACAATAAATAAAAATGCACGGAGCACACAATGCGCAAAGTAACATCAGAACTCATCCATTCCAAATCCTCCACAAATTATTATGTTTTTGTTTAACTATTATTTATTTTGTCAGCAACATGAGTTGCATTACTTCTACTGATTTTGCCCCCTTAATTTATATCAATTTACATATTTTTGCAAATACAATTATTACAAATATTTGACTTTAGTTTGTATCTATGATTATTATAAATTTTGAAGGATCCCTCAAGCAAATATTATGCACTCAGCTACTCCAGTACTTAACTCAACCCCGTAAGAAATCCCTACAACCCTCCAACACTCCTGACTGGCGAAAATACCTTTAACGAACCCTGCACTTAAACTCAATTAAGCAACTCTACGAAGATTGAGGAGATGAGGGGACGCTCATCCCCCCGCTTTTCGGTTTAAATTATAAACGGCGCCCTAGGAAAGCCCGAATATCACAGATTAACAGTATACAATAAAGTACATTAAAATTCCCTAGATGTCAGGACAGAAGGCTATTGAGTGCTGCGATGATGGTGCCAGAATAATAAAAAAAATCCTTTCCTGTTTTAAAGGGCAGGGGCAGTCCATTCATTCCACTCTCATTTGAAAGCAAGCCATACAATAATGAAGCCTTGTAAATACTTGTGTACATATTTGCCAGAGACATAATAGCCATTTAGGGGTTAAAGTATATAGTCGAAATACTTTAATAAACCTATAATAATTATTTTATTTCAACCTGCCTTTCCTTGAAGACTTAGAGAGCCTTTGAATGGACTGCTATTGAACTTCGGTTACTATTCTAGGAAGTCAATAAAATTTTAGCTGACTAATAATTGTGAATGCATAATATTTTTTATTGAACTTTCATATAACTTAAGCTTTCACACAATTCTATTCATTGACCCCGTCGTAGACGGATTTTTACAAGAGTTAATTTTAAATGAATGAATTATCTAATAGGAGGAGTGAAGGAGCGTAAATATATTTTATTCCAGAAACTTGTCCCAGGTCAGTTGGGGAAGAACGTATTTTATTTGTATTGTGCAAGTACGTAAAGTTGTGAGTGTCTGGAGGCGTGTGGGGATTGTTAAAGAGAGAACAATCCTGTAATCCTTATTTAATATTTAGCATTCAAATTATAGTAAGAATTTTTATGGGGACATTTTAATCCTCTGATGAATCAATAACAAAATACCATGACACTTACAATCAGATAGGAGGAAATAGATTACACTGGATGGTGGTATGATTCAAACGAAGTCTGTAATATACGGATGCTTCAAATGGGATGATGTTGGTCATGGGATTTTATGCTTAGTTCGAGAGAATTTTAATGTAAATGGCAAATGATAGCATGAACTGAGTGTCAAGTTCTGACTCATATGATGATACGTGCAGTTGATAGTTCACCTCTGACCAATTTACCAGGAAACCCAGCCGGACTTTGTCTGTTAGATTTCTCAACCAGGTTTATTTTTTTTTGTTATGCGTTTGCCTGACTGTGTGGACGTCAGAGAATAGACAACTGACAGGGGACAGTCGTTTAGAATAAATAATACAATAATCTAATCTTTTTAGGGGCGAAGCGAAGCTGAAAGTTTCTATTGCGAATGGAGGGGTGTCTGCTTGTCTGTCAGATAGCTGCCGAGCCAAAGGCACCAGACAACTCAAATTTTTTGTAGGGGCAGCTTACAATTAGATATAAAGCAAAAAGCTTATTGTTTTTGAAGGAGATCGAGCCATCCGTTTGACCTCAGAAAATTAAATGAGGTAATAAATACATGCAATTCCATAAGTATAGAAACCGGAGGGGGGGGGGTTATTCTCGAAAGACTTACGATCGTAACTTCAGTCGCAACTCTCGAGTTACGATAGTTGGGATTCTCAAAAAATTTTGAAAATCGCAAGTTCTCAGAAAATCGCAAAAGTTGTCGTAACGTTACGACAACTAAAAAGCAGTCGTAGGTACTTACGATCAAGCATTTTTTATACGGCGGGGTTCATTATAAACCCGTTCTGTCATTACAAAATTATTTATTTTTATTTTTTACATAGACCTTAGTGGCATGGTTAATTTTAGCGATGGAGTTATTAGCTGTACTGGAAGACGAAAATCGAATAGCTTTTAAAAGACAGTTTTTCTTGACCGCACTAATCCATTGGAAGTTTTCGATGACCAAGGGCTGCGTTGTAGATTTTCTAAAGTCGAAATTTTAAAATTGATAGAAATGTGTTCAACTCCGGCGAGAAACTTAAGGACTTTTAAATATGTCATTCAAAATGAGTTATACTTACCATTTCGGTTACTGTAGCCCACAGTGCTTCCTTCGTCTGTTGACTAATGGAATTTGAAAATTTTCCAAAAAGTTTCGAATAATTCGAAATTAAACTGGTACAACAGGTAACAGCATCATGCTATCCCTCACTCCAATTCGGTGAGCGTTTTGGCTGCTCTGATAAATTCGTTTTTATATTTTTGCAATTTTCACTCATTACAATTAACGTTGTAATAACAATTAACAATTGTTCTGTAGAGAAAATCAATAAGTAATAATGGTAGAAATGACAAATGGGATGAATTTTATGGCTTATTGGATGGCTTAAGATTCAAAAATTCTGACAGCCAATCACAGCGTCCGTTACATGAGATTAAGGCACTTACGATTCGTAAGTGTGATCGGAGCTGCGATATACTTGCGATAGTTTTTGAGAATATTAAAATTTGAAAATCGTAGAGGCATCGTACGACACTTGTCGTAAGTCCTTACGAAATCGTAACTTGCGATATCGTAAATTCTGTTCGAGAATGACCCCCCGGGACGTTAAGCTTCGATTATAAACATTTTAGGGTATTTATAGGGAAGCGTATAGTTACCATTTACCATCCTACACTGTTACATCCCATGGTAACGCTTCGCCCCTTAGTGACTTAGCACGTACTACGTAGTGCTGATCTCAGATGATTTTTTGATGAATACTTTTGTTGTTACTGAAATTTCATAAATTTGTATCTATATGTACTTACCAGCAGAAGATTCATTATGAAATGGCTAATGGAAAACATATCGGTTGCAATTTGCAATCGTCGAGTGAATAAAAGTTCAAAATGATGTCGAAAAATCATTTATATTCACCTGGATTATTGTTTGTGGCGCAAATATTCTCACGTTGTGCATTTCCTTTCTCATAAGTTGTTCCGACGTTAACTTCATCCTCCTGGAGGGACTTTCCAGAGTCCAGAGAAGCTTTAGCGTGTTACGTTACAGTCAGAATATTGTATATTTTTGAAGACAGATTGTTTAAACTTTTCGTCGTGTAATCCAATGTGAAAATAATTAATTTTATGCACAATTACCATTTCAATGGTCGGCTAAAAATCTGAAAATGTCGGACAGTTTGATGTTAGCAGACTTAAGGACCACCTTTTTACTTCTAGGGTTTATTTGTTATTCCACAATAATGTTCTTCCCCTTCTTCAGCAAATATCTGTACTGTATACAAGTATGACAATTGAAAATCCTAGTACTAGGGACCCTCCTAGAGGATGAAACATTAGATCCTGTTTTCAGGTCTCTTTGTAGGTGTAGGTGCTGTTTTCTATCGATACTTTACTATGGGTTCATTACTTTTTCCAGTTTCGTGAAAACTTCATGTTGTGACAAAAAACATGCATCTGAATTGCTGACCTTCCAAGACGGATATGATAGGATAATTGGAATATTTACTTGAGGAATCAACTTAAGGGATCAGGGTCATAAAGCTGATTTGAATACAAACTTTGACATGGTCAAAAGCCTCATCTATTCTCGTACAGCATACAATCGTTTGTTTGAAAAATTTACAAATCAATTAAAAAAACATTAAAATCACTTAAACAATTAGTATGTCCACTATATCTTCAGACAAATGCAAAAGTGGTGTCACTGAAAGTCATTATTTTAATGATGAAGAAAGTTAAAACAGGATACTAATTTTGTTGCATACTTTTAAAATAATTAATTCTTATTATTTTTTAAATCTTATTAGAACAACATCCTGTCCGGCCAAAATATAAATAATATTGTTAGTAAATACATAAGTAAGTATGCCTACAGACCATATATTCGCTTTATTGGTTTCCACATTATACATTATTGATGTAAATATTTGTATTTTGTTGATACATTTCAAGTAAAACAATTATTTCAAATAAATAATTTAGACTATTTAATGTTTTATTATTTAATACTACTTGCACAATATTGTACGATTTTCGACATTCTATTAATTCTACCGACTGATGCACTTATTGTTAGTACCCAATGTATAATCATCAATCATTTCAAAATTCGTCCGAATCTCCGGGAGAACATTTTGCTATATTATTTACCTGAACCTCGCGGTGCTTCATGGAAATACTGAAAACCGATGAAGATAATTTTCTGTAATAGTGTTTTGTTTCCCTAGTATTATAAATAGTAGGTACACAAGACAAGTCCAGCATTGTCCAGCAACACTCACACATCGTTTGTTTTAATATTTGCAAAACATATTTCGGAAACCGGGAGGGCTGGAAAAAATATAGATCATAAAGCTTTGTGTAACATCAACTTTAGATCATCGTTTAGATCAATTCCAGGGTTCAGGAGTTATTAGGAAATATTTCCATTTGAGATACCTGTCGGTTTCCAAAAGTTGTAAATTTTAAAACAATAAATTTTAAAGTCGTAAGGTAAACAAGTTAGACACTACATGAGTATTATATGTACATACACCGGACATCAAATCATATTTCTCCCCTCCGTAGCCTATGTAAAAAATATTGTATCCTCTCATGCTTTAACAATTTGTTTTCCAGATTTTTCAGAATTTGTTTCATCCCGCGATATACTATCGATTCAGCGATCAAGGAAGTGAAGCAAAGCCAGTATTTTTTTTGAAAAATTGTAATTTTTAAAGCTTTTTGAAATTGTACACATTTTTTCAAAATATTTGACATTGCTTACAGAGAATTTCATTAGCTTTTCAACGAATTATCAAACAGGTCCCTAATTTGAGAATTGTGGGCATGACCGACAGAAATAGAGATTAAGGTTGGGGAAATTCAGTTTGAGGACAGAAGTGAGAAATATGCGAAAAAAGATGAATAATTTCTGAGGTTGCATTTTTCCATGGATGTTCTGACTCTCACAAGATACTTCATAACACTTTGCTTGTATCTTTCTTGGGGATTCATTGGAATCTAATATTATCTTCCCAAGTCAAAAATTGCGGTCGAATGTGGTTGCTCCCAGTTTCGAACTTTAAAATGAAATAAATAAACCGAACAAAAAAGTTAATACCATAAAAATAAAAAATCAGAGTGAAGGTAAATAAAAATACCTAAATTTGCTTTCAAAGCTCAATACGTAAAATATTGAGCTCAAATATTAAAGACGCTTGGGATTACTTACACGGACGTGTGCGAATTACCCTGCTTCCGCAGTAAAGTAGAATTCTGTCTTGGAAAGAAAATTCGCTAGAACTTCTCATCTGGTTTCACCTTTATAAACATAAATTCCGACTTACATAAACTACGCTTATGTACGAAAATTGTTAAAACAAAAAATGTTTCCCAATCATTTGTGTATGGCATTTACTATTTACATTCATGTAATATAAACTTTGTTTTTAATCATTTCATTTTCTTTGCTGTGGAGTAAAAACATCTTCTTTTTGTTTTTACATTTCTTGGCCTGATGAATTGTTTCAGCTTGAATTGTATCAGGTACATTTTCATACCTACAAATGTCCATACATTAATATCGATCAGATTTTAAACTTCGTTTACATTTTTGATCCCTACTCAATAATACAATGCAAAACACTGATTTTTACTCGTATTTCTCTCGTTGTCCAGGAAATTTCTTCAAGAGAGATTTCATAAAATGGCAATCAACATTATTTTCAAAATAACTAACTTTAACGCCCATCCTTTCAGCGCAGAGGGCAGAGGGTTCGCCTTTGTCCTTAAAGTCTAACATTGTCCTATAAATTACTCTGCTAAATGGTAACACAGTTTTGTTCCTGGCGCTTATTGTTTAATAAACCAATTCAGAGTCCTATTGCACAAAATTAGCAAAAATTATTTACTGTAATAAAATATCCAATAATGTATAATGAGTAACTTAAAAATGAGTGATTGTATTAGTGAAAGTTTTCATGATGATACATTCCATTGAATTTGAGTAGGATGTTGTATATTTTCTGTTTATGTTTGTAAACCAAGGGAGGACGATGATGGACTGTGGAAACAACTATATTGAGTATTTCAATCGTGGATGGATTCTCATCGTCTAACGTCTCTGACATTGCCCCTCTTGAGTTCGATTCGACGGGTGTACTTCGATTTTCGAAAGCACATGCAAGAATTAATGATCCCGCTGGTGATAAAGAAAAATACATAATAGGAATAGAAAATAAGACAAGAAACCAATGAAATTTATAATTTTTCTAAAAAATGTTGAGGTAAGAATACGTTATAAGGAACCTTAAATGAAGTTTATTCTCCTTCTATGAAAGTTTGACGGTTACTAATTTTAGAAACAATACGTCTAAGATGTGCTTAATTAAATTCGTCTCTCACCAATCATAAATTTGTACAAGTAGCATTAATTTCGTAATTACTGCACAATCACATAGAACGAGTTCATTCCAACTTTATTTATGTTTGAAGCGTCATCTTCTGTAAACTATATGGGCTGTGTCAGTAATATAGACAGAACCTCCTCATACTTAATATTGGATTGAGTCTGAATCCCCTCGATTTGCATTCCATTTCTGATGCTGGTGTTGATTGGTTTGCTGGAACTAAACTTTCGGGGAAAATGGGAAACTGATGAACTCACAATCAGTCACTATACATGCTCATGTATATGTACTGTGAACCATATAATAGATAGGAAGTATGCTGTGACGAACTGATTTGAATAAATCAATGCAGATTCAAACCGTTGGCGTTTTCTGGGACAATCCTTACGTGGGCGAAGAAACTGAGTAAATAATTATTGCTGTGCTGAGATTTTAAAAAACCTGGTAGATGATAAAAAAAATAATTGTTAACCCCGCGCTGGTAATAATCATTGTGACTTATGACCTACCGGAACTGAATTGTAGTCTATTAAATGACAAAGGGAGGCATTTTACCCGAATAAATTCACTACTTTCCACTTCCTTCATTGTCAGTATAGGCTGCGGCTCTCAGAGGGTAAAAGCATTCAGAAAATGTGAGTTGGTTTTTATCTGCAAATGGTCTCACAAGAAAACTTACAAAAGATTTGCTTATTTCTTACCTCCCTTATATACTTTACCCAAACCTGGTAAACTACGACAACCAACTACAGTGAACTACAGAACCCCATATGATGTAGATTATTTAATTCATCAGCTATATTATTTGTTTACAGCAACATCCCAACTTGAACAGTTTTATGATTCTATTCGCTCCGACTTTGGCTGTTGAGTTGGTCGAAATTATTTATGTACATACATTCATTTTCTGAAATATACGGCATTGCCATGAAAAAACGAGACACTTAATACATAAATAATTTACTGTTGTAACTTTAACTTTCATCGAATTAAAAATTAATTTTGCGTGGAAGTTTAAATACACATAAAATATTACAATGAGTGGATTCAAGGAGCGTACATATACAATGCCTCAGTCATGTTTATATTATTTATAATTCTTTTCGCAATACAAACCGAGGAAACAATGGTCATTAAATATCTGCCGAAAAGCCTCATTTGTATCTTGGGGACAAGCATCAAAATATAGTTCAGTCTCAATATGACCCTTGTCTATGTACAAGGTTGGAAAGGAAACACGATGGAAGGTTGACTAAATTTTACTGCCGTCACTTAAGTAGCCGTTAATATTTGCACGCATGTTACACTATTTTCTTGTGGGCCTACTAAAAATCATCCAGTGTTCAATCGTTCAATGTAGTGCTTTCAAGACTACGTCAAGGTCTCACTGGCTGCAGTTTCTCATAAAACTGCTATTGACTACTGTATTAGGGATCTTTATTATCTTTATTACAAGAAATGCATTGTTAAGAATCACTATGACATTTTCGATTCAGTTCGCAGATGAGAGAAGTTCATTGCACTGTGAAAGTTTTTAAGCACGGTGCTTTACTAAAATGACTTATTTTTACATACTATTATGAATATTGCCCATACATACAATATTACAATTACTACATGGATTTATGTATGTATCCCCGCCGTCATATAATAAGTTTTCTGATTCCCTCGGCAATTAACACAACGATACTGATTTTCAAAACGTACTTCAGAACCGAAGTAAAAACTGTATCGATAATAATGTGTAACTGTGGATAAGTAAAGACGTACACAACGATGACGGGATTACATAACACTGGACCACTCATGTCAGGCTAAAACCCAAGCAATGACAGCGATGGCTACGTGCATTAAGTATTTCTACAGAATTAGTTTAAGCTCACTGGTTACGCTTTTATTAAGGACATTACTGTAATTTGGCGTTCTGAAAAGTATTGTTACAGTCTTTTATTTGGTATTGAATTACATTTTTAAATAGCAAAATTTCCTGGTAATTATTGCTCTACCGATTAGGATGGCCAGTCGAGAAACGAGCATCGTTAGTTACCATTTGCGTACAACTAACAATAAGAGCTTCCCACTTGATTACGGAATACAGAGTTTCACTCCAGTTCAATTATTCATTAACTGCTATTAAATGAAACTTGCATAATAAGTAAATAATCGGGATGGGAGACACAAACACATTTTCAATAGCTAACAAGTGTGATTATTAGTACTAACTGACGAAGTGACATTATGAATAATGATTACACATGGACAATTTTTAAAAATGCTGTAAATACTTTGTACATGCCCCATAACACAGGACAGGTGGAAACTATTATTCTCTCACGTGAATCAGATGGAGTACTCTCCTTAGTGCATGTTCTGTAGGAAATACAGTATGCCATTGCTCTGGCTAGGCTCAAAGACTCAAATATCCTCTCAGAAATGTAAATATTCTAGGATCGGGAAATAACGATATACATAATTATACAAAATGATAGTTGATGTGCACATCGTGTAGAAAATTTATTTAAGTTGATAGAAATTCTGGGGTGAGTTGCACATGCTAGTTTGGAGTGCAGTGGAGATGGAGACGAATGTGATCATCCGCTGTGTGGGTTTACTGTAAATAGTAAATGGGAGCGTACACGACAGATCCACATTGCCCCAACCCAGTTAGACCAGGAGCCTACACAGTGTACTTACGCAAGGACCTTTTAAACTTGTGATAGTTATTGCCAAAATATAATAATATAAGCGACTTCCCTGCGGTTTGTCAATTTAGTTATTTGTTTTGAGATGTAAAAAAAAAAAACTTACAGATATGGCCGACATGAGTGATAGGTTTGAAATGTTTCATCAAACTCCTTCCTCCATGCCGACTTCAGAAGAGAATGTTTGGAATTCTATTTACTTAATGCAGCCAAATCGTATTTACAATAACAATGTAACTTAATTGTAAAACTTTTACAGGGGTAACACAAATAATGAACAAATCAAAGGAAGAGAAGGGCTCAGCTTCGTGCTCTTCTTGATTTAATGCTGGAAAAACAAAACCCGGTGGAACTAAGTGTTCAGGGATAAATTCGATTCTCTCCCTTGTCACCATGTCAGCAGTGAAAGCATATTTTAGCTCACCAACTCATCATTAGTACTTCACATATCTACACGTACAGACTTCACGATGGTTTCCCGCATATGAGGCCTTTTTTGTTGTTTTGGCAGGAATAATTCTTACAGACTCCTTTCCAGTTAAGACATGTTTTCAACATTTTAAGAGAGTGGGGAAGCTTTGAATAACAAATAAAAGCATCATATGTAAATTATAGATCGTACATTTTTGAATTTCACGACTTTTTACGGTCAATTTTTTGCTCGGATGCTCGTAATACAGTCGTCTGTGCTTCAACTCCACGATCAGACAATCGGTAGTTTCAAACACTGATGGCACTTTAACTTACACCATCGTCTCGAATTCATTCTGCAGCTCATGATCATTAAGATTACTCAGAAAAAAAATCGCTTCCTTTGTTATAATGGATCTAGCGGTGATGTATCTTCTTGTGATTCCCGGAGCCAACAACGGAACGTATGAGTCACTTTGCCAACAATCCACGTGGAGCTTGATATCTTTGGAAAACAATCTTCAATGGTATTTTGCACGGTAATAGCCTGATGATTGCTTCCTAGATACATTATCACCCATAGCTATTATTGCATAGAAGCGGAACAATCGCACGCTTAAAGAGTATAATCTGTTAGAATTTCATTTATTTCAAAGCTTTGCAGACGTTACTAGTAATTACAAAAAAAACTAAATTAAGAAAATTATTCTTAGATCTCATTTATAAGCTGCTATTACAGTTTTATTTGTATCTACGTAATTACCTGTCAAGCACTTAGTCATGGCTCATGGTACAAATGTATTTATTTAACCAGTCAAAAAACTATATTTTATTCATAGCCTCTTATTCTACCAGAGCCCTGCTACCAGGCGATTTGGGTTTTGCGAGCATAAAACCCCTGTCTGCAGACTTATTACGACTACGACAGGAAAACGGCATTGATGAATTCAAGTAATTTGATGCGATGGAGTCATACAGCTGTTAACAAAGCGGCGTTTTTGTAATTAATGAGAATTTCGCCTCTTTGTATTCTTATGAAAACAATAAATTACAAATAAGAAAACTGCGATAAGTCGCCTGTAATAAGATATTTTTAAGTGACTTCTGACAGACGACGACAGGGGTTGGAGTGGAACCTTTTGAAGCTGGATCGTAAAGCTGTGTGTACTGATATTGTCACAGCAAAATTATGTACGGGCATGTTGCAAGGAAATTTATGCACATATTTGAGCTGATTTTACGCTTGTTACCATATGCATAATTATGTGACTACTTGAAGGTGCGCCTCTGTGTGTGTACAACTACACCCATGCATACATAATTACGCTATAAGTACTAAACTAATTTCCATATACAGGAGCGTATGGATGTCAGTATGGACAAATGAGTTACTAGTGTGTGCTTGAACGAGACCCGTCAGGAGAAGTCGTCTGCATCAGCCTATATGATGAGGTGACAATAAAAATAAAGTCTGCATTCACGTCATTAGGATACTACAAATTATGGTACGATTCTTTGAACCCTCAGAACTTGACACTGTAGGTAGAGAATCCAGGAGGAACAGCTCAGTGTAATCGTGGGTATAGACTTGTTTAAATTCCTGGATTGCTAACCATGGAAATTGAACCTTATAGCCGGGAACAGGTCGAGAGTTTGCAGATACATCGCCAATCTCCAACCAATTTATTTTTAATGCTTTTACGAACGCACGGTGTTTAGCACCAGATAGTTACAATGATATCGGATTTTATTTCCCTGTCATATTCAACATCCAAATGTTGGTTTTATGGAATTGTTCCTACTCTTAAATTTCGACTCAGGGAGTTGAGATGGTTTTTTCCCAGAGAATAATATCCTATTGATGTGTTTTTGGTAAGCTATACGTATTTTTCTTATTCGGCGGAAAAAGATGATGGAAGGATGAATTGGGGAAAATGTAGGGAAAAAAATCTGCAAATGTTTAACCATTTCCAAAAGATCTGATGGCTACTGGTTATTATGAAAGACTCGGGAGTTGTTAAAATAGACACGGAAGAAGGTAGTCCCAGAGGCTGCTGTTGGTGAAGCAACCCTTTGGCAACTCCTCCTTGTGCAAGATATCTCCTCCCTAGAGTTTCTTGCGCGTTTTTATCCGAGGTAATATGTTGGAGCAGTAGGAGACGCATAGCGTCTTTGAAATTCAACGTTGAATTCTTTCAGTCCGTTATAAGTACTTGCCAATGAACAACAATCATTTCAAACGTGTCAACTGTAGCAAGCCAATGCAACGTACAAAATTAGACACTAAATCAATTTCCTGTGCTCGTGGTGTGAGTTACTGTGTTCATCAAGAGAGAAAAAACATTGGAGAAAAATCCAACTTAAGTATATTATTTTAACTGCGAGTGTGTGGGGGCGGGGGAATATTTTGTCGGAGAGAGTTATTGAGGTCATGCAATTGACAATTAGAGTTAAATTACTTGGTCGAGTAGCATGACACGACCATCAAACCGTATTATCAACATCTTGGCACGTTCAACCATCTTCGGAGCTCATATTTCACTACCATTGACATTCTAAACAGAAATAAATCAGAGACTTAAAACGTTTTTACAACCACTTCTACCACATTAATGAATGGAGATTTAAGAATGTCTCAGGACACTGGAGGTGATTCCCATATTCATTCAATTCTACAAACAACGGTACTTATTTCCAATTTTCTTTTTTTTTTTTGTTGATTTCAACTTGAAAGCAGGTCCATGCCTTGATTTTTTCGAGTATGAACTTGCAATTTCACTTACATTCTGTGTACTGTAATTGTGCACATGTACTTATGTATACGACATTTAATTTCCACTTAATTTTGGCTTGTTTTATTTTCTGCTCGAGTTTTTCCTCCTTGGCATTCATAAGATCCTCGGCATTATATCTAACTGTCTCCGATTTAATGGTTGTAGTGTAGGTACAACTACCGGAGTAACTTAGTGTAATTATATTATGAGAACAAAGACTTACATAGAAACGAGAAACAATAAAATGTACTTGACAGTGTTTCTTAACTTCACATCTAATAGGTGGGTAGCATTAAAGAGAGTCTCGTAGGCTATTTTGGGGTACAATGAGAACATGAACAATGTGTCTTCCTTTCTTGTCCTTCATTAAGTTTACAGCCATATGGCAACTATTGAGGACTTACATATAGTCGTAGTCGTAAAGAAATAGAGCTCGATTAGCAAATAAAAATAAAAAGTAGGGCATGATTTGAACTCACCGAATGGCATTGTTGCTTCAGTTGTCAATTATACATACTATTGTCGCAAGATAAAGCAAAGTTTAAGTGCTTGAAAGTATGAGTGTAGTTGTGGGAGAGAAAGGCCGCATATAAGTTGAGTTATGAACTATGCTAGGAATGTATTAGTTTAACATTATGAGTATTTCTGATGACTTCACAGGAGTTAGAAAGAGCTGATTCGGTCGATTCAGTAACTTCAGCTGGTTCACTTCACCAGGGTTGTCTTCAAAACGAAAAAATTCAAAGTAAGTATGGGGAGTACAAATCACGGGAATTGAGTATCAGTCATCCCTCTCTGCAACATCAACAACTCAATCCAAATACCTGCGGCACAGGTGAGAATCGAATTACACTTTTTTCCCGTTTTTAGTCATTGCTACCGGAACTGTTTGACTTGACGAGTTATCCCGTTTGAAAAGTATCGGGAAGGGTGAGTAAGGGTCCCAGGGTGTATGGTGTATAATGACATGGTAAAGTATACTGTTTCACGTGAACTTACTGATTCCTAAAAGCTACTTACTTTTTCCCGAAGGAACAGACTGTGGCTTAAAACACTGACGTGCATACATACTTGTATGTACACATATGCTAAGGATGCTAGACAAATTGGACGTACAACTTCCATGCAGGAGAGATCTGTTACAATGAAGGATTTAGTATGAGATAAACTGTTTCTTCTTCGTAGATGCGATATTTGATCCCTTCCTTGTATGAACCTGGGTTAATTATGCACTTTTACTTCCTTCATGTCGATTCAATGTCAATTTCCTGACAGGCAGTTACGCACGCACATACGCATCCAAGCTTCGTGTACAGCAGTACAGCACTGTCAACAAATTGACCAAATCATGCCTGAAGACCGTCCGATTTGAGACACAGATAGAAGAAGGATAGATGTTTTTACTTGTCAAGTACAGTCATTAAAAGCATAGTTGATGTAGAATTTTTCAGAGGGTTGAGTCGTTGAGTGTTGCCACTTATACGAACAGTATGTTGAAACTGTAATAATAGTGTGGTTTGCGTAATGCATAAATAGCTGAAAGAAATATGTTGGTTTAAACCACGTCAATAATCTACATTCTGACGGAATTATGCAAGGCTATCAATAATTAACTGGGATCAAGTATCTTCTCCTTAGTCGTAGACATGCATGAAGTATGCATGACCATTTTTTCCTGTTACACTGCTAATTACAATAAATATTATATCCCATAGGAATTCCACTTTAGGAAGACATGAGCGGGTCATTTATTTTAATAGTTATCTTAAAACAGTAGCATGCCAATAGCTTCACAAATCATGTCAAATTACTCAAGTTTAATGGTTGAGAGCTACATATGTATGTAGTTGATACTGCAGTCTGTAGTGGTGATGAACGGTACTAATTTTAAGTTTCTTTCACATATTGACGGACCAATAAATTACTTCGACTATCTTCTGCTTGTCAACTTGGAGTATCCTTTGTTTTCAGCCTGTGCTGGTGTCTGTCTTACAGGGTTAGATTCTTGATAGCAAATTCCCATCTTCATTAATTATAGCATAATGAATTGACATCAAAAATACTTTTCTAATAATAACATGATGGTTGCATAATATATATGGAAGTTGAGGTACTTGAGAGAAATACCCAGTGAACCTTGTAAATGATGGGTTGATTTCGTGGAAAGAACTATTGTTGACTCAGATTGCGTTCTGTAACTTGTAGATAAGTCTTTCCCTGTAGATATATTTGGCAAGAAAAAGGATCGTGTGGATTTGTGCGTGTCGGACGGGAAGACATGTAAATCCCTGAGGATTTTCACTCTTGTCAATTCTAGTGGTTAAAATGCATGCAAACATTCTTACTCCTGTACCTCATATATATTCTTGTTGGAGAAGTCGCACTTTGTTCCTTACAAAGTCATTATTAAACATGTGTAGTATTTGGATAGTGAACGCAGTATCACCCCTCGAGTCTAAAGTTGATTTTTATTAAGCTGTTGCATCAAAATAGTGCTGTACATGCTGTGGTTCAACAAACATGGGTCTATGAATATGCTAGCGTGCATAATTAGCAAAACAAACATGCGTTATGTTTTAGTTGGTATTTGGTTTGCATTATTGTGAGCCATTTATTGGAAAGAATGGGAGAGTTACCTGGGAGAGTTTCTAAACTTAGCTGTTTGTAGAGTAAATTACCATTCATAGTAATCTGGAGTGCTGTCTGTAAACTCTGTGTATGCAGCAATGTTATGGTTATACTGTTAGGATATTTGTAAACGCGCTAGCTAAATTGTTGTGACTCTGTTTGGGTAAATTCTTGTCTGTTTTGAAATTGAACGGCACCCGATTGATGTGATTAGTATTAGTAGTGTACAAATTTTACACTTTATTTACTAAACATTAAAAAATAATATTATTCTTTATTGATTAAATCTGACAATAAGCCGCAGGAAAAATAAGCACTGCACAACAAAGGAAGTCATTCTTTGTTTGGAAACCTTGAATTTTCTCTGCTTTTCAACGGAATCTGTTTTTTCAAGGTGCAGAAAATTATCACGTGTCTGGCAGTGAAATCATTTGGAAGTAACTACAGATATAACTTTGACTTTGACGTGCTAACATTGATGAAACTTCGATGAGGTTACAAAATATCGTTTTACGAGACATCCATCAGAATTTTAATGATAACATGACGCTACAGCATGATAGTTATTTAAGCTTGGTGTGAACCTAATCCGCTGACAGAGTCAGATAATAATCTGCTGAGAGTGGAAGATTCTTGTTATTGGCATCCTATAGCATAGCTAGCTAGTCGACAAGAATAGTTTCGAAGAAATTGATATATCTGTTTAGTTACTTGCCATTATTAGCTTCAAAGAAAAAGAACAATAATTCTCGCTGAATCAATTGATTGAGTTTAGCCAACACTAGCACATTAGTTTGGAAGAATCAAATCTATCTGACAATGAGTAGACAGGCACTTGCATTCTGTGTAAAATTACATAATAAGCTTTATTCCATGAATATTCTATTGTCATTTATTCAAGTATTTGTCGAGGAGTTTTTCTTAGATTTGACCTCCGTTCCAGGCACCTATTCCAATGAAATTTGTGCAATGGTGATAATTTTTATAAATTACATGCTCGAGTAATCAATTACACGTTCATCACCAAAAACGAGCGGGGACTACACTCATGCTCACAGTTTCTGGGTGTAAGTAATGATGGTAAAACCTGAAAAAACGGGGAATCAGGAATTCAGTTTTATGTGATGACATTACGCATGGTGTTAGTCAAGCTCTTTATACTTGCTTATTTTGACATCACAGCCAAAGCTAGATTGATTCAAACTGAGGGTAAATTTCAAAATATTGTGAAAAAAACTTTGTATGTTTTGCTAGCCGACATCCATTTACATACTTGAAGGACTTGCAACAATCTCAACATTACTATTATACTTTGTTCACAAAAAATGTCGATCGTAGCGTGGGTAAATCTTGTATAAATAATGCAAAATTTATTTACACTACTTGGTTTCAAGCATTGCTAAGGTAGCGCTTCTCTCAAGAGCACTTGTTATCTGTAACCTGTACATGGGGTCGGGGATTGTCAAAGCGTTTTATAATTTTACGAGATATCACAACACCTTTTAGTTTGAAATTATTTTATTTTGACAGAGTTTAGCAATACTACTTGTAAATATTAAATAGGTATGGAATACTGGTCCGGTGGAAGAAGAAATTGCTTGGAAGCTCCGACAATAGTAGCAAATACCCGGAATGGGGAGATGCACCCGAGCGACATTCATGGTAGTCTTCATGGGGATCTTCAAGACATGGATAGGGAAGATGGGTCCATTGCAGTAGATACCAAAGTTGAGCCAAAGCCGACAAGTATATGTGTTCCTGTGCTCTCATCCGTGGGGTTGTCTAGTCCAAATAGTCCTATGGACAGTAGAAACTTATGCTTAAAGCCATATCATTCAATGAAGGACAAATTCCCAGGAGATATCCACGGTCACAATTTACATAGTCATCCCTATGCTCATCACCATCATCACCATCACCATCATCATCATCCAGGTCACCACATGGGTCACCATTTTCAAAATGACTTCATCAAGAGTTACCCTCATCTGATTCCATCAGAGAGACTGTTGGATATTAAGGAAGAGAGTACAGTAGTGGAAGATAAATCCTCTGTGATCCTTGAAGATCATCGGGTAGAACAATCAAATACAGGCGATTTAGACATCCATGAAGATACGGGCGAGGATGATGAGAGCATAGCGCTAGATAATAATAGCATTAGCAGTGGGGGTGGGAGTAGCAACACCGTTATTAGTTCGGGTGGTGGTGGAACAAGAACAGTTTATGCATTCGGGACAGGAATGAACCGTGGCACAGTGACTGCTCTCAAAAACGGAGGAACAGTAGAAATTGACAAAGGACCAGTTGACATCGTCTCCATGGCAATGACCAGTTCACATGCCAATAGTGATTCCGAAAGCTCCGCAACACCGCCCGCGGCAAGTCTTTTACAGGACAAGTCGGGTGGGAGTAATTCAACTATTGATAAAGTGGATGATCCCAATACCAAACCGCCGTACTCTTACGTGGCCCTCATCACCATGGCCATCAAGGAGAGTACAAACGAGCGTGCGACCCTTTCTGAAATATATAATTATATAACTCAGAAATTTCCATACTTTGAAAATGGAAATAAGAAAGGATGGCAAAATAGTATTCGACACAATCTCAGTTTAAATGAGTGTTTTGTGAAAGTTCCTCGTGAAGGAGGTGGTGAACGAAAAGGAAACTACTGGACTATAGGTAAGTCCGCCCTTGCTTCTGTATTAAATTGTATTTTGTGCTGGGATGAATTTCCCTAGATTATTATTTTTTGTTACTTTATCTTTGTAATAAATAATAATAAATTATTGTCCCCGTAAGTCCGTAAATCCAAAGAATTAACGAATGCACCCCTGCCATGATAATTTAAAAACTTTCTCCATTTCGGGGTTTGGCAAATTATCTGTATATTTGACTTAGTCTCGTAATAGACGACTTTTACAGTCAAATCTGGGTGTATTTACTTTTCTTGTAGCTCCTGACTGCGGAGAAATGTTCGAAAATGGGAATTATCGACGAAGGAAACGAATGAAAACGCGACAATGTCGCACTACTCCTTACCACAAGAGTTTATGTATGACAGATCCTTTCAGTTCAATGAGGGTTCCCGGGAATTACATTGGTCCAGGAGGCTACCCAAGCTCTGTCTTTCGCCTTTCAACATCATCACCGTTAGCGCTTATAAATTCTTGAGATATTGACAATTCATAAGCATGATTAACTACCACATAATAAAATGCAATGGTATTCGTTTCAAGCATAGCTGTGTTAGCAGATCAGGAACAGCATTGAAAACAGTAAAATATGAAAATATAATGCAAGGATGGTAGACGAAACAAACAAATTAAGTGTGTAATAGCATGTGATTAGTGATATTGATGCTTCTTCTGTGAGGCAACTATCACTGCACATATGTATCTATTTAAAAAAACAAAATTTGAGAGAGGAATTGGTGAGTAACGATTGTGTTGTGTTGACAGTTCAGCGTCATGGGGTTTGTCTGCGATGCAAAGTACATCTCCATTTCAATACAACGCTCGCAGTCCTTTACCTTCGCAGGGTCTCTCCGCGTACTCTCAACTCACCTGCCAGGTAAATGTCAAGTAATTAGTCACCTCCTTGAAAACGTGAAAACTTCCTCTGCTAATTAACACCTTGTTTACAGTTGCCGAACCCTTTTCCACAAACTGCACAGATCTCATCAGTTAATTCCTACAATCAATTAGGAGCAGCTCTACCAACTTCTAGTGCGGGTTACCCAACACCTTGTCAGCCATCAGCAAATCTGCATTATCATAACTACTGGTCCACCGAGTCGAAATTGTGAGTGCGATATGTTTTCTTCCCTCTTATTGTAGTAGTCCTTTTCAATCTGCAAAAATTGCTTTCAATGTCCATCAATTTCGGCACACACCCTCAACTCTTGTAAGTACTACTGTAACTGACGACGAAGTTTGTTACATGATTTCACAATAATAATTAGCAGCAGCGCTCTCTCTCTCTCCCTCTCTCTTCATACAAGTGAAAGCTGCTTATGAAATCATTAATGTTGTGCATGTACAGTAATAGTGATTAATTTTATGGTGACGTTTAATGATTCAATAAGTGAGTAGTAATATTTAAATGGTGTTAGTACTTGAAGTTTTCAACCTTTATCTATGCGGACTGCTGAGACTATAAATGAATAATGAAGAAAGAAATTAGAAGAATTAGACGATAATTCCCAGTCATAGTAGAAGTTATAAATTGTGGAGGTATTACATTTTCAAATTTTTCCGTGTGAGATGTTTAATTTTCAAAGTGAACTGTGTCAATTTTCTATGTATATTACTAACTAGTGTAGTTAGTCAGTATCTTACTAATCTACCATTAATAGGACTGTAGTACCTGCTGGTCATCATCTTTCATTCTCCTTGAATTTCTCGTGACGTAGTAGTAGCTTTCACAGATTTAGTACATTGCTTCCGAGTACAGAAACATTTAATTTTTTTCACCACAGTTTTAATTCCTTAGCGACTAAAGTTTGACTAACCTGGCGTAGATAAATTTCTCTGAGTTTACAGCATGACTAAAAGTAGGATAAAAGAATCACAGTATAAGCATGGCAGTTATGAAAGATAGTCCCTGCAAACTTGACTGCCTAGATGTAGCGAGTTATAGAGCAGGATGGGTGAAGTGAGAAATGGCTTTTGTGTCAGTATATACTAAAAACAAAACCCATTCCCTCCCCCCCCCCGTAATCAGTTAAGCACTTATTCAAGTATTACTTGCATTTTCTGTTGATAATTTTATTAACAACATATACACATAACCGCTGTTTGTTTTTGCAGTGAGGATATAATTGGAAATGAAACACTGTAAGAAGTTTATGAACTAAAAAACAAACCGTAGTCCGCCGTGTTAGTGAAACTATTTGTATGTTCCAATAATGTGTCCAATATTATATCTACATAATTATATATATGCATACATATATAGAGTTGACTCTACTTCTAAACTTTAATTGAAAAGGAATGAGAGGACTTGTTTATCGTCTGACGTGTGCAAATTGATGAGCGTGAATTTTGAAAATCTTTTTGTAAATAAAGGAAAACTATTAGAGAAAATACATGAACCTGAAGTTTGTACTATGTGTAGCATCGCATAAAAATAATAGCCTATGTGGTGATGGTAAATTGCTCTCCGTAAGTGCCTGGAGTTAAGTGTTTGTGATTTCATGAGCTAAGTGTAAGTAAATGTATGCAAGCCACACCATATATTTAGCACGTAATTACATTGAATAGCTTACTTGTCTCCCCATGATGTTCTGACGATAAGTAGGAATAGGAATGTCTCCTCCCAAGTTTACTTTAGCTTAATATGCTTTCTCGATTATGAGACTATATGTCTAATGCTTTGTTGTACTAAGGTTATAAAAGTCGGACTGCAACTTTTTCCTGCATCGTCTCGTGTGAGTTACCTTGACACTTAACTTGAATGAGTCAAGGAAAGCGGTGCATAACAGTGACAGCTAAAAACTGTCATAAGACTGAAAGTAGGCAAAAATTCCCAGTTGTTTTCATTCAATCCAAGTGGTTTGTTTAACTTCCATGGAGAGAAAATATTATGGGTAAGAGGAGAGTGTAATGATGTTCATAAAGAAGCCTCCTTTTCACAACAGGCTCCATTGATTTACAAACTGTTCACCCACTATTTGTAAACACAATATTAGAATATTACGTAAAAATATACCTACTACCCAGAATATACATGGTATGTATGTATACAGCAAGGCGAGGAGCAGGGGACAGGGCTCACTTTACTCTACACATAACTTTTGCAGCTGGAACATGAACTTGCACCGCTAAAATACCCTTAAGCTTATTGTTTTATTTAAATGGGTGAGGCTATTCTGTGTGCGCACTGTGTCATAGATAGTGCTGCATGGTTACCCTGTCTGTCCTCTCTCGTGTCTCTGGAGTTTCTCACATGTGTGGCAAATAACTGTTACAGTAGTGCTCAGGAGAAGTCGGAGTCAGTAATACTGTAAGAAGGGGATGCTGCCCTTGCTCTAACAATAATAGAAGATACGAAGGAGCATAAAAAGTGCAAGCCTTTACACAGACTGACCCCAACTACTCTCAGGAACAGCTTTCCTGACTAAGTTCTGACCTGGGGTAAGGTTCTAGCAGTTGGTCTGGCGTTAAATAGTAGTGGTTTGGTTGATGCACTTAACTTTCCCGACATTGATACTCCTCATGTCATTTTTGAATCCAGTGGATTTGAAGCTAAACAGAAGCAAAGTTGAGAGAGACAGGGAAAGAAAACTTAAAAAATTGGACACTTCAAAGAAACTTTGTCAGGATTGTGACTCTGTTTTTACTTGGAGAAGCATACATTGGGAATCTTTTGGTTGAATTCTAATAGTTCTAGCAACAATAGCACATAAATGCATACATTTACGATTCATATACGTAATGAGAGGACGAAGAAATGAGCGCACGGGTAATGTACCACGAGGAGATGAAACTTGCTACCAGAAAAATCTACTTCGTCCCAAGTCTCAGGAAAGTGTATAGTCGAGACGTTAAGAGGGAGGAAAGTGAAGAAACGTGTTCAATCCATGATGAACATTGAACAGCTGGGGTGGAAAGGGAAGCATTAAATTCAGAGAACACAGGTGGATTAGGAGCAAGCAAGCTGTAATTCAGGCGACAACTATATCCTTGTCACATCCCAAGCTTTCTACAAACTGTTTTACACTTACTCATTTGGCGGCCCATACATTCTCATCGTTCGGATGGGCAACAACTTATGCAAACATTTGAGAGTAACAAAGCACCAGCTATCTACTCGTAGAGATGTAAGGGGAACTGTCAGATGTTTAGTTCTGCCATATAGAGTAACTTATAATAACTCAGAGACATCCTCACAATGAGCATTTCTTTTTTTGGAATGGAATACGTACTTGTCAACGCGACACGCTCTGAGTTCCTTTTTTTCCATCCTGCAAGCCTTGCCCACTGGAATTATTTAATGTAAATTCTCCAGACTACATAATAAAACTGGAACCATACAGTGAGTTTTACTTATCGATGTTTGTGTGCGGCAGATTGTCAGAGACTAGGAGATTAGAATAATATTTATGAAAACTAAGGAAGTAATTGAGCGAGTAAGCTTGTTATGAGGTCATAATAACACGGTTGATATGCAGAGCAAAAGACGAAGAAATGTGAGAAGAGTGTCATTGTAATACGCCTAATTGTCATGTTGACATAAACTACTGACTCTAGAAGTTTTTTTGTCGAAACAGTGAAGAGTAACATTGCTAATAGCGTCGTGTTTACATTTTACCTAGAGACATGATATCGTGGATAAGATAACATTCTCAAGTAAATGTTTCTATAAACAAAACCAAAAACTTACTTTTACTTTCCCCCTTTTAACTTTCAAATTACTCGTGCGAGGAAACTCTCCCCTTCAGCGTTGTATGCACAACTTTTTTTTATCAAATAATTACCTGTTAACAATCTAATTTTTTGTACCTCAAGCTCGTATACATGTATAACATATTTAATTTTTGTTACGTTGTTAAACTTGATAGCACGTTCAATTACTTAAATAGCTCGTACGTAATTTGTTAGAAGGTACATCTGAGGAAACAAACATATTATCGTTCACGTACAGTTAAATAATTGGATTTCCTTCCACAGATATTATTTGTGTTACTACTTTTAATCAAAATCAGAGAATGTATCCTCTGTATTCTAGTTAATATGTAAATATATACATTTAATTACGAATATGGCCACAACTGTAATACAAAAATACTAGAATTGAAAATATATTTTGAAGCGTATGTTGAGGAGAAATACACTCAGGAATAGCACTCCGTAGGAATAAGTATATGCCTTTATTGGTTGGCACTACAAGAAAAATTGAATGGAATGTATTCTCAGTTGTCCAAATTGTGTCTTGACGCTGGAAATTGCTTTCCGAACCAACTGTTTGTAAAGGGAATGCATGAATCTTCCAGAAGCAATCAGAGACTTAATATTTTGAGTAAATGCAATTATACAAAAAAGTAATTGATGCAAGTTGAAGTACGAGATTCTAGAAAGAAACCCAAAATGATTCACGGTTTGATCACTGCCGTTTTAAGGCTTGAGATGTTCGTATTATTCGAATATACTTCGTTATATGTTCTAAATGCTAAAAGTATCGTAATATAAATAAAAGAATGAAGCAACATAGGCATGTAATTGAAGTAGTTCTTGTGGATGTGAACCTTTGGACGTCGTAAATTATCCAATGCTTTGCTAAATTAGGCATGTGAATTCGATGGTGGTGTGATGCCAAGAATTTCCTGGTTTTTTTCTGACTTTCTGACTTGCACGTTACATGCTCCACGTCATGCTTTGCAATATTGGAAGTAAGGTTTTGTAGAAATAAGTAGTAAAGAGGAACGAGTACATCTATGTGGCATCGTTTTAGTCTCCAAATATTATGGCGACAGTGACAAAATGCCCTACAAATTACTAAATACCCGTTGAAATATTCCAAATGATACCCTTCGTCACTTGGACTCATAAAAACTTCCCTCTGTTTCTGCACCTCTCCCTACACATGACGATTTCGTGTGCCGCGACTTGAGTGTTAAATTTAGAAATGGAGCGAAGATGACTTTTCACTGGACAAACTTCTCATTAGTCTTCATTTCTTTTCACGATCACATCAATTTAATCAGTCGTGTCGCACAACCAATTACTTATGCTCTATTCTCAGTCCATTTAATTTTATTTACATAAAGCACATTTATTATTCTTCGCACTTCAAACGCTATTTCTAGATCTTTTCCCACAACCCTGTTTTTCCTTTTTTTTTCTCCGCTTCGATCTCCTCCGCTTACATAACGGTTGTCTCTGTGTGTGCTCATTCCCAAATACTGTTCCCCATAGCCTGTTCCACCAGAAATTCCGTAGTACGGACCCGTCTGTTTTATTGCCAAGTAGTGAATTATAATGACTGGAAACGACTAATTGCCCAACTTTTTCAAGTTGAAGGGAACCGAACGCGGTACAAATAGGACATGGTTTACAAGGATGATGTCTCCCTTTGAAATGAACCCAGTTACCCAATGATACGCCAAGACTTACGTGTACTCTTCATAACTTACGCACACCTACTATCAGTACGGCATTTATGATCGTTCATAAAGTAATTGCATTGCTATAACCCCTACGATTTTGTTTCTTATAAATGACATGACTACAGTCGCACACAATCTGGAATCAAAACTGTCTGATGAACGTTGCCAATTATAATTATACGTGTAAATCAATAAATTATGGTCATCGTGAAAAACTTTAATGAATTTTCCACTGTCACAGTCAACCCGTATCCAGTTGTTGCCATCAACATAAACGAGTTTAAGTACATTCGTCTAAATACACACGGTAGGAAAAATAGTATTCAGTGTAATTATGTTGCTTGGAGAAATTGAATTTTTTCCCTTTGAATTTTGTAAAACAATTGACCTGGCCAATAATCTATAGTTCTGTCACGATGGTTATTTCTTCAAGAGATCCTTATTTTATGACCACTCACACCCAACCAGAACTAACGATAAGTTAAACCAAACATTTACTTTACATGACCGTGGGTAACGAAATACTGGATAATCAGCAAATTCTTGTACTCTCGACAAATTTCAACACTGGGTAGTAAAACCAAGAATTGGAGTATTCTACTGTGCATACTGCTTGACTTAAATCTCATCCCATCACTTCGTTACCTATACCTTCATAACTGAGCATTTGTTTACATATCTGACTTCTCTAAAATCTTTAAAACGTTTTTGCGGTTAAATAAAACTAGACATGGACCCCATGACCTAGCGAGATCAAAAGGACCTTGCTGGAGGGAAATTGTTTCCGAGTGTTTCCTTATGCAGTACATGCACAGAAGTTATCTACCACATACTATAATGCATAAATGTAATTACGTAATGACATGATACATAATTGTAGCAGCAACATTACAGTTTATTCTAATGTCATGGCTACAACATGCACTATAACTAAAATCATAAGGGTCGATGAAATCCGCAAAATGTTTCAGAACGAATTCTTGAATACACTAGGAAATTCTAGATCGTCCTAGAAATCAAGTTTCTATAAATCGATCCCGTTATGACAAATAGTGTCCACTTGGTCGCTGAACGTATACGGAAAATATTTCCTAAAAGAACGTTTTGTATTACATGCAAGTATGGCGGTTCACAAGCTTATCCGCATCAACTGCATTGTTAGCGGGAGGCAATACATAAACAGGACCGGGCAACATAAATCTCTAACTTTTAATACATACTAGGAGTAAATGTGCAGGGATGCGATTATATTTTGTCGGATAAATGCATAAGTAGGCCATTCGGGTCAAGAAATTATTCCCGCATAGGTTTGACACAATCCCGGCGGGCACACTATTTCCGAGCTAATCCCGCCGAATTTATGTATGCTCATACTTCCATTTGCTGAGGTTAAGAATTCAGTTTTAAAATTTTGTTATTACAAAAAAAGGTTTATTATGTGACTACATCATAGTTTCCATTACTTTAAGCTTGTTATAATTAGAATTACATTTCAGCAATCAGAATGCATTTGGACGCACACGTTACAAAATTTAGTTTTACAAGAATACCAGCATTCGGATCTAGATTATTTTTTATCAATAAAGGCTTGGTATATTCGGAACCTCCGGAAGGCATATCATATATATGTATGTATAAAATCTGTTTTACAATTTCAGAAAAAGTGAAGTATTTTCTAATCGTTAACTCTTGTGGCTTAACCAGCATTAGTAGAGATACTGGATTTTGAATAGGACTTATTGCCATCCCAGCAGTACCCTGAATAATTATCAACCCCTGCATTCGATTTTATTCAAAGTTTATTGAAGTAGCGAACGTATTGAAGGCTTTAAAAACTTTAAAGCCTTGAATACACTTATTAGTGTCACCCAAAGACTCTGGACGAATTTTATAAGAAAATTTCTTTTTTAGACTGTATACTGCATCAACTATTTTCGCATTTCAAAGTGTAAACATTATGTTACTATTTGCCATGTCCATACTTGATCCAATGATACATACTTATTTTGTAATTTTCTTCCTCCAAAACTTATATTTTACGTTACACTTGAAATTCCAATTTCAAAACTATTTTCTAAACCTAAGTACAGGAAAGCTATCTGAAGGTTTTTATACGGCAGAGCTGAGTTTCTATAAAATTGGCTCGGCAATTGGGATTTCGTAATCAGGTTTAATTTTAGTTTATCCTTGTAGCTATTCTCTTCTGAAATTCTATGGCTATACATATTCGGGATCCAGGTAAAGTAACAAGTATTTTTATATTTCAATTCCGGCCCACTCACTCCATATTAATGTACTATACTATTGAAACCACACCCGGGTGAAGGGTGTTGGTAATGAAAACGGCTGATGTGCTCCGGTGTATGAATTTTATGTCATTAATAATTTTGGTGTAACTCTTTCAGACAATAAGTATTCCAATTAATATTAAGTCAACAAGGAGAATCAGTCACTATAATTTTGCCGTAGCAAAAAAAAGAAGTAAGGACAAACACTACTAGACCAACAACAACTATACACTATACTGTCCTCTCCACCAACAAAAACAGCAACTCTGTAATCCACCAACAACATCTACAGATACTACTGATCTCCATCAAAAACATCTACAGATACTACTATCTCCATCAACAACATCTACAGATACTACTGATCTCCACCAACAACATCTACACATACTACTGTAATCCAACAACAACATCTACACATACTACTGTTCTGCACCAACATTTACAGATACAACTGGACTCCAACAACAACATTTACAGATACAACTGGACTCCAACAACAACATTTACAGATACTACTGATCTCCATCAACAACTTCTACAGATACTACTGATCTCCACCAACAACATCTACACATACTACTGTAATCCAACAACAACATCTACACATACTACTGTAATCCAACAACAACATCTACACATACTACTGTTCTGCACCAACATTTACAGATACTGCTGTTCTCCATCAACAACATTTACAAATACAACTGGACTCCAACAATAACATTTACAGATACAACTGGACTCCACCAACAACACTTTCAGATACAACTGGACTCCAACAACAACACTTACAGATACAACTGGACTCCAACAACAACACTTACAGATACAACTGTACTCCAACAACAACATTTACAGATACAACTGGACTCTACCAACCATAGCAAAAACTACTCCTACTGCTGCACATCATAAAAATACAACCACTACTTGAGATCACCTGTGAACTACACCCAACAACATCTACCACTATTACTGCACAACATTTATACTACAACCCTCCAAGACACCAACAACACTTCAACAAAACTACTATTGTCATACACCAACTTCCTCAACTACTAGCGTACAACCCCAATAACATCTCCAACTACAATAATTGTCCTACACCAACAACATATCCAACTACTATTATCCTACACCAGAGATACGTACTATTTATAATATTACACACAAATTCAATAAACGTGTATTAATTAGTTGCTCCCAATTTGTAAGCGAAACTTCCATCCAAACCCCAATGATCTCCCCACCCTTTGTTGTCATTACACGGTTCCGGAGCGTCCCAACACAAGAGTCGAGGTCGAGAAGCACTCTATCGATGCTGGTGCTTACTTCTAGAAAAGTTTAAATTCCGAGCGCGGGAAGGGAATCAAGAATAAAATGTCAATCAAATCAATGCGTGTCATAAGTAAGTGAATAAGCTGCATGTAGCATGTAGCACTAGCATTACAGAATAGAATTGAAGTATTAGTAGTAGTAGGAGTAGGAAGGTTCCTCTATATAGGTCAAGACAGGTATACAAGACATACCACTTCTTCTTGAGACGAGACACTGCGTGTAGAAATCTGTGTATCATCTGCAGACAAAAACTTTCACCTGCTCCAAACTGTATGTGATTGTGAGTGAAGCTGTCATGCCTCAGCACTTCACCTTTCCTTTTTTTACATGTGTGAGCAATAACTGTGTTTGCATTTTACCAAGTAGGATCAAGAGGTAGCAGCTGTTCATGTATACATATATTAAACAAATATGGGTTTAGTGGTTGAGGAAAAAGTTTATCATTACTGCTTCCATTTGTGTAGTTACTCCTGGTGAGTGTAGGGAAATATTACTATTCTTCGTCAATCAGAGTTTGTGGTAAGTACTGAAGTACAAATCGTTTTTTTAGATATATAGTTGAGTGTCACCGCATTTGTTTTACAGGTTGGAGGAAGAGTGACCTACATTAAAGTCAGGTAGGTATTATTGAGAGTAAATTAGTAGTCTGGTCCTGGTGTACGGTTGAACCAAGTTGTCGTAGGTTGATTCTTTGAAGATCTTTGGTGAAAAGAAGCAGTCTTGAAGGAAATCCACTTATTTGAATTTGTGGGTGAAAATTGAGAAAGGCAAATGCAGTTATATTTTAATTATTATTTCCTAATTTTAGACAATTCTTTTCGTGTCAGTGCTGGGGTAGGGTTTTTGGGATCTCTGTGTAATCAGGGTGAGTAATGAGTGGTAGAATCAAAATTCGTGAGGAGTCGGTCTGAATGTTTGATGTAGTGTTAGTAGTCAAAAATAATTCTGGAGCATGTCTTAAGACCAAGTTAACTGATTTTTTTTTCATTTGGATTTTAAGGAGTTCAGATATAATTGGGGCGACGTGAAACCGTTCTAGTGCTTCAAACTGGGACTTATCATACTAATTAGATACTTCCGGTTTCCTGAGTATGCTGTCAGTTCATTCTCATAATTAAGTTTCCGTGATATTAATATAAAATTGTGTTAAATTGAAAGAAAGCGTCTTTTTCTATTGTATATTCCGACAGAATTAGTTAGTGTATGGGAGCTACCCTTCAGCAGACTTGTAATTGCTCTGACCGTCACGTTATGAATTTGTATGTTCAATGGAATTGATATTGGAAATTGGAATTTCAGGTGTTAGAGTGAAGCCGCCCTGATTGCGCAACTTGTTATCATAGATTCATTGCTGACCAAAGGAGGCTGTGGTTTCCATATATGAGATTGTCGTAAGGATTTTACAAAATTATTTTATTGTTTTTTGTATAAGAGCTCTTTATTATTATATTAAGAATATAATGTTGGTACTTTGCTCAAAATTATTTTTTTAAAGTGTGACGTATTGGAGTAGTAATAGGAAATCACGTTTACAATATTTGGTTGTCGTTGTCACTTCAATGTTTGAGTGGAATGTCTGATTTATCTTTTATGTTGCACAGGTTTAATCGGTGGAAATTAGTAAATGAATTTGGGACGACATGGGTACTGCGGCTCTAAAAGTGACGATTGTGGCCTTAGTAATTGACCTGATAGGGTTTACTATGATTTTGCCCTTATTTCCTACAGTATTAGAGCATTATAAGGAAAACGATGCGAATGGATATTATGAGAAGGTCGCCAATACAACTCAACGGTTGGGGCACTTTATTGGAAGCCCGCAAGGACAGTCTGAAACAGTATTGATTGGTGGAATTCTAGGCTCAGTATTTTGCTTTCTTCAGTTTATATCTGCTCCTTTAATAGGCGCTTTCTCGGACTTAAAAGGACGTCGACAAGCACTTCTTATCTGTTTGGTAAAGGAAAATAAAATTGTTGATAATTATGATTAAGAGAAATGTATGATGAATTGTTTTGGAAATCGCAGAGAGGAATTATTATTTTTAAATCATTTCAGGTGGGAATAGCGACTTCACACGTTCTGTGGTACAATGCAAGCACGTTTTTAGTATTTATTTTGTCTCGTATTATTGGTGGTTTAGCCCGTGCAAATGTGTCCTTGTCAACTGCGATTGTAGCAGATGACTGCACAGCTGATGAACGACCTAAAGGAATGGCGATGATTGGTGGTGCTTTTTCAATTGGCTTTGTTGTGGGTGAGGGATTCTGTCAATTTCATTTAATATTGCAGGCAGACTAACCGCATGTGGATGTACCGGTTCTTTGTTAAATTGTGCAGATTCAATAGAATTACTAAAGCAAGTAATTTTTTTTGCAGGACCCGCGATCGGTGCTTACTTTAGCACGTCTGGAGATTACAGTAGCGCTGCTGTTTCATGCGTCTCGTTATCTGCTATCTCACTATCCGTTGTGTACCTGTTTCTTCCCGAAACTTTGCCTACAGTAATAATCATTAATTTTGTTTATTGATTATGTTGGTTATAGCTATAATTTATTAGTGTTCGAATTGAAGTTCTGTAACACACTCAGAAAGAAGTCTCATCCTAATTTCCGTAAAACTGTGGAGAGTTAAACAGAAAAAAAAATCAAATTACTTCTGACATCTTGATTAATTATTGATTTTAATGGGCAATTATCAAATGTTAAAACGTGAATCTTATTTGCTGATCGTGAGATCGTTTACACATCTAGAGGGTTTAAGTTGTAGTTATTATTCAATCTGTTTTTTAATTATTGTTTTTATTGAAATTTTGCAGAAAGACCGCGTTAAAGTCAAGGATTTGCAATCCATTTCGACGTACCTGTCGCCTAGGTCCCTTTTTAGCTTCAAAGCTGTGTCTGTGGGACAAAATTTGAAACCGATTGGAATATCATATTTCATTTACATATTTATATACAGTGGTCTGGAATTTACGCTGACATTTCTAACTCACTACAAATTTAAGTAAGTTGAGTGGGCTTGTTTACTGCCGATGTTTTTCTGAAATTGAACTCTGAAACTAATTTCTGTATTAACCAAGTTTATGATGTCTCGTAATGCTGTATAGGTATACTCCTATGGATCAAGGGAAAATGTTTGCAGCCATGGGGTTAGGAATGGCATTATTACAAGGTACACTAGTCCGGAGATTAACTCCTGCTATGGAAGACTCAGCAGCCAAAATTGGGATGCTAATCATGATTCCCGCTTTTGCAATAATTGGATACAGTCAGGACTCTTCTCAACTTGCCTTGGGCCTTTTTTGCTATTGCATCGGTTCGTACAATTCAATTTGTTCTTCAATTATAAACTCGTTGAAACTTTCAACTGGAAAGCGTATGATTTCTTTTTTCTAGGTTCAGGCGTTGTTACTCCATGTTTGACTTCCATGACTGCAGCTAGAGTTACCAAGCCAAGTGAAAAAGGAGTGGCGCTGGGAATTTTCAGATCCCTTGGAGCACTTGCCCGTGCCTTTGGTCCATTGAGTGCATCAGCTCTGTTTTGGAGAATAGGACCGTCTCAGGCATATCTCTGCGGTGCACTAACTTTTGTCATTCCGTTATACTTTTTGAGTCGAGCCACGAAGAACTAGCCTTGATTGTCACTCCACACTACCAGTTGCCTTCCGTTCAAGTGTTTATAATATGCAAACTGGAGGCTAAATTGTTCTATGATTACTATTGATTGTGTTAGTGAATTGAAGCTTATTCTGATATCTAAAGTGTTCCACTACGCTTTAGATTATTCTGACAGGTATAATTTTGCAATAATTATTACCCCTTTTGTACTTGTTGTATTAAATATTATGTATTGAATTGTTATCTACATTCTACTATAATTGGTTAAGGTTCTTAAAGAAATAAATTGTGCTTTAAACGAATGAAAAGGGATTATAACTGTAGGACTATCTATCTACTGGAGTCAATGCATAAATATAAATACATGTTAGGCGCATTGTAAAATAAATAGAAATAGGGAATGACTTTAAAAAACAAAGGGTTATATTTTATTTCAGCGTTAATGATGAAAAAGATTGTATGATATTTTGCTAGTAGCAGAAAGGGTTGAATTCAATACGATGAACAGTATTAACGTGAAAAATAATGACGGTTGGAGGCTCAGATGCGGGGTTTGTAGGTGAGGGTGACATGAAAAGTTTGTACATCGGTTTCAGTGCAGTCCTGTTCAGATAACATTGGTTGATTGTCACAAGGTGGTGGAGAATTCTCCTGTTTGTTCTTGTCGACAACTTTGGCATTATTACAGGAGGAGAGAGCTAAGGAAGAGGAGGTGGTTTCCGTCTCAGTTTTGCTTTTGGTCCCGTTCTCTTTGTTCTTTTTACTCGAGCTGCGTCTTACGAATCTCCTCTCTTTTTCCTTGCTTGATGACCGCCTTAGTAAATGCTTCAAAGATTCAGCACTAGAACTGAAAAGACTACCGACTCCTCCTGTTATTTAAACCATCCAAGAAGTTATTTGTTTTACCTTGTCATACACAATCCAACAAAAATTAATTAGCCAAGTCAAAATATCCTGTCTGTTAAAACCGAAAGTACCTCCAGAACTATTTCTATTCACATCTTCTCGGAGAATGTAGAGGTCAGTGGATGAATCAATATCAACCGTGGGCATTTTAGGACCAGGGACAGGAGGTGACAAAAACCATTCAGACCGAGTCTTCATACGAGCTGCTTGCCTCTCATGCACCTATATACATATCTTAATGAGTAATCACTTATACTCCTCTACCCACTGTAATTCACGTACTCAGCATTTTATCCTGCAAATAAATCCCGATCCGGTATCCTATACAGCCTAGTAGTAGAGACGAAGCCACCAAGCATAACTGTTAATACAGCCGTTTTTCAGGTCTAATTCATTAAAGTCTGAAAATGATTTGGCAGGTGGTTATGAAATGAATTCAAGTAAATTATTTCCAGTGTTTTGAAACCAACAGATTAGCACCCGTGAAAAATAATCAAGTAAAACTGTTATTAAAACAATCTCACATTGTGAATAAATGAGAATAATAATTAATAAAGTATGTTACTACTTAAGAATGCGAAGTTTATGACTGCACCAACTTACAGATGAAAGCTGCTTAACATTACAGCCTACAAAGAAGATCGCCATCGTATTACATTTCATACGTGCTAAAAACGAAAGGGACTTGTTTCCCAACTGGGCAAATAGTAAATGTTAAAAAATAATATGGCAGTGGATATTAAAACTATAATTTTCTTAACAAGCATTTTACATGAGGTACATCCAAAGCTAACGATATGAACACGAAAAACAAAATTCAAATTTTTTTGGTATTTGGTAATATACAATAACATATTTATATGCAAGTTTTCAACTGAAGCCAATAATAATTTACCACAACCGACAACGTTCGAGAAGCAAAACCTTCCAAACAAATGGCAAAACTATAGGAAAACCAAGTATTTAATAAAATTGCAGCGGGAGATTATACAGCGGTATTAAAATATCTAAAAACACTTTGGCAGAAGGTATAGACTTTCAAAGATAAGTAATCAACATTTGGCAGGTATCAATTGCACGGAAGATTGAAAGTTTTGCAGAAACAAATGATAAAAAGTACAGTCAATAAACAATATAAGAAAAACAGCCGACGTTAACAGGAATTAGGTTTTTAATCAAATACAAAACTAGGCGTGTAAAAATACATGTAAATGATTATGATGGAAGTAATGTAGAAGTAATAAAAATAGAAAGAGAGGCAAATTAAAAAATCAACAATAATAATTTTCCGGGAAAAAAGCAACAACTATTATTTACAAGTATATAGGAGCTCTTGAAGCTCATTATTATACGATATTAGGATTGATAATTGTAATTATATTTATATTCTTGTGCGAACACATCAACTTACATTAAGTTACTTGTTCATAGTAATATTAAAATGACTTCAATATTTTGAGAATCTAACGTTGCACAATATTTGAATGTAGACTCTGAATCAATAATATTCCAGTTTCAAGAATTGTACATGATAATATAAAAATATTGAATGAATGAACGGCAATAGTACACAGCGAGTAAACTCTTAGAAAATTAAATATCCCTGGAAAATTACACAAGTAATGTAAGTATATAGTTACGTAATGTGGATATTTGTGAACATCAGATCAGAAAACCTTGTGGTAATCGGAATGGTAACGGTAATAAACAATGTTAAGTTTTAAAATGGTAACGAGCATAATAATTACTCTAATTAATCAATTGACGTTAACTGTAATGAATGAGATTATGGAACCTTAAAGAGGCCGTTGTCTTCCAGACTAATGCTAAGTCTTGTATAGCTCTCCAGTAGAGTGTTTTCAGGAATGATCGTGAGGGAACTACTCGGTTCTTCTGCCTCCGCATCAAGCCTCTCAGACGCCTGGATTAGCGCTGGAGTTGACTGACTTTCTTCCTGTTGCCCCATTGCTGTGAATTTTAAGTTATACATACATTCATTTCTGCTACCAATTAGCCACTACAAAAACGCAGTTACCAGATAAGCACCTACTCACGTACTGATCAATAAATTACAACTCATTCACATTTACCCATGTCCAGAGTACAGATTTAATGGTTTTCTCACCTTCTAAATTAAAATTAAGACCCCATCTCTCAGATTCAAACTGCAACCAAGTCTTTTCGGCCTGAAGTGACAACTGCCCTGTTTTACCACAACAAACAATAATTTAATATATCTTTAAAATATATGTAACGGCAGGAAAAAATATCCAATAGCGGTAATTCTCAGACTATGTCATTGTACGTGAATTAATTGATCAAAACTTTGTCAACTAATCAACCAAGTAAGAAACATAATTTTAAAGCTCTACAATGCAATATTCAAAACCACAGTAAATATTTTTTCGCTTACGGGAAACAATGTAATCAGGTGGGTAGCGGAAACTAAAGATCCAATCTTCCTCGACTTTGAGAATTCGACCAGTTATTCGTGCGTAATATTCATAATTTTCTCGTCCAAATAAATTGCTCACACCGAAATTATCGATTAGAAATTTCATAATTTTTGTTGCCATCTGAAAAACAACGAGCCACTTGTGTTGAATGAAAAGGTGTTTCCTAGTGCGGATAGTATGAGAAAAGCATGACAGAACGGAGGTAATAAAAATCGAGTGTGACTAATGCCAGCTCGACTTAAATGCATCAATATTTTACAACATAAAAGCGTGAATACAGTTAAAGTTTGTTCTTTTTAAAGTCCCAACTGAATCGAAACGCGGTCGCTCTATACTTCATGTGAACTAAAAATATCTACAATATCAAAACTTAAAATGTTTTTATGATCTTCATTCAAGTTTCCTCTTCACCAACTTCGAAATTATTTACATTCTTATAAGAAACATGAAAAAGAACAAACGTGGAATAAAACAGCAGCTAAATAGTATACTGACAGATGTATTATCTTCTACCACTGAAATACATACAAGCGGGAATCGAGGGTACAATTTAATGTACAAATATCATATACGCTATTCAGTCAAAACTAGAGAAATTTTCATTGAAGTTAATTTACTTAATTTAGAAATTCGTGGCTCATGTAGAATAGCATTTAACCATTTATACAACTGATATTATCAAAACTGTTTAATTTGTAACAAACATGCCCTTGTTAAGACAAAAAGTTAAACTTTGTAATACGTCCAAAGGCAAATGCCTATGTGGTATCAGTGAAATCAAATATTTCTGTCTTAATTAATAGACACACCTATGCATGTGAGTGGACTAAAAAGCTAACAATGTTAGTCTACAAAATTCAAGGTGGAAGATAACCTCAAAAATAATTTTCGAATACAAGGACAGCCCTGACGAGAGTACCTAGTGAGACCTTAACCACAGTAATATTCTATAGACGAATCTACAAATCTATAAATATAACAGACGTGGACCAACGGAAACGAGTCTGAGTACGAACGAGTACAAGTTTCAAATAATACATAGAAGATTTTGAAATAATATTTAGAGGTTGCAGGTAACACGGTAACAACTGAATATAAGGTATGATAACAGTTAAGAAAAAGGGAAGAAACGATACCCCTCGAGCAAATGAAATCGCAGAAAAAATAATTGGAGCCAAAAGGGTGGGGTGAAAATTCTAAGGAATGCAACACTGCAGCAGTAATATAATTAATATTAAATAATTACTTACGGTAACCTCAGCCTGAATCGATTCAGCCAAGATATTGATTGAATAACCAAATAAACAAACAACGGTGAATTAGACCCATCATTTAATTTCCCAATCCAGACATACTCAAAAAGGTAAAACTCAGTTCATTCACGGTCACGATACTATTTTCTTTGACTTAAAAACAAAATTCCCATGATAATTAAGAACAGGGAAATTAGGACACGCTGACACCAGTGACTACTATCTATATTATTCTTAAGGAAAATGTTGGCTCCAACCTGCAACTGCAAATAGTACTTCAAATGCTAATGTTTGAACTCTCGTTTTTAATTTTCAACTACATTCCTCGCCTCTGATCTACGATTAGCATTTAGCAATATCAATATAATATAATGAAGTATGGCATTTGCAGCTGATTTCAATTCAGAACAGTAGCCACCATCCGTAGCTATTCTTCTTTACTGAAATACTTTGCAAAATGCTTTCACATAGTTTTGAAAATATCTGTCCAACTCCTTCCAGTTGTGATACTTGTGACAGACTAGCTAAAGTAGGAAGTTAAAAAGATAAAGATAGTAACTACAAATTATTGTTTAATGACATACCAGCACCAACACAGTAATCTGACAAAAGATTGGCAACCCTATCAGAGGTACTAATATATACACAGGGAATTTTATTTCGGTAAGTTATTAATCATTAGTACTTTGGGGTCAAAACCGAGATTAAATGCAATTGGAAGCAATTAAAACAGTGCACATAATCGGTGCCAGGGTACAGCGATTACTGGGAGGTAGCACAAGATTGACGACTGGCTACGTGGCTACACTGGCCTGCATACTTGAGGAAAGGGGAATGCTGTTGTGAGTAACTAATCATGATACTTAATTAGCTTAACCTTCCGTGACCCAGATAGACTACATTAATCTTGAGAATAGTAGGTAGTACCAACTTGAAACGTGTTGTGAACAATGAAAGCTAATATCAGATTTAACAATAACAAAGCTGGTTACAGTTATTATAATAAAAACAGCGTATCAAAAGATTCAGCGTCGTCACAGTCAAATGACTGATGAGAAAAAAAGAGAAAAAATAGAGAAAGACCAGAAGAGATGAAAAAGAATACATACATTCGAATGGAGAGCGATTGCGAAAGTTACCTTAAATCTCATCACATCTTCCATTTTGGCTTGTTTTCCATCGGAAACACAACTTTGGAAAAATGATGGAGCTACGGAAACTCCTAATGCTTCAGAAGTCATCCCTGTTTGTGACCTTTCTGAATTTGAGGCTATTACTCGGAACGTACCGAAGAGAAGCACTATTAGCCTCTGAGTACATAGAGGCAGTGTCGATATTAACCTGTTTTTCAGGACGATCAATATTCCGTTAATCATCCAATTAAACCAAAAACAAAAAATGAGCCTTCACTAATTGGATCGAAGGGACAATTCACGAGTTTAAAGCATAAATGGGACAATACAACATAAAATAGTACTCACGAATGAATATGGTCCCTTTGCTCTTCTACGCTTAACATGTCGATAATTTGAAAGAGCTGCTGCTCTCCGTCATGACCAAATATTCCATCTGGTAGTTTCCGAAGAAATTTTTTTAACACGGACGCTATTGTATGTACTGAGAAATTGTCAATATTAACCAGTCGACCATTTTGAAGAAAGTGTATCAATTTTTTCATATTGCCTTGATGGCCTGGAGCACGGAACACATCTTTTTTGTAGGGAGCCTCTTTGTTTAACTTCAGTATTAAAACCTGTGACCACAAAGACATCTTTTACTGCCTAATGCTAAAAGATGGAATTTTAATTGCAAGAAGATAGTTCATGATCATTCCTTCGGGGAGTTACGTTACAAGTAGTAGCATAAAATAATAATGGTAACAGATCTATCAATCCGTTAAACTTACCAGTAAAGGTCCTGGAATGTCATTCTTACATACTTCATCCAACGGGATACCAAACTTGACTCTGAAAATCAACACCATAAAAGTATTAGTTAATGATTACCATAAAGACTGCACGTACACGTTCCTTTTTATTAGTGAAGAGCTCTCACAAGACTTTTAAAGAGATAAGATTTGCACGTAGCACATGACAATAACCAAAAGTCAACAGAATACAATTCCTTATTAGGTATCCCACAAGGTTTTTTTTCAAGCGACCACTTAAATACGATTAACCAAATTGGGTAAGGGCAGTAAGTTATGTAAATACCACCACCTGTTACAAATTACAACTTAACTGTCATTTTTTTCTTAACCTTTGTTCCAAGGCTGCCGATGTCTCATGGCCCGTTTACTTTATGATAAACTTTTAAAACTGCCTTTGAGTTTGAAACAATACAATTGATGCCGGCGTATTACTGCATAAGTGCCAAGAACCAAATGTTTTTGTAAAATCTTAACCCAGGGCGCGGCCGCAATTTAATAAAACATTGACCATATTTACCAGGTGTTCAAAGAATACACTAATACAATGATGATGATGACAGAAACAAACGTTTCTGGGGTTAGGATAAATAGCGGATTAACTCATCTTCACCTTTATTCTCGTACTGACTGTGCACATGCAAAACACGCAGTTGCCTGAAATTCTCATTAATGTGTTAAATTTAACAACACCGTCAAACGAAACACTGTCCACAATTTACAACTAGTGGCATTGTATGCTCTTAATTCTAACATTCATGGATCCGCAACAAAAAACGCTTAAAGTATTACTACTCTCTCTGTACATAGTCGACGGAGAAGCAACATGAAATAATTGTAAGCGCAGTAAATGCACTTGCCACAATAAGGAAAAATGAACTAACTACACGCAGTTTTCTTTACAGCAAACTGAACTAACCATTAAGATTTAACACTCTGACAGCAACTGGCAATTATTTCGTTTTGTTTTTGATAAAAAGTAGGTCATTTGGTTTTTACCCTCAAATAAACTCAGTTCATTATTGCTTCTTAAAGGAGGACATTACACGTCAATTTAAACTACCAATCGTGTCAAATTTTAGTTTCATAACTTATAATAGATAATATACTACAGTATTTTATATTAAATGCCTTTTATGCGAAACTTTAAGCACGCATTCTATGCTTCCCTTGATTTTAATTAAATTTGACGCTGCGTAACATATCTGCCTGAGTGACAAACTTAACTCTAACTCTACTATGGATTTCCACTATTTAATGAGCATAAAACTAGCAATTTCCCAAAACATTACTTTTCAATACGACGAGGGTATGGAGCAGTGGGATGTCCACAAGAAGTAACGACGGTGCCAAGAGTAGCCGCTCTTCGATGCATTCTTTGAGCCCATGAGGTCATCATACGACCGCCACCAATACTTCTGTTGTCCATGGAATGAGCTCCCGCTCGATTGTTCTTTGGCACACGGCACGTGTCCGTCCCGAGTTAATGTGTACTTTGTCCAATGTTTTCCGATATCTTGTGCCGCACACGTCTAATCTTCATTTAGAAGGAACAGATGTTTCTGCAAATAAAATATTACTCTTGAGACTCCAAGCACAACACAGCATCTCTGAACAGTGATTTATATCACATATACATTATTAATAATTTCCTCCGTCCTTTTTGGTATCTTTGACAATGGAAATATATATAATTTAAAACAATAATAAACAGCTTTTACCCATACATATCTATGCTTTCTCAACTAAATTCAAAATGGATCAATCTTGGACTGATAGTTATCTGTCAATGAATGCACTACAAGCAGCAGTGTACGTACACATACAACGAAATGATGAATGTTGACCATTAACATTAACACTCCCAGGACTTACAAGGAAAATATAATGTGTCACTGTATGGAAGGAATCCGTCTCACCAAAAAAAAACCAAACCGAATCCAAAAGTTTCAACTAGAAAATCTACCATGAACGTGCCTTGAGATCACCAATCGCAAAGCCGTATGTAGATACTTGAAATATCAGCTAAATTTTCACTGTAGATAATATCGGCACAAAATTATACACTATCTGTGTGTATTACAAGGGCGTACAATGATGACTTTGATGAACTACAGTTTCGTAAACATCCACATTTTCACAATAACAAATAACAATATTCAAGGGTTAGTAGAACTACTAACAAAGCTGACTAATAAACGCTGATTAATAAAACTGACTGAGACGCAAAAATAAAGTCAGCAGTCAATAATAATCTCCACCAAGAATACACAGTAAATGTTTACGGAAAAATAACAATTTAGCGTTTCAACCAACCATAACAACTATAGTTTCTGGAAGCTGATACCAGAACAACCCGTTGAGACACCGTACACTGTGAATGCTCTTCTGGATGTACCTAGCTTCTGCAGACTGTTGACCTCAAAATTAATTATTATAATAATTTACAGGACACACTCCAGATAGTCACTGGAAAGGATCAACGGACCACGGACACCCTTCTTTTTAGTGAAACATAACACTTGTCCTGGAAACGTGTAGTCCACAATAATGTATGACACATCGAAATCCACAGGGCAAACATGTCCCCAGGGTGGGAAACCCTTTTCTAAGAATACTAATTTTTAGGGAATCTAAGTATAGAAAACGGACACACTGACGGACGTGACAACAATGAGAGGGACCTTCGAGGGCTTTCCAACACGCTTATTTCTCATAGTTAGAGCGTCGACAATGACTACAGCGAGGGCACTTACTTGTATGAACACAGAACACAGGTCACAGTTGGATTCTCCAAGGTGGACTTTAATTTTTGTGTCATACGTATCCTAAAAGAACATACGCCTACGTTTAATTGAATATTGTTATTCCAAGTCTGTTTCTAGGAAATTTGATAATCGAATAGGCTTTTTCAGCCAGCTGAATGAGCTGAATACGTTGATGTTACAATCGCTGTTCGAAACTCAACTTATGATGTTATACATTATATTACATCAATACAGCTATTATTTTGTTTAACAATGAGATCATTCATACTCTTTAAGCATAATAAAATTGCATGTAGTAGTTATGATTCTGAGAAATTGTTAGAGCTCCAAGTTATACCACAACACAGCATTGTGGTTTTGAAGTCATTCTATTCAAGCACTTATTCAGGAAAGAATACAAGCATAGTCATAAATCAAATGAGCATTTTAACAATACTCTTGCATAAAATCATACAAGTAATTACCAACAGACTCTGTGGTTTTAAAATAACAATTTTTAACATTTAAATTTTGAGAATTACGACACATGAGTTGAGATTGATACAGAATACAAATGAAAGTTGTTCTGGGGAACATCAATCAGGATGTAGATGAGCATCTGTCACCTTTGCGTTTCGAGAATCAACCTGAATATACATCGATTAGTAAGAAGTACATTCTCTGGAGGACCTCGTCACTTCTATTCTAATGTGGTTACTACTATTCATACATTCTCCAGACTTTTCAAAACACCTCGACCAGTCAATTATTCTGGGTTTGTACAATATACGTTTCTTACTCTACATGTGCTAATAACGTATGTACATATCTACAACAAGGATGCAACAAGCATACACCTGTTCCATTTGTTCATGCGTCATATGTAGTTTTAACGATTAAAATAAAACGTTTAATAAATATTTGATATTTTTAGTACACTAATCCGCAACCTTTCTACATATGTTTTCCCTGTACCTACTAGACTCACCCATATGTTAATGTCACATCTGATAGCAAAACCGTCACGAAAGATCATCCTAATCCTTAATAAGTCAACATTAGTTTAAAAAAAGGCACTGACCTGGAAGTGCGGCATTTAATATTGTCACCGAATATCATCTAACCAACTCGATTTGACCTGTCATATAGACAGAAGTCAACTTCAAGAGGTCTTTATGCAACAGCTTCACAGCACACAGTCCATCTTGACACTATCAAGGAATGATCTGACTATACTGACATACTGAGGGGACAATTAAATTGAATTACGGGTTTGTGAAGCTTTATAACTAATACGTTGAAGTACTGAACCAATGCAACACCACCGCATGGCACGGTTCACCTATTCATTCGGAGCCTGTGACTGTGACATGGTGCAGCAACAGAGTATTTTAACCACACCAAATTGACACATATACACGAATTCCCCACACAGGATTAAATCAAGCCTACCCTGATTTAGAAATATACGCCTGCAAAAAACCCCATAATCAGTCACTGACGCCCATCATTTAGTAGACCATTCAATATTTATACACTGCCGTCTGTGCATACATAAAAGCAACACAGTTATTTGTTGTCACTGTGCTGATAGAAAATGCAGAAAGTACCGTTCCCCTGACATGAAATCATTCAAGATTATTTTTAAAACTTAAATTCCAAAAGGTAGGCTACTATCCCCGCGACAATCTGGAAAAATCCTGTCTCTAAATGACACATCAATCTTATTTAAAATTCATATTCCTCCAACCCTCCCAATGACTCACAGGACAATCATACTTCCTACTGCGGGGAGACCCATTTCAGTACTCAGAACATACCAATAATTCATACATAGCTGGGTCATGACTCTCCCGTCAACTCCGATGACCACACACTCCCCCTGAACTCTAATCCCTCACTACTACCCTCACATACTTACTTCCGCCAAGGGACTCGAGTCCGCTAACATCGATTAGCTGATTACTCTCTGTGACATGTTCGAAAGGAAGTTGTGAACAAGGAATTGGGAAAAGCCCGTACCTGGCAAACGTGAAGTAGGTCGCTTAGTTTGTTCTTTGTCATGATGATTTCGGGTGCTGGTGGGCCTACGTAACATGCGATGGGAGATGGGATGACAGAACCAGTTTGAAAAAATCTGGATGGGTTCCACATATAAAATTTATAGGGGACTGATTGCGGTTACAATGTGATTTCAAAATTACTCCTCGATGTTTACACACCAACTGGGATCAAAACTAGAACTTCGCTGATGATTCCATCTTGTTGTCTGGTGTCCTCTCAGTTCCTACTCATATATACATCTGTTTCAGGACCAATGTGTGTCTCTGGACTCTCTGGAAGCTACTCGGGGAACAATACTCACTGTCTTCACTACATTTATTAAAAAACGTAAACAATAATTTCTTCTTTTTTTTTGTTTTTTTTTGTTTTGTTTGTTTATTTGTTTGTTTGTCTGTCACAAGGTCTTCTACACGGAGTCTCCTCTTATGCGTTGACGAGGACGCGGTCGTGGTTTTATTGATGAACTTCTCAGGAACCCAGAGACTTTACTGTAACACGGACAGAAAAATAAACTTGTTTTAGTTGACATTTGAGAGGAATGTGAGTAAGTCTGTGGATATAAATTTACACCTTTTTCAGAGGAAATGGTGGTGGTAGTGGACAAGTTGGCTGCGACGGGTAGTCCTTTTTTCGAGCTCGTCTCTCCGTCCTTATTATTGTGTATACCATCAATGTAGTATATCTCCACTCATACACAGCAAGTGTTTCATTTTTGCACATGCGTCACTATTCTTGGAGAAATATCCACGAATTTCTCCGTGATGGATGAAAATTCTCCATGTAGCCCATCAAAACGGGCTCACTGTGTGTATGTATGTGTGTGTGTATGTGTATGTGTGTGTATGTATGTGTGTGTGTGTGTCTGTATGGACTCTACCCGCAAACCCGAATTTTTAACAACACTCTCCTCTCCTCCCTGCCCGTCGCTCAATGCTCCTCGAATGAATGAATGTGTCTGAATGCTGTCTTAAACGGGGCTTACATGCGTGGCAACAACTATATCCGCGTCTACACACACACACGACCAACTTTCCCAGAGTCCTATGAGTCCTCGGGTCCTCTATACCTACAACCACATACGTTACTACTGCAGCGAGCAGTGCTCAAGTCAACTAACAATAAGAGGGGTAAGTCTTGCGAAACTACTATTATACTGTCCACAATTTACCTCCTGCGATATCATGTGTATAGGACCATGCTTACTTCACTTCTGGCGTTAGGACTACTGTGAGTCGCTCGGGAAAAAAAGAGGTTTTATCAGGAGTGTCATGTTACAAAAGTATGTATGAATTGTTATAAAATGAGTCTCTGCTGCGAGCTTATAAAATTATCTCTGTACTCTGCGTGTGTGTGTGTGTGTGTGTATGTGAGAGAGTGTGTGTATGGAAAGGAGTAGTGGAAGGGAAAAGTACTGAGCCCGACTGACAATGAGTGAGTGTTGCTATTCGGAGGGATATATGCCATCCGCTCTTTCCTTCCACTCTCTCTATTTTGCAGGGGCTATACAGGCCTATAATACTCTACAACCAGGGCAACATTACCGCTTCTTGAACAGAACATCAGAACATCAGACGGCTACAGAGAGTAGTACAGAGTCTCTATGGGAAGGACTCCACTCAAAAATGAGGAGACTGAACTCTAAGCATACTCCTCTTTTTGGTCCATATTACAGTTCAACTGACTCTTGAACATTAAGTTGAGAGTTGAGAATGAGATCCTCCTTCATGTCCTACTATGTTTGACTGTATATATAGTCTCGTAACATACTCAGAGTCAGACCCACCACCACCACCCGCCCACACCCCACACAGATACACTCTATAGTCATTGACATACTTTCTAACTTTTTCTATCTCTACTTTTTGTTTCTTTCCTATTCTATTATTCTCCTCATTCCTCTATTGCCAGTGTTAGTTGAGTGTGTGTAGTGGCCCTACTACTATTACTACTACTACTACTGCTCCCTGACTCTGGGTCTCTCTGTCACTTTTCAAAAGTAATCTAGTGGATTTTTTTTTTAGTATTTGATGCATATGTACTTGGACATGGCCTATACTTGAATTTACGTATGTGGGTGCGTGTGTCTGCTCGGGTGCATGCATGCTGTGGGAAAACAAATCATGGACGTACTTATATAGGATGCGTGTGTGTTGTCAACCATAAACCTTTTGCACTCGAGACTTTATGCCCTGGCTCTGCTGCATTGACTGTACGATGATGAGATTAAATGTTACAGAGTGACGATGGCGGAGTGGCAATGGTTGAGGGACGGAGGACGATGTGGACGGGGACTGGAGCTATACTGAAGGGCACAATTCACTAGAGGAAAAACTATTAGTCATCGACTTTATGTCAAAGCTGTGTACTAATTATCTGCAATTGTGAAGTCGAGGATGAATGGTGGAGTATGTACTAAATGGCTCCTCAAATGATGTGTCATTTATAGGGTATAGTGGGACATTGACGCTTACCATTTGTGGGTAGCAATTTAATCATCGGTATTAGGCAAGGGGTTAGAGTGTATGGACAGTCACTATGACTAATGAGCAAATTACCACAGTTGAGGGTGAAGCGGCTCCTTGAATGAAATTAATATTTGGAACTGGAACTAACAAGCGTTGTATTTTTAAGGTGTAGCACTCGGAATTTCAAAGTTTCATCATTGTCTGTCCAAAGTAAAACCACAAAAGCATATTCCCTGTACCCCGTAATGTTATGATTTCCGTCCACAGACTCGACTCTTCCTTTTTTCTTTAATTTGGTAAAAACTTTTGTATGTTGACTCACAAAACAACAAAATGACAATTTAAAATGGGGTTGAATATTGGGACATTGGGATTTCCAATGTCCACGTAACTCTTCACCTGCAAATAATTAACCTTGGTGTTATCAATTATCAGAAATTGACAACCTCATTCGTAGAATATTATATAGGTCATTAAAAAATATTATGGCTCTCCTCTCAAGTTTGAGTTTATTTTTAGACTCCAGTTTGAGGGCTTGTTTGGACTAAAAACTTGAGTACATACTTAAGTGTCAAGTAAATTTTCCGCTGCGACAATTCGTTTCAATTCTGATGATTTTCCTTGTACAGAACTTCTAATTGGAAGTTAGGAGAAGAGTTTATTCAATATAGGGGACCACGGTAATTCCAGGTTTGACTCAACTTTTCAGCTCAAGTTTGGGTTCAAGATTTAAATACAAGTTTGGGCTCAAGTTTTGAGTGGTCATGGTAAATAAATATGTGATGCTATTTTTTATTTTGATGTCAAAACCCGAAGTTACGACAAAACAATGTTCCGTTTGTAGATGGAAGCCGTGATGTTATGGGGTGTTGGAGATGCGAGCAAACCAATATTGGTGAAATTTAAAATTATAACCTTCATACATTGTTGGTGTATGATTTCATAGGAACTTAAAGTTACAAGGCTGTTCAAAAAATTGCTTTATTTTTCAAAAATGTTAAATTTATGTCGAAGATTTTTGAAGGGGTTTCACATGCTGGTTTGCCAGAAGGATTCTTATTCTTGGATATGCTGGCTGAATCATCAAGTATCAATGTGGCCGTTTATTACCATAACTAACGTTCATATAAGTAAATATCTGAAATTTAAGAGACTATTATTACACTATGATCTATTATAAGCAATTTAATTTAATTTAAATTTTTATAGCTATGTTAAAAATTGCACATCGCAAGAACTCCAATTATTATTAGCCAATGAGATAAAACGCAGTAGGAATTACCATATTTGCCATGCCGGTTCAATGGTTCAAATCAGTTTATCACTATGTAAACTTGTAAATTCTTGGAGTAGAATATAAATTATGTTAATTGCTACAGTGCACTCGCTCTACAAAAGGGATGTCCATTTAAGGAATTTCTGATATAAGGGATTGGGTCTTCCAGTCCAAATCTAGTTTACCTAATGCTTAATAAGAGTAATAATTATTGTAAAAGTCTACGCCTATACGGGTAAAACGGGTAGTCTTACGATAGGGATAGTATATAATAAGGGGGACAATTTTTTGGACACATGAGTTTTCCTTATGGCTACAGTGCACTGTATTATGATTATGAGGCACTGTAACGAGCACGTTGGACAGTCTGAGTCGCTCGGACGAGAACGATAATATGGAAAGATGCTTCTAATAAAAGCTATTTAATTTACAGCTGATTTTCGTAAAGATAATTTTGAAGCGTACAATTACAACACAAGGTCCTGTGAAGTCAAAGTGTAAAACATGTTTTCATTCATTTTAATGCTTGTTCCACAAATTAATGGTCGGATGTGGAATCCTACTACGTATCATAAAGTTTTTCACCAATTCGAGGGACAAGCTCTCATATCGTAGCACCTCCTTAAAAATCTAATTTTTACTTAAAAGCCCAGGGAAAGTATTTGAAATATTCAGGTGATATAAAGTAATAATAAGGAAGTCTCAACAGCCTTGAAAAATACGGCCTCTCACATGAAGTTTTATGCTTTTTATTTTATCAAGACAAATTAATAAATTATGCGATGGTTTATCGATTTTCCCAATTTTTAAGAAGCGGATTACACAATTTTACCAACTAAACAGGAAATATCTAACGAAATATACCCAGCAAGGAATAGCCATTAAAATTATTAAATTATCTGCATTTACATAAGGCTGAATCAATAAATTCAAATATCATGATGAAACGCAATGATTTCAAAAATGTGTAGACTTAACGGTTCCCAACAGAAGATACACTATATACTGTACTACGCAATTCTACTAGGGAATCAAAATAAAACATCTTTCAATAGGGTTCATGAATTAGGATGCAATATTTACTCAATTACTGAAGGTCTTTTAAAAATCAAATCAGCCAAAAGGATGAGGCAATCTGCAGCAAAGAAAGACAAATTTAGCAAAAAATTTGATATATAACTATTTATAGCCCATCTGAGTCTGCGGTCGGGCATACATATTGCCGGTGGTTTGCCCAGTAGTAGGAATTCTATATTGATTGTAAGAAGCATTTGACCCTGGTGGTGGAGGGTGGTAGGACTGATCCATTGAGGGTGCAGATATAGGTGGCATACCAACTGCTGAAGGATTCTGCTGATAGCTCTGAAATGACTGCTGCTGAGGAGTTTGATGACTTGGTTGTTGTGATGGTTGCTGCTGGGACTGCTGCATGGGAGGAGGCGGTTGAGAGCCTGCTGGAGGAGCACCTGTAGGCGGAGGTACTCCTGTTTGAGGAGGACCGGGTCGACTGTAACTTGCCGCACTAGTAGCAGGATATCCTACCATATACTGGCCTTGATTGCTGTATCCAGACTGATAATTTGGGAAATTAGATGGTGACGAAGGCGGATAACCTCCTCCCGATTGCATAACTGATTGTGGATGTCCACCACTCGGGGGTAACTGCTGACCTCCACTGGGAGGCGGTATCTGAGGAGCATTTGCAGAAAGTCCTGCTGAAGCTGGTAATGGCGGGAGTTGCTGCCCAGGAATTCCTGGTTGTTGTGGGTGGCCACTTGAAATGGTAGAATGCTGAACATTACCACTGAGCATCTGACCCTGATTTGGCAATGGAGGTCCTTGAGTATGATGCTGTAAATTAGATGGTTGAGGTTGAGGCTGCGAATGCTGCTGAAGTGTCCCTGCAACATTACTTGAATGTTGCTGGTTTAGTTGAGGTAATGAATGCGAAGGCCCTGATGAAGGCAAAGAAGGCTGCTGATTCAGCATCGATTGTTGATTCCCTGTTTGAGCTGTATTAGGTACACCGTGATGTTGCTGCTGGGGCTGGCCTCCAAGTGAAGACTGCTGTTCATTCCCGATAAAGCTGCTAGGACCGTTAAGCTATAAGTTGTAAGAATTTTAGATTAACATAAACTCCTATTTAACTCATACCGGCGACAGTCATTCTAAAATCAGCAATAATTTTGAATAATAGCAATATATTAAAATTTAATCATACTGCATTTTACTATAATTGTAGTAATTAATAAAAACAAATTCTTTACAATTGAAATTACATGTGAAACAAAACTTGCCTTTAACTTATTATCAGCAGACTTTTCAACATCAGCGGAACTGTTAGATTTATCTACAACATTCTTATTTTCAACCTCAGCATCGAGAATGTCGAGTAGGCGATTCGCTCTATCTCTAAGCTCTTTCAATTCTTGACGAATTTCCCGGATACCTATATTCTTCAATTGCGCCACTACATCTTCTTTCGAATCTTTCGCTTTTTCTTTGACGATGATCTTTAATCTGAGAACCCGGCAGTATGTAATCGCAAAGGATAAATCCGCAGAATCAAAAATTGTTACCATGTCCCCATCTGAAAAACAACCGAGTGGTCATTACCAATTTCCAATTTAACAACCTACATTACTAAATAAACTCTAGCTATTCTCAATGTAACCTACCTTCATCTTGGTACTTTATTACAATGTCATCATCCTGTTTCAATTGTCCTCGAAACACGCGTTGCATCATGAGCACAAGTTCATCATAAGTTATATCTTCGTTGTGAATTGGTACACGACGGATATCTTCCTTGAATTGTGCCTGACAAAAAAATATCCGATAATAACTCTAAACACATACTCCATCACGCCAACTTACATTACATGTCAAATATAACCGGCACAACCAGAAGGGTTGACAAGTGGCCTCCGTGTAGTCAATTCCTGAAGTCACCTCCGTACAGTAAATCCCTTAAGTGCCCTCTCTGTAATTAATTCCATAAGTGGCGTCCGTTTAGTTAAGTTCATAAGTGGACTCGGTGTAGTAAATGCCTTAAGTCTCCTCCGTGTAGTAAGTGCCTTAAGTCTCCTCCGTGTAGTAAGTGCCTTAAGTCTCCTCCGTGTAGTAAGTGCCTTAAGTCCCCTCCGTGTAGTAAATGCCTTAAGTCTCATCCGTGTAGTAAATTGAGAGGGAACATTATAATTTACTACAGACGCTCTTTCAGAGAGAGGGGTCTCTTAAGGAATTTACTACAGACGCTCTTTCAGAGAGAGAGGTCTCTTAAGGAATTTACTACACGGAGGCCACATAAGGACTTAACTACACGGAGGCCACTTAAGGAATTAATTACAGGGAGGCCACTTAAGGAATTAGTTACAGGGAGGCCACTTAAGGAATCAAAACAGGGAGGCCACTTAAGGAATTAATTACAGGGAGGCTACTTAAGGAATCAAAACAGGGAGGCCACTTATGAATTTAACTTGCGCCCTCCGTGGTCAAATCCAACCAGGGCTGACTATTGCCTGTTGCCTAGCAACACCGAAGAACCTCCAACTCAAAATGACTTCACACTCATTAAAATAACTTAACCGACTTCACCCATCGACCACTCTGATGAACACTTGAAAACTCAAAATACTATACAGCATCACTCCGAAAAAAGCGAATCATACCAACGTATAAAACAAACAAACAAATTCGATTCCCAATTATAACGAAGTTTCACAACCCAACCTCTTAAAAATTTGCTCTGAACTGCTTCAAATGATCGAACATCACAAAAGAAACACGATAAAAGCTTACTTTCACAAGCACTTTTCCAAGGCAGTCCGCTGCCACGTTCGACAACACTGATTTCGTTGACGTTGTGGAATCGTTTTCATTAATCTCTGACATCTTGCTCATCTCCGAGATTCCAAGCGATTAAAAATTATATGAATCTATACAATCAACAAAAATAAATTATACAGCATGTTAGGATTCATAACTAACCAAACAAATATTGAGTCAGCATCCGGCAAACTGCTGAAATCCCTTAATACTACTATGACCCGTTACGTAATTACTTACTTCTAGAAATTACTGATCTCTAATCTCTACACTGAAAATCACAACAACTTCTCAAAAGTGACAGTTAAATTCATGAACGTAACAACACCAGTTAAACTTTCCTCAAGAATATGTAGATGTCAAGTTAGCTCTCACATTACGACCACCTCCACGATGAGTTGCTAACAACTAAGTACTTGCACAGCTAAATAATTTCCATTTAAAAAATGATTCCTTACCTATATAAAGTTCTACGCCGAAGTGTGGTTTATTACGACAGTTTTTTTTTAAGTTACAGTCAATTTGGGACAGAAGGTAGGCCTCAGCGTTGCTTTAACTGAATTGGTGGGAACCTCCAGTCCGAACCGAATTTTAAATATGAATGATAATTATAATTTATAAAAAAGTCTTTCCTTCGATAGTTCAACATCTGACGACAATACTAATTGCTATGTTCAGTGTTATGTGTTGAGCTGTTGGTGGATGTTGGGAATGCAGTGACGTGTGGTTTGAATGCGTGGCAGTCACATGCGCCAATTTAGCCGTCTGCTTTAACTTGTCTCATTCCGCGTTTCTATATGCAGCCCTTTAGTACGTTTTTAAGGCCATTCTAATATCAATTAGCATTAGTTACTTTGTCATATGCAAGACAGTGAGACATACTAAACATGAACCGGACCGGGTCATTTATTTAAATGACATCATTACTTGCTTAAGTAACCATCAAGTATTTGCTGTAATTAGTATAGTTCAGAAACTTTGTAATCTAACTCCTTTTTCAGTCTGGAAATATTATGAAATGAAATATTGGAATACTAGTAATTTAACTATCCTGATTCTTATTTGGAACCTGGTAATAAAAGTCCGAGAAGTGAGAATACTTGTAGCGACTGAAGACTAGCGACAGTGAAGAGGAAAAATAGCAAAATTCACAATAAGTAAAAATTTTTTAAAATATTTAGAAATTATCTTGCTTTTAATCAGGGATAGGCCCAACCTGGCCAGGCGAGGGTACAAAATTTTAAGGCTACGGTAAAATAGCAGATTTTGAAAGGGGAATCTCAGATTGAATGCTGAAAGGCCTATCCATATATATCTTGAGGCTTAGGGCCAGTGTAATTTTTTTTTTGTTATACCAACCCTACTTTTAATGGAATTACTTACAGTCCATTTTACGACTTCACTGACTGACGATAAAGCAATCGTATCAAGATATAATGCGCGCTAGGAAATTAAAAGAAATACCTGGAAATAGTACTTGTTTGTGACGTGACGGTGGGGAACAAAATTAAAAAGTCTTTCAATTCAGTATCTCTGTCACACTAATTGTAAGGTTGAAGTACGATTTTTTTAAGGCAAATTGGTATATATGCAGTTTGCTGTAAAAAGTTTTTCTTTTTTAATGGCGAAATCAGGGGAATGCGTTTACACAAATGCTCTTCTTATACATCACTTGTTTGCTAGGACGCGAATGGGCAATAGGCGATAGGAACTCTAGTCATGTAAATTTGAAATATGATAAGAGTACTAAAGTATAAAAATAATTTACTACTGGAATAATAAAAAGCCAAAAATTATTGGTACTTACTGTTTTACAAATCGGGTCGGTGGGCATGGAGTGAAAGCTACGACTGTAAGAATTTTAAGTACTTACAGGTTACACTAAAGGCCGACAAGGTTTATTATCCTGTGACTGATGCAAACTAACCATAAGTTTGCTCTATATGGTACAGGGGTTAGTTTAGATTTTGTTATCTAAATTTTGGTTGATTTCACGTAAGCAGCGAGCAGTCATAAATCAAAGATGGTCAGTATGTGCAGGTAATTACTTAAGTAAGTTATAGAAGGGGTGATTAGTAATTGGAATGTAGATTCATGATTTTCTAAAACACTAGTAGTTCAATCTTTCAAAGGGGTACTGTATACAGTGTAGGTGTAATAAAATAAAGGGTAACTAGTAGAATTTATTGTTAGTGTACTTACATGGCTCATGCATTTCTCTGATTTTGCTAAATGTTGAAAGCTCTCGGCAGTACTGTCGACCGTGACTGTCTGACAAAATGTGTGAGGTGATGAGGTGTTAATTTGTTAATGTTTTTAGTTTGCCTATAGGAAAGATATCATCCCTTGTAATTGCAGTACCATTCAGGTTCAGGTACCATTGTACCATATTATGGACAGCTACAAATAATTAACGCTGTGTATTATTAACCGTGTTGAATAACTAAATATTACATTCGTGGTTAGACATGAGCCTAAATTATTTACTCTGCTAAACCTTTAGGACTGTCGGAAGTCGGAACGTTGACAGGATCAACTTGATACTCACTGACAGTGACAGTTTAAAAAATTAATTTCACGAAAGTTTCTTGCGACAAAGACTTTAATGTGTGTTTGAGTTTACTAACTTATTGGTACTTACGAATCGTTTTTATTACTGACAATAATCCCATGGTTCGGCAATTGTTTCAATAGTCTCTGAATTGCTACAATGAAAAACTGCAATACGGTACGGACGGGTACTGCATATGCGGAGAAGAACACCATAAAATTAGGAGTAAATGAAACATTTATAGCACTATTTTGTGCTTTAGTATAGTAACTTACCATGTATGTACTACGAAAAGCATACCAATAGACTTATTCTTCTTGAGTTCCTCTTCCAACATTAAAGGGCACAGAATCTAAAGCTGTTCTTGGCTACTAACAATAAATGCTTTCTTTAAGCGAAGTACTTTAGTTAATATTTTATCTGCCCTACTCCTCGTCCCCGCTAACGTTTTTTAGACAACGAAGGTATACAAATATATTTCTAGATTCTACAATATGCTGCCATTGAATTGAGTATAAGTGTACCTGCAATGAATGCATGCCAATTAACTTTGTATTGTAACTTTGTATCTGGCAATGAGTGTAAGCAATTCTCCCTTTTAAAGTTTTAAACTTTTAATTACAGTCACGCTACATGCAAAATCCCGATTCTCAGACCCAGACACTCTATGCATAATAAACTTATGAAATAGTCCTCCTGCTCACTGAGCCAATCAAAAATTTAAAATGAATAGACATGGGTTTGGTTTACGTGGAAATACTACAAGCTTTATACGAGCTTTCGGTACAGCAAACAGTTCTTTTGTTGTTCTTGAAGTTAAAGCTCGTAAAAGTGTGGACAATAAAAACCCTTACTTTTGATCGCATTGTTCAAAGTTAGCTTTTTACGGTTTTCTGTGTACACGCCTATTAACTAAACTGATTACATACAGATACAAATCAACTGAACCACAATACAAACAACAACACACTCATTGTCGTTTTTATTCCTACCCACAATTTGTATTGTAACTATAACTGTAAACATGTAAAATCTAACAATGAGAAAATTCTATTTCTGTACGTACATTAAATTATCAAGACTATTTCTATTTTCCTTTGGTTTTCTTATCTCTAATTCTTAACTGTCCAATTCTACGATTCCCCTAAAAATAATAATTCGCACCCATCTATTGACCCCGACCCCCGATCCGGAGCTACCGTGTGAGATATGATATGTTGATATGTAAGTACTTAACTACATGTGACCTCTGGCCTCTACAGAAATGTCCAAATGAAATTTACTTACTTCTAGCCTTCAAAGGCCATTTAAAAAAAATCATTTTTCTTCTTATACAATGAATGAAGCTTTAAAATTATTTGTCATCCTTCAGCCTTGTCCCAAAAAAGCCTCCCTTCATTTCGAGCCTTTATTCCTTGCAAAATTTTATATATGCTGTCAAAACTTGCATAAATTTTTAAAACGAAGTAGTTTAGACCTTTAGACAGATAACATCCGCACGTGTTCCTTCTTCCTTGTATATTGTACAGCATCTACGGCGTGAACGTGAAACATTTAATGAATCCGGAGGGTACTTCGAACCCGCCCTTCTTTCGCTTACCATTTTTAGTAATTTTTATGAAGCTTCCCTCAACCAGTCATAAATTCAGCCTACCTTCCATTACTTCTATATTCCTTACTTCGGCTGAAAAACCTGTCTGTAATAAAACCTTTGAAAGCTAGCCTTCGACATGTTTGCCTCGGACTCGGACTGATTCACAATTCTAAAGATTCAATTTATGAGGGAAATAAAATGGTGTGGAGGTGACCAAATGAATTACTAAATGCAAGCGACACCTCGGAGGAATGTATGAAGTGAATGAATGGCTGAAGCGCTGGGAGTGTGAGATAGTAGAACTTGGAGAGGTTTGTAGCGAGACCATGCTGTATCCTCCATAACCATCCGGCAGTAGCAGCCTTTCGTTCGCCTGTAAGGTAGAGGGACGGAGACAGAGTGTGAAAGCAGTCGGCAAGATTTCGGTTTTGTGAAATCCATCACTAATTTTGTAAACATGAAGCAAATTGTAGTTAATCAAACTGTTAAGGTTCCTGAGGGAGTCAAGGTCTCTGCCAAAAGCAGACGGGTCATTGTGAGGGGGCCCCGAGGAGTTCTTCGTCGGTCATTTCGTCATTTATCAATTGACATCAATGTTCCGGAGGCACAAACTGTTAAGGTTGAGAAATGGTTTGGATCCAAGAAGGAAATCGCTGCTGTCCGTACCGTGTGCTCCCACATTGAAAATATGATTAAGGGAGTAACCAAGGTATTATTGTTTTTGAAATAAGCTTACAAAAATTGAGTACTATAATTTAATTGGAATTTTGTAATCAACGAGACCCGGATGGATGGTTTTTACGTGGAAGGCATGCTGGATCGTCATCTTGATGGTGATCTCAGATGGCTGTGGCTAACTTATGACTTTATTTTATGGGGATTGACCAAACAGTTGATAGCGGGTTAATTCGTCGTGTACTTTTGGAAATGGAAATGCTCATGAGGGACTTATTTACAATTTTGTCGTTTTTTCTTGTCCTAGGGATTCTGCTACAAAATGAGGAGTGTGTACGCTCACTTTCCCATTAATTGCGTTACCACTGAAAGCAACACTCTTGTGGAAGTGAGGAATTTCTTGGGGGAGAAGTACATTCGTCAAGTTAAAATGTCCAAGGGAGTTACTGTTGTCAACTCACAGAAACAGAAGGATGAATTGATTCTTGAAGGAAACTCCATCGAGGCCGTTTCGCGATCAGGTAATTTATGTAAAGATTTAATGAGATCAGGGTTTCTGAAGTTTGCATTCCCCGCGTTTGCTTTTTTTAAAAAGAAACTGAAGGAAGGTGTAGGAATGAAACATAGGTTTTGAGAGGACTTTGAAATGAGCGTTGGAGGTGGGAGCCTGCATGAATTCTGCGTGTATTATATAAATTATCAGTAGTAAATTTCAAATTGTTACAAGTTTGTTGAGTTTTATCTTAGTTCAGAAATTGATAAGTAAGAAGTAGGTAGCACAAAAATGTTGGTTTAACATCCCAACATTGAATTTGAGTCGCATAAATTCGGAGGACTTGGGTTGGGATTAATTGAGTGCTGAGAAGGAATCTAATTGAGTATTTTTATATTCTAGCTGCCTTGATCCAACAATCCACAACGGTAAAGAACAAGGATATCCGAAAGTTCTTAGATGGTTTGTACGTGAGCGAGAAGACTACTGTCGTCCAAGACGAGTTGTAAATCTTCTAATTTGTGTTAAGACTTAAGGATATACTGTTCAAAAGAGTAAAATCATTTGAATTTTAAAAGAAATCATAGTACCAACCTCTTAATTCATTGGCTTGCATCCGTAATTTCTTCATATTACGTAAGTTAATTTAGTAAGTCGTTAACTAAAGTTTCCGGGATAACTACATATACTTCTTGTGGGTACTAGTAATAAGAAATAATTTATTGTCAGTGGAACATTATTAAAGACCTGTTCTCGTTGTGAGTCTTATTTACGTTCGTAGATGGCCTTCCAATGCCACAGTGGAACGAAGTAACACTAGCATGCAATAACTATCAGCAAAACCGTTGTTCTATCGCTTCAACTACCTGATTGTGAGTCTTACAAATTACAGAATTGGCCGTTTTACTAATCTCAGCAATTTGTCTGCAAAGTCCAGGGTTTAACAAAAAACGTTATGAGGCATCTATTTCTATGAGATGAATATCATAAAGAATTTACTGTAAGCAAGTCACTTCGAGTAACTCACTGAAACAAAATTAATATCAGAGTCGAGGTGACGGATTGTATTAGGTTACCAGTGTCGACCTCGTTGGTATAGGTAATGAAGTTAGCAAGTTTAATAGGTCTGAAAACTCGGCTGAACTAAGACTCAACGACTACCTAAAGGGAAATTACAGCATTCCGGGACCCTTATAACCCGACGCTGAAGGCAAAGGTGGGCCTTTTGGTAAGGGAGCGTTCACAAATGACGTCATCAAATTAGTGGGTGGGTGCTAACGGGAGATGATGATGTTGATGACGCAGTGATAGGGTGGATTTGACCAAATGATGATGTCATCAACCAACGAATGCTACCAACGCTTTTTTTGCTTAACCGTTAACAGTTTTGGTAGTTTGATTCAACCTGCTTCGACTTGCTTACTTGCCGAAAATGCCCTAAATGCCAGGCATTTTTAAATTAAGACATTTTCAGGGCATTTTTAGGTAGGCAGGCATAAAACCCAGGGCATTTTCAATTCTGCAGCCCTGGTGATGATGACGTCATTACATGGGGTGGATGCGTCGTTTCATCACATGATGATGTCTGATGACAAGTGTGTGACTGGGTGCCTAAAAACCAGTATTTTGGATGACGTCATTTGTGAACGCTCCCTAACCCAAGCCTATATCTGGCCTATAAAAATAACAACTCGTCCCCCCTTATTGGCCCCGAATTCAAATTCTAAATTGGTGACCCTATCACTGCTAAGTGCTAAATGTACGTAAAAGAATAGACCAAAGCTGGGCACATATTGTTACGTTTGTATCACCCGGGTATTGATGTTGTGTGGGTAATAGTAATGTAGCCTAGGTTCGGGTGTTCCATCCCCTGAATTCCTGGAATCCGATGTTGTTGGAAACGCATGAATAAATGGAACTATTGAATTCTGTGTGTAGTTCTTTTATTTAACTTTGGGCCAATTTATTGTTCCTAAACTGATACAATTTACACTGAACAATTAACCTTTAACACAAATAGAATTTGAAGTCTGAATCTCTTCTTCATGAAATCTCCCGATTTCATGTCGCCCCGTCTGCTACCTTTTGAGCTCCATCCCGGAGGGAATGGACTCTAGGTGCGGCTCCTCTTGATGTTGCTTGCTTGAAGTCAAGATTAGAACTTGTACTTAATCTACGTGTCTTAATCTAAATCTAATCTTATCCTATTCTTAGTTTATTGTTTATTAAATAATCTGAATCATTTCCTTATAATTATGTTATGTTAGCGTTTGGCGTCACGTAGCCTCTGCTTACGACCTTCCAAACTATTTGCTGACTTAGATTATGCTTATTCTACTCTATTTATAATATATCCGTAACATTCCTCTTCTGGGTAATTGTCGACCTCGACAATATCATCTGTCGAAGTTCAAGTTCATATTATTTGTATTTATACTAATTCTATTTTTGTTACCATACTTTGTAGCTTAATCTTGGTCGTAATAATAATGGTTGGTCTTTGTAACGTGGTCGTAATGGTATTCATGGGCATTCTTATTGTTAAGGCATTGCATACAATTTTTATACATGTTCATCATCATATGTGTATATACTTTTTGTAATGCTGTACAATATTTGATGGTGTTATTGTTTGTATTTTTCTTATAAGACAACTATCGAATATGGAAGACATTTTCTCTAGATCTTACAATCGTTACACAACAGAATATAGATGTTACCTTTACAATTTGCATATACAATATTTACATGAAATATATCGTTATTTACATCATGATTTTGTTTGATTTCTAATGTTATTTGTCGTATCTAAAATATGTCAGATTCGAAACATCGTAGCAGAATTGAAATTTTGTACACATCGCAAAGAAATTTAGGAATTTCAGAGAAGCCTGGATGCTTTGAAAAGAATTTGTTTGTAAAACTATCAAGAATACTTGAAAGCAGATATGAAACATTGTCCCTTGTTTCTATTCTCCTTTGATTTCTAAATTTTCTCTGATATTGAATACTAGTTGTTGAAACATTGTGACTACTGTCAGTTACTGCTATTACTAGGGTAGTGGCCTAATGTATTTTTAAAGGTGTATTTTAATTATTAAGCTTGTAGAATCCCGTGAGTTTCCTTGTAAAACAATTTAACATGTCACAGACAAATCGTTGTGGGGAAGTTTTGTCAAAAATTTGTGATTTTTCGAATCTTTGTTAAGATCAAAAGAGACGGTTTGAGCGTTGAAGTCGCTCCCTGAGTTGTTTTTCGGTGATTAGATTAGGAATTATGTCCTTCTCATGCACAACTGTTGGCAATTTCACCAAATGTGAAAACATCGTGCTCCATGAAGTTCTGTAAGAGGTTCTTACGACTCCATAAGACATAAAATCATATTGTACCGTGAACTATTTCCTCAATTGAGATAGAAATGTGTTTTGGCGATAATCATAAATGTATATATACCTTGATCTGTAAAAAATCCTATTTGATGAAATGTGTCAAATTTGTAAGTTAAATTTTCTGTTTTAAGCAAATGCTCATTTGCGTTCGAAAAATTTAAAGATTTCTTTCAGAATTGTTGGACAAATTATATTAAGAAAACACAACGTGTCTTGCGAAATTGTGGAATGTAACAAAGCTAATAAGACGTTTGATCTTTTAAGATTTAAAACTGATCCTTTTTACTGGATGTTGAATTTAATCATCGTGTATAAACGAAGTGAATTTAATGATTCCGTAAACCTTTATTTTGTCATGTATAAAGTATTTGTCATGAGTGAATGTCAAACGTATGTACTCAAAATTGTAAAAAAAATGTCAACACTGTTTGCAATGTAGATCTTAGCTGCCTTTAAACTCGCGATTTAAAATATGAAACAGCACTAGCATATGTCGACGACATACTAAACATGTCATTTGCTGTTTCCCTTACTGTAATTTTCTTACTTTTTATATTTTTATTTAAAGTTCCTCCTACCTATTCATAGTATGTATTTTTATTTATTTTTCTGTCTTTCTCATGAGCTGCTGGCAGCTCTAGATGAGTTAGAACGAGATATTTTTGCGGCTAAAAGATCTAGTGTTCGTAGGATCCTTCAGATCTGGGCACATTCATGTCAACTTTCATTTGAAATGCGATACATTTTGCAAGTAAATAATTTTGTAAACGAACATAGTGTATTACAGAAATTCTTTTGGAAGAATCTATCCTTTGGACTTTCGTTTTACTTAATCTGTTTTCTAGGTACCTAAAATATTAGCACGTCTAGCTAAATAGATTTTGTTAAACTGAAGCTAAAAGGTAAACTGATCCTGATCGTAGAGAACCTGCTTATACAGTGTTCGGATTTTTGCTGGAAATTTGTTTTCCCGTTCATCCCAAACGATGAGTAGGTTAGAAATATAAATTTATCCTTCTCATATGGAGTTGAATAACCTAATAAGTCACAAGGCATTACAATCATCACTCATTGGCTGTTGAGTGAACAAGCCTCAAAGAATTATGATATTGCCTAAAATTTTTGTTAGAACTGAACCTTATCTTGAAACATTTTTCGTCTCGTTAACAATTCAGTGTTTGTTTTGAAAACACAGCCTGACTTGATAGTGTTGATGTCTAAAAAGAACCTAATCACTGGAATCAATGGGGTGAAAAGGAAATTGGAAAGAAAATGGATAATGAATCCATCGAGACACGAAAGATATATTGATTTGAATCACATATTCTTTAGACTATTTTTCTTTTCTCCTATTGGGAATCTGCCTCTTTAACTAAATTGAACTTTTCGTTCGTTATTTGAACTTTGTTATTTTCATTTTTGCATTTTTATATATTTTTGTTGTATATGAACTTGTTTTTCTGTCTTTTCTCTTCCTAACCTTATTGTACTTATAACTACTTATCCTATTATTTTGCTAATACTATCTTATAATCTAGAAATATTTTTAAAATATTTTTCCATACAATTTTATGGTTTTGCATATTTTTCTTCTTTGTTTTCTTTCTTGCGTTGTTTCCTTCCCGGTTGGGTCGGTGTTATAGTTGTACGGTTGCTCTGGTTGTGTGTCGGCTGGCTTGTTGTTGTGTATTGGGCCTCACAATTCTGCATCCGACTAACTGCTCTATAGAATTTTGGACTAATGCCTGCGTGTCTGCAACATTGTCTAATTCTCTCTCATTCGGTGTTTGTTGATCTGATTTCTTTTTCTGCGTTCGAATTCGGTACAGTATTACTGTGAATATGAATATCACTATTGTGGTAATACACCCGAATGAACTAATAATGACTACGGTGTAATCCGTGTCTGATGTTGGAACCTCATTGGATTTCCAATCTATTTCGTTGAATTGTTCCATCCATGGTGGTCTGTTATCCCTCAGCATCGTGGGCTGTTGGTTTTGTATGAATTGTTGTTGAGGTTGTATAAGTTGTTGTTGAGGTTGTAGTAGAGCCATTTGTTGATTCCTCTCCATGATTCTCTGGGCTTCTACGTTTGGGTCGTTCGGGTCATACTGCACTATGGCTAGTTTCCCGTCATCCTTGTGGTGTAGTATGTGTACTGTTGGGTCCTTTTGTGATAGCACTGATGCTGTGATAGCTCCGCTTCCGACGGTTATGGCTGGTACCATGTAATTTGCGAACCATTTTCCGACTTGAGTTCCTAGGGTTGCCATCAGTGGTCCTCCCCATGGTTCTGGACTTGGTTGTGCTATCGGCCTGGTTTCGGAAACGTCCATTGCAATTAGAATTATTGCAAGGTTCAAAAGATTTTGGCACTTCATTTTCACTGTGTGAAAAAACTTTGTGTGACTGTTCCTTATCCTTTAGTGGTCTCTAGTATTTGAGCTCTCCGTGGGTGTTGAGGTTATAATGAGTACTCTGGTTTAAGAGTCTCTTATTTATATCATTATATTGTTTATGTTTTCATCTTCCGATTGCGAAAGAGAATTCTTTTCGTAATTCCGATGTTGTAATCCGTATGTCCCACTTCCGGTGACATAATCTTTTGTTAGTATTTCTATCCTATGAACTCTATAAAATGTGTTAGTAGGTAAGTTGTTTTTGTTTTGTTTTCTATTTTGTATTTTATTTTTATTTGTTTTTCTTTTCTAACTATTCTGTTATGGTGATCATTATGTAACATCCGCCGTAATCCCGATGGTTGATGCTGCATAAGATCTTAAAAATGTTTTATCGTAGATCCTCTCTTGCGAAATAATCTACACTTTACATTCCCTTCGGGAATTTCTTCCGTCATCAGGTAATTTGGCTTCTGCTTTTCCCCGCTAGTTCTCTTTTTCTTTATACCATGACCTGGATGGAATGGTCAGGTTATTATCCTCTGTGACGTTTTTAATCGTCTTCCTCGGACGGCCCTCTGAGGGTGTCTGTCTCCTCCTCTCCTTCCGCTAGTGTTCGGAATGATATGATTGCGAATCTGTTCTCGGATAAAATCTCCGGGTCCCATCTTGCCCGTTCTGATCTTTCCCATAACTGATCCATTAGCCTTCTATGCTCCACAGGGTTTGTTATGGAAAGATAGCTGGTTCTTTGTTGTGTCACTGGGTCTCTCCTGAGTTCTTCCTGTAAAAAATCATGTCCGAGGTCTCGAAAAACTATTTCGATTCCTGTTCGACCTCTGAGGGTTCGTATGAGATTTATTATGTCCGGTTCATCTGGTCTTCCATCAATGACAACTGATCGCCATTGGGGTGTTTGGAATCGATCTATAGCGCTTGGTACCATATGTATTGGTGTTATTCCTGGTCGTCTTTCATTTCTTGGTGATAAATGATATGGTTTGTAACTTGGTCCGTCTCCACGGTTGCTAATTTGCTCCCGAATCCTGTGAAAATGTTCTCTTTGCCAGATTCGTATCGTGACAAGTTCGTTTAGGTCTCTGAAAGAACCTGTTCTCCGGGGTTGTCTTAGGGTGGCTACTCCTCCTTTTAGTTTTCTAGCGTATAGGGTAGTTGGCTTTTGGCCTTCCCCTGCTAGTTTCATTGCGAATATCCAGTCTTCCCATTGTCCTAGTTCTTCTTCTATGTCGTCTATTGGATTGGGTTGACTTCTGCCGCTTTGGTTCATCGCTCCAAATTGTCGCCACTCCTGAATTGCCTCGTCCTGATGATAAAGAGTTATGAGCCTTTCGGTCATACTCGCGAATTCTTGAAAACTTAGCATGTGTATTGGTATGCTTGCTAGTTGTTGTAAAGCTTTCTCTCCACGTCCGGTGATGGCGTCTCCTCTCAGTAGGAAACTATTTATCCATATTTCTTGCTCTCGCCAGGTTGGCTGAGTTCCTATGTCAAACCACATCTGAGTAATCAATCTGCGTAGCTCGGTTCCTGTTAGCCCTTGCATTACTCCTTGATGTTCCCGACATGTTAGGTATGTTGGTACTTGGTGATTGTCAATACCTCTTTGACCATTGAACAGTGTTGTCCAAAGTCTCGGTATCATTTCCCCTGGTGAGATGTTCATGTCTCCTGCCATCGTTTCCAGACGGGTGTTTTCCATTGGTACGTTTCTTCGACTTTGTCCGTATAGGATGAGCAGGTCTCGCTCCCTTGGGTCTAATCGGCGGTAATCGGTGGGATGGTCCATTGCATCATACAGCAATGCCCTTCTTTCCCGGATTAATTCTCCGTGATTGTTGTAGTCTATTCCTGCCTGGTGTTCGGCGTATTCTATATTTGATTCATGAGCATCTGTTCTGGGTTCGCTTAAGGTGCTAAGCGCCCTTCGTAACTGCTGGAGTCGTAGTTGAGGTGGTTGGGTAGGTTGTTGGTGGATGTCAAGTCTCTCGATAAATGTCTCCCTGTACATTCTGTTGAGCCATCTCACCAGATTTTGCTCTGGACTGTTGGTCGAACGATGTGAGATATTATATGTTGGAAATCTCTCTGGGTCGATGGTAGATTTCTGGTAACAATGAGGACACATGGTGGATCTTTCTCGGGTGTCCATGTTGTTGCTGAAGTAGTTGGTTCTCCTGGAGTACTGCTCTTCTATCCGGCCATGGCGTTCGTCTCCAGATATATCTTCCATTACTTGGTCCGGAAATCTTGGCGGTGGTGAGTGGTCCAATGGGTCATTGGCCCTTTCCACCATCTTTCTTACTTGAAGTCGTACCGGATCCAGTTGGCTGTATAGCTGTGTCTCGTTCGGGTTGGTAAAGATGACTATTTCTGCATCCTCATCTTCCCAACTTGGTGCTACCATCCATCCACGGACTCCTATGTAAAATGATACGTGAGCTAAATCAACGAATCTTACATCAGGTGAGTCGGGTTGTGCCAGTGGATCTTCCGGTGTTGGAGCTGGTGGGTTTTCCTGGCGTTCTTCCTTGAACTCCACCTTTCGTTGACGTTGTCTAGCTCGTCTGGACTTCAGTTTGTCTTCAATGGGTGGTATAGATTGTCCTGTTATCGTGGATGGTCCGGGTGACGGTGACCTTGATCCTCGTCTGTCCCTCGTATCGTTGAATATTACAGTCCTAATGGGTGAGTATACTCTAACCCTGGGTCGTTCAATTTCTGGCTCTGGACCTCGTCGTCGTCCTCTATACTGGAATGTACAGTTTGGAGCGTTGTCTCTTCCATACAACCTGTCCAACTCGGGTCTACTCCTTCGGATGTATTGTACAGGAATGTCCTTTTGTCTTTGCCAAGCTTCATGTGCTGCTAACTTGGTCTTTGGTCGTACGGGTGGCTTATGGCCATGTTTGAGTGGGCAGTATTCGCATCTGGTCTGCACCCACTTACTGTCTGTCTCATTGTCTGAAGAACTATCTACCTGATGTTCCAATGGTGGCTTCTCCTCGTCGTCTAAGACTTCTTCCTTGATTACATTCAATGATGTGCCGGTTCCTTCTTCTTGAGCCTCCATAGCTTGTTCCGTTGGCATAGCCGGTTCCTCTTCTGAGGCCAAAACCGGTCCTTCTGCTCCGTCTGTCCTTCGTGGGTGGCTTCTTCCGGGGTCATCTTTCCGTATTGGGTCCTTGTTCCCTCCGAAGTCCATTCCAACGGACGTGCCAATATAGATTACCATTCTGAGGGTAAATCGTACAAGCTGTTGAATAATTCCTGTAGGTCTTCCTGACGATGAGTGAGCCTCCTCTTCCTCGATTCGTGCCAGCATAAGCTGTAGCTGTTGTTTTAAGAATTGTTTGCTATAACTGACGGGTGACCATGCGTTGGTCGGTCCTACGAATGCATCTCGCCTCTGTCGTTCTCTGGCTGCTCGTTCCGACGTTCGCTGGAAGAGTGGGTGGGTTTGTGAGACGTTGGCATGTGCCTTTGTCTCCCATCCTTTGAGTTCTTTTTCTTCGAGATGGTCAACTCCGTTGTATATGTGTGGTATGAGCAAAACTATCGTCCAGTTTGCTTCCGTGATTGTTGTTGCTAGTGCGAAGTGTACAACTTCACCTATTGCAATTTCCTCAGTGGGGTGAACATAGTCTTCCCCTTTTGTTATACTGTGAGGGTTGTTTTGGATCCGGCGTTGTAGATTATTTATCTGGTCTTTTGCCAAGATACTTCGCCTGGTACGTGTACGTGTGTTCTTAAGTCCCAAAATTTTGATGACTTTGCTGATGAATGTTCCGTACTGTAACTCGTACTCCTTCCAAATTTCGTATTCGGTATGAAGTGGTAACGGGATTGTTTTTGTGATTAAGTCCATTGCAACTGATTGTAAAGTTTTTGTTGTTAGATGGTAACCGTCACGTATTGCTTGTGACATTAACCAAATAGCTTGCGGTAATTTCCGTTGGTCTCGAATCTTTTGTCTTCGTTCCTCTTCCTCCGAAGTGGGTTCAGGAGCATGTCGTCGCTCTCTCCCGTTTTCGGATTCTTCCGCGTCCACTTCTTTGCCTACAGCTTGATTCCATACTTTGGCTACAGAAGTTTCGTTGAGGTAATGAGCATTCCTTTGGATATTACCTGGTAATGCTATTAAGTTCGGAGATATTTCTGTTGCTGTTGGATCTTCCTTAAGAAAATCTTCTAATTCCTTTTCCTCACTGGCGTTGACGGGCATTATCATCCAGATGGGTCGTTGGTCTGGTAGTTGGGACTCAATGAGTACCCAGTCCTGTGGTATTTTGACTGTTTTGAGTGGTTTATTCCATCTCCTGACTGCGTCTAGGATTGAGCTGGTATAGACTCCTACTATGACCATTCCCGTGGTACACATGCCTACGGCTCCTGCTACTCCTCGTACTACTCCATTCTGCCAAAGTTGGTGTGCTGTGGCTGAGCCGAAACCTTGGTACCGTACGGCTGAATTTCCGACCGGTGGGCATTCCCGTTGGCCGTAAGGGTCATAGTGTCCGATTTCCTCTGAGTCTTCCTTATTTTCAAAGTCTAGGCTGACATGGTCAAAGCCTCTTGGACTGGTTAGATTCTCGGTTTCCAATCGGGTCCACCACTGGTAATGTGATGCCCTTGTTGTTGGATATGGTCCGTAGTGCCCCGTCAATTCTTTTCTCAAGTTGGATTGTCCTACAGCAGATGTAATTAAACCGAACATTAATAAAAATGATAACCAACTGTTACCGAGGTAAGGTATGGGTCCTCCTCGTCTTCCTCCTCCTCCACGTCCCATTTCCGGCGTGTGGGGTGGCGTTTGGATTGATGAGGTTGGCTGTCGTGGTTCCTCGTCGTCACTAAGAATGACGGTTCCGTCCTGGGGTGAGTTGGCAAAATCAGCCAATGAAAGCTGGTGGTGATTAACAATTTCCGTTGTATCCGAAGTTATTGATGATTCTCGATCTTTGGGTCTTCTCTTTGATCTGATCACCTCAAAATCCTCTGAGCTACTGCTCTGTTCGTTGTGTTGTTCGGCTATAGATAGCTCAGATGTTGCAACTTCGACGTTTTGTGCTGGTGATGGTGGCATTTCCGTTGCCATTCCTGTTGGGCTTGCAGTTTCTGGACCGTTTCGTTTTTCCTGAGCGAGCAAACGCTCTAGCTCTCCGGATGTGGCTGTTGACGTTGGAATGTTCGTTGGTTCGAAGTGTGCTGGAGGTAATTCTCTGGTTTGAAGGTCTATCTTTGACTCAGCACATACCAAGTGAAAGTCGTTATCATTTCTCCACTTTATCCATTCCTGGCGGTGGCGTGCTAATTCTTTCATTAATCCTTCCTTCTGCTTTTTCGCAGTGTCTGCATTGACATTTTGTCTGGCAAGGTTGCGGATGATTTCCCCGAGATCTTTTATTCGGTTCACCATCTCCTCATGCTTCCCTGCCTTCCTGGAGTCCTCTCCAATTTTTATGGTGTTCGACTGCCATTTCGCCGGTGGTTGGGTTGGTGTTGTGCTCTGTCCGAATAGCTCTAAGATGGTCATCTGAGCCTCCTTCTTGACCTTCTTCTCCTTTTTCGCACGCTTCTTTGCATGATGTTCACATTCCTGTTGTACCACTGGTCCACTGTCGGTTGCAATTACTTGTCGTACCCTTTTACATCCTTTCCTACTACAGGTTTGGATGGGTACTGTCTCTTCCTCTTCTGAGTCTGAAGAAGATTCATTGGCAGTATCTCTGTCCGCTGTTGTAGCTGTGTCCGTGGCAATTTCCTCGCTCCATAATGTCACAGCTACTGATGGTGGAGTCTCTATGGGTACTTCCACGGGTCTTTCTCTTTGAGCGATGCAAACTGCACGCTGTGGTTTAGGTGGTTCACTATTGACCGGTATTGTTGGCGGTGGCATCTTTGTGACCGCTGTGTAGCTTAAAGCTGGAGCTGCTATGGGTGCCGTCAGTATTGACTCCCTCTCCACTCGGTCCCTATAATCTCTCGCTGATGGCGATAGAAATGGTGAAGGTGGTGGGGTTGACTCTCTCCTGCTCCTTGACCGCGCTGGACTATCATAGCGGCTCCTTGACCTGTCGTCTTCCCGTCGCTTCTTCCTCTCCGATGACGACTCTGTCTCCCGCTTCCTGGTCCTGCTGTCCTTAGAGCTGTGTCTTTCCCTTGAACTTTCTCTTGAGCTTCTGTGGTGTCTGCTCGAACTTTCTCCGGTAGTAATGGCCCGCCCGCGGCCTCTCCCGGCTGGTACCATGTGCGCCGAGTAGGCTGCGAATCTCGGAGGTTCCCTTCGTCGGTCCTCCAAGTTCCCTCGTCTCAGATTGGGTCCATAGTTGTCATCAATACGTCTACTGATTCTATGGGCTACGTCCTCGACCTGTTCTTCATGTTGCGGTAACCATTCACTAATTTCGGGGATGTTGACCCGGGTTACTCCACAAATAGGGTCGGCTCCCATCACTTTCCGAGATGAGCTTCGACTGGTCTTGCCTCGTTCATATTGAAGCCCTGGAGTAAACGCCCATGGATCATGTTCATAATCTCCCCTTGGATTCTTTTGTCCGGGCACGTCCTTTTCTTGCCTGTAATTTTGGACTAGCCATGGGTCATCTGGCTGTCTATTACGTGTTCTACAGATAGGAATCTGTCGTCGTATGGGAGTGGGATTAAATTCTTGCCCTTTAAAAAGGTAAACAAGATCATCTGGCGCTCGCTCGCCTCTGTCAACTTCCACCTGCTGCTCCGGAAAATTTATTGACCCGCAAAAGTGCGGTTCTCGTCGTAGTATACGATAATCTAGTGTTAACTCTCTAGGCTTTCTGAGAGCTCCGATGAGTACTGAATGAGTTACGATTTCTCGTCCATCTCGTCCTTGGATGATAATCCTGTGGGGTAACTTCCCGTCTACTCTGAGAACAACTTCCAGTCGTCCCGTATCTGAGTTTGGTAAAATTTTTGCTTGTGGTATTTCCACTTCAGTTTGACTCACGTATTGGGTCCAATAACGTGGTCGATCGTCGTCGTCCCTGTCGACGGCGGGTAGGGCGTCTTGGCGTGGAGTCTCGTTGGTTCGAGACCCGGATGCACGTGACCCTCTGTTCTCCGACATCTGGTTGAAGATAAAATACTTTACAGTAATCTGCTTTAATGATTGTGTACGTACCTACGTATCGGATTCTCCTACGACCTTGTCGTATTAGGTAACTAATGAGATTTATACGGTCTCCAATCTTAAGATCAATCTCGCTTTGACCAAAACTAACACAGTTCGGTATTGTTGTTAAATATCTCGTGGTGCTCATTCGTTTTCAGACTGATCCAAATCTTCTCGTCCTTTTTCGGGTACGAGTTGGGTATCGTCTACTTTCTCCGGTTTCTTCAGCGCTTCCTTCTTGAGATGTTTTGACTGCCTCTTCAGCTCCCGGATTTCCTCCTGGACTTGTTGAAGCTCCTGTTGGATTTGTACTCGTCGGGTTCTGAGGGTCGCTGAATGTCTCTCGGTGGTCTGGCGTATTTGTTCTAATTCTCTCAGGCCTTCTGGGATTGTCTTTCGTGATGACATCCAATGACCTGTCCTCTTCTGTAGAAAATTCTACAGGTATATTAATGACTTCTGTATTGGTATCTACAGAGTCTTGTCCGTTTTCTTCCGCTGGAATTTCCTGGAATTCTTCGTCCTCTTCTGTAGAATTTTCTACAAGGACTTCTCGTTCCGAGGGTTGTTTGAAATGTTGGCTAGACTGTTTGCTGCTCGTATCTGATTTTTCAGAATATTCTTGGCTCTCTCGGTTTGTTCTATTTCTCTCTCTACTCGTGCTATTGCCTCTCTGATCCGACTGCCTTGCGCTTGTAGGCTTTGCAGTGTTTGTCTCTGAGCTTCGCTGGGTGGGCTTGGTGTTGAGTTCCACAAAGGGGGGCTCTTCCAAGGCCTTTTGCTCATCTGTGTGAAGCAATTGTGTTGAAATATCCGCCTTTACTGAGGGCCAAGGCACCTCAACTCGTGAAGTCGCTTCTGAAGGTCCCTGATTTCCTGTTTCAATTTGTCCAGGTCTCCCTCTCTCTGTCGTAGGCGGTTGATTAATTCTCGGTTCTGATCCCGAATTGTAAGAATTTGTCTCTCTACGCTCACTGCTGTCGTCCACATCAAGTTCTGTTGGACTTGTCCCTGAACTACTTAATTCCTTAAGTGTTTTAAAGTCACTTTCATCAATAAGTGGTTGAGTCTCTTCCTCACCTTCGGATGTTACACCTGAGCTGTTTTCAGCTGGTTTATTAAATCCGAAATATCTTCTTTGGCTTTCTGAGTTTCCTGGAGGGTTGCTTTGTGATCTTTCTCCAGTTGTTTCAGCTTGCTCAGCACTTCCTGCTGTTCTGAAATCTGATGTAAAATTCTTTGTTGGAGACGAATTTCGTTCTCCTTTGCCTTGATTAATTGGGCTTGTAATCCCTTGATGATTTGGATTAATTCTTGCTTCGTATGTGTCATCAGTTACTCTGGTTGAACCTCGTCTTGTGATTTCTCCACTTGTGGGCAGAAACTTGACGTTTGAGGTTTTGTCTCTTGAATTAGCAGTTCTAAAGCTGCGATTCTCTGTTTGATGTACTCTTCCTGAGCTGCGTACTTCCAAATTTTTATTTGGACTAAATTCCTCTGTTGTTTCAATCCCCTTATCTCGTCCCTGATTTCCTCTAGGGTGTTCATTTACTTTCGAGCGTGTGAAATATGGGTAATTTTTATCTAAAAATTCCCTATTATCTGAATAATTTTCTGACGAAAGTTTTCTTACTTGTGTACTTGACTGCTTAGTTGTACCTTTTTCTCCTTGAATGTTATCTTTGTGTTGATGTAGTCCCTGGTTTGTTTTCCCTCCTTCACTTGGGGTGATTTGAGAGTGTGAGTAATTTTTGTCACAAAATTCTCCTCTCTGTTGTACTGGCTGAGCTTGGTCACTTGCACTGTCTGAGTAATTTTCGGATGAAAATTCTCCAGTTATTTCTTCGGTTTGAGCAGGTTGAACTTTAAAAGTCACCTTCTTGCTCGTAGTTGAACTGTTATCTGAAGTGGTCGAACTCTTAAGAATTGACCGTGGCTGACTCACTATAACTCTTCCACACTTGTTCCAATTTCGTTTTGTCACCAATTCCACTATATCGGAATCTAAATCATAACTATACTCGTCCTCAATGTGTTCACGCTGGAGGCACTTCTTAAGCCTTTCCACATGGACTTTCTGTCTCTTTTTAGAATTCCTAAGGTCTTGAATGATATAATTGTCTTTGGCTAAAACTTCTATGACTACAAAGGGTCCTTTGTAAGGGTGAAGAAAGCGTTCGCTCTTTCCAACTATCCTGGTCGGTGTGAAGACTCGCACTGTGTCTCCGATGTTGAACTTAACGAACCTTCTTTTCCTATCATACCAATCCTTACTGTAGTCCTGACGTTCCCTTATCTTAGCAATAGCTTTTTCTATTCTAGTAGTGGCTTCCTCAGCACTCATAAAATTTGTGTCGACGCTGCTTAAGCACAGTTGTAAGTTAAAATCATATATGGGTTGTCGCCTAAACATCATAAAATAAGGAGTTTCTTTAGTCACGTCATGGTGACTGCAATTGTAAGCATTTATTAAAAACGGTAAACAACTGCACCATAGTGCTTGCTCTTTTTGAGTATAATGACTCAGCATAGTGCTTATAGTCTGGACCATTCTTTCTATTTGTCCAACACTATTATGTCTTAGTGCTGTAGATGTAGAATGGTTCATGCCTAATCGGCGAAGTAATGCTTGAGTGATTTCCGCTCTGAATTCGGATCCTCCGTCACTCAGCAAGTTTTTAAACAGTCCGTATTTTAAAACTACTTTGTGAAGCAAAAACTCTGCTATCCTGTCAGCAGTTTTATCTGGAATTGCTTCTGCGATCACGAACTTTGAAACATAATCCTGTGCGATTATAATGTACTTATTCCCTTTTATGCTAATTTGCATGGGTCCAATGAGATCAATACATAGTGCATCTCCTACATTTTCTATCCTGATTGGATGAAGCAATCCTGCTGGCTTCATTCTCATGGATTTAGCTGCTTGGCAACTTTCACATGACATGACATATTTTGCTACTGAGACGTTCATTTTTCTCCAAAAATAATTTTTGTTGAGTCTATGAAGAGTTTTCTGGAATCCTAAATGTCCTCCGCATAGGATCCCGTCATGAGCTTTTGATAGTAGGAAATTTCTAAGTACTCGGGGTACGTATAACTTACGTCCATCTTTATGTACTATAGTAAGAATCCCTTCTTCATCAATTTCATATCGGCTATACTTTTCTTTGTCCTTCCAATTTAACGTATGCCGCATCTTTATTTTGTCCATGATGAATAAACAATCTGGATCGTCCCTTTGCATCTCCTGCATGTTATGTTCCTCTAACATAGTAACTTGCTCTTCATCTTCAAGTATCCTACACACAGGCTTGTGTGTGGAAAAAGTATCTTTGCTCCCTTCGCACCCCTGTAGTGCGTGAGCTCCTGGAACAAATTTTATTGCTCTATTTAATGACATGTCCTCAGTTTTCTGAGCGTCTTTATTCCTTTGGCCTTCATCCTGTGAAAGACATAGTGAGTGTGACGTCTTTTTACTTGTCACAACACCCTGCCCTTTCAAAGGTTGAATCTTCCATGATCTTCCATCGGTGAATTTGATTTCACCTTCCTGGATATTTTTCCTCAGTTCTTCTACTGTGGTTGCCAGTAGAGAGTAATTATCTTCATTTACTGGATTCTCTGTGGATATGTACGTATGCGACGGCGGAGGGTTTTTGTTTTCCTCCGACTCGCATGCTGCAGATCTTCGTTGGATATTTTTCATCCATTCCTCCACATCTCTGGAAATCTTCATCGCCTTGATCCGCTGTGGGGTATCAAGATCCGGATTGTTAGCATATCCTGGACTTTCTGCATCAGGAACTTGATCAGTCTTCCTGGCAGATTGTGCAGTGTATGTCTTCAATTGCGAAATAACTTCCTGTTTGAGCTTCCATTCATCTCCTTTTGCTGACGTTGGATTCCTCCAAGTTTCTTCAAATGCAAACCATTTCTCCTCATCTGTGGGATCGTGTCCGGATGGAATGTGATTTTCCACACTGAACTTTTCTTGTTTCAGTGTCGGTCGGTCGCATTCCTTTTGGACGTTCCTATCCTCATCCGTGAGTACCAATTTCTTGGCCTCTTTAGGACTGGCGGGATGGGTGGGCGGGTTAGTTGAGGACTTCTCTTGTGTAGTCTCAGCTGCCTGGCTCACCAGATCCGCTGTCTCCTGATTCTTCAAGGTTTGATCATGGACTTCCGTATCGGAGTCTACAATTATGGCTGGTGGTAGATGTACAGCTTTAGTTTCAGCCTCACCTGCCCCATCCATTGTTGTGAATTCCATTGTACTCCGTGTCATCTGCCCTAGGGATTTTGGTGAGTCAATGTCGACCTTCCCATTGGCTGAACTTTGTGACGTTGTTGCTGTCGTTGACTTTGGAGTAGGAGACCAATCAGTCCCCATTCCAATGTCAGTGATAGTATTTCTGTCAAAATCTTCATCTTCATTTTGAACTTGAGCTTTCTTTGGCGATAAAAATTCCTTCATATCTAACTCATTTATTGTTGCATTGTGAAGCTCTATATCTTGTATTAGTTTGAGATTTTTCTCGTAGATATACTCATTGGTATATTTCCAGATACTTTCATCCTCTTGTGGGTCATCCTCCCGAAATTCGTGGATTGTAATGATGTCATCTACGGATAATTTCCATTCTTTGAGCGCTGAGTAGCTGTGTGTCACTTCATTAACACAGCTCTTTACGCTCATTGTATGGTTCTCCCAATCCGTTTCCTCCAAATTCGGTTGAGGTACTAAAATTTCCACTTGTGATTTGACTTTACGCCTGGGTTGACCTTTCAATCTTCCTGACCATGGATTTTGTCGCTGTGGGATTATGGCTTCCTCTTCGTCTGAGGATTGACTTTCGTCATCCGTCCAATATTTTCCCTTATAGCTTTCCCTGGTCGTAAGGCTGGCTGCACACGCTGGTGGTGGCATTGTTATGTTCCCCTGAGGGATTTGTTTTTGCTCTTCCAAAGCGATTTTGTGCTCTTTGACCGGATCTGGGTCAAATTCGATCACTCGGTCCTCTGTATCTTCCAAATCTTCCTTTGTATAGGGTAATGGAGCTCTTGATAGAAAGTCTGCATCCAAGTGTAATGCTCCTTTCTTGTATGTGACTTGAAAGTCAAATTCCTGTAGTTTATTTACAAACTTACTTATTCGGTGGTTTGGATCTTTTTGTAATCTTAAGTAGCACAATGCTAAATGATCTGATCTGATTAAAAATTTTCTCAAATAAAGATATTGTCTGAATTTGCGAACTGCATATACGACTGCTGCTAGTTCTAATTCTGTGACTGAGTAATTCTTTTCTGATTGAATTAGTGTCCTTGAAGCATAAGCTATTGGATGTTCTCCTCCATCATTTTGGAGTATACAGCATCCTAGTCCTGAAATTGATGCATCTGTATGCAGTATGCAATCCAACTCTGGGTTGAAATGAGCTAGAACTGGCTGTGTCATTAACTTAGTTTTGAGAATGTTGAAGGCAATTGTTGCATCTGCACTCCATTGGAAGCATCTTATGCGTTTTTGTCCTTCAGATTTCCCTTTACTCCCAATCCATGATTGTGAGATGGGACTAGCAATTTTTGCGAAGTCCTTGATGTATTTTCTGTAGAAACTGCATATTCCGAAAAATCTTCTTGCTTCTGTTTCGTATTTTGGTATTGGCACATGTCTAATAGCGTCCACCTTTGCAGGATCTGGACTGGTGCCTTCCCTGGATACTTTAAATCCTAAAACAATTACTTCAAAATATCCGAATTTGCATTTCTTTGGCTTAAACTTAAAGTTCTTGTTGCTGGCTCTTAACATCAATTCTTCGAGAGATGCTAATTTGTCCAAAAGATGAATTCCATAAGAGATTACATCATCTAAATATACCATGGCTCCCCTAAATTTGAGTGAGCCCAGCATTTGATCTGCTGCTCGCTGAAAAGCTGACGGTGCAATCTTGACTCCCATAGGTAGTCGTTTGAATGCATATAATCCGTCCTGTGTAATGAAAGAGGTTATAATTTGATCATCCTCGTGTATTAATAGTTGAAAGAAGCCTGACTCCATGTCAAGAGTGTCGAACATTGCAGATTTTCCAAATTGCATAAGTATGTCATCTATTCTTGCTAAAGGGTAAACTTGATCTGTGATGGTCTTATTTAATGCTCGATAATCCACAACTGATCTAAATGTTCCGTCTTTCTTTTTGATGAGAAATAGTGGACTGCTGTAAGGTCCGTTTACTTCCTTTATTATGTCCGCATCTAACATCTTTTGTACTTCCTCACGTACTTTTTGTCGCTCCATAGGTGAGCAAGGGAAAGGTTTTGCCTGAACGGGTGGATTATTTCCCGTATGGATCCGAATGGGATCAATCCACGCTGGTTCTTTCAAATCTCCCTTGTTAAATGCGAAACATTCTGGGTATCTTGTCAACAATGCTCGGTACTTAGCTCTTCCCTCTTCATCGAGCTCTTCATTGACGTCGAAACAATCGAGCTGTTCTTGTGTGAGCCTTTTATGAGTATCACGTAATTGATTGCGTTTAATTTTGATGAGATCAAAATTTTCCTCAGCATGACCTATAGCTGTCCGTCCGTACATTGTTTGTGGGCATGGAGCTGGATTAAATACATATGCAAAAGGTTCTTCATTTGGTACTACACCTGCGGCTACTAAAAGTCGCTTGCTGGTGTAAAGTTTTTCTGATGGTTGCAAATAAAAATCCTTTTTGATACGTTTTGGAATTTGTATGGGCACTTTCATGTGTCCATAGGCTGGTATTGTGACTGCTTTTCGAGTCCTGCACATCATGTTCCTTGGTCCTTTGACTTCATGAAATGAAAAAATTGACCTGACAAATTCTATGTCGGCCTTTTTCTCCCCGACATAGAGATGAGTATCTCTAGTCATTGGAACTGTTTGAAATCGGTCACTCCGTATTTCATTATTCTTGTAATCCAACGTTATTCCATAACGTGATAAAAGATCTTCACCTATAATCATTCGTGGCTCTAGTGTTGAAGTTTCCCTGACCTGGACTTCGTCCCCGTTGGTCATTAGGTCTATTCTCAGGTCTCCGATAGTCCTGTTGTTCTCTCACTGCAGCTATTTTCACTACAGTTGTTTCCGCTGGAACGGGTTTCATTCCGGAGGTTAATTTCTCCAACATTTCTTGGACTTTGGCAAATCTTGTCTCAATAGATTCCGCGCCGTCCGTCTTTCGGTCTTCATCATACTGCTTGATTCCCTCTATGAAATCTGCTACAGTCCCTGCTGTCCATCCTCGGCAGAAAACTATGTATTCGGATGTTAAACCTGCGCGTAAGAGTCTGATTTTCTCCAGTTCGGGCATAAATCTGTCGACTCTATTGATTAGTGCTAATTTCGCATCTATGTATGCGCATGGATCTTCATCCGTATTCATCTTTCGCTTTTCCATTAGTGTACGTATCATTTGGTCGGTGATACTGTACCTTATTAAAAATTCCTCCCTGAATTCGTCCCAGTTAATGGTGTCGTAGGGTAGTTCCTCATGTAATCTTCGTTCGGCAATCCAATTTCTGATCCAATCCCTGACGGGTGGGTCAAAGATGATCTGTACGTATTGCATCCTGGTTATGATGGTATCTCCTCCGAACCTGTTGGTCTGAAGCTCGGCTGTTGCGAAGGCTGTCTCTGGGTCATCTACACCCGGTTTGAATTCTACTTTGGGAAACATGAGGGCGGTCATGTCGTCGTCCAGATGTCTCCTTGGAATTATTCGTACTTGTTCTTGGTCTGCAACTTCCTCAATACGTATTCCCTGATTGCGATTGAGTGGTACGTATGGGTTGATGATATTAACGTTGACCTGGTTGAAGAAATTATTTCTGTTCACAATCTGTCTATTCCTCCAGTTGTCGAAGGCTTCGAAGTCGTGAGGGTTACTTGAGTTGCTACTACTGGAGCTGGATGATGAACTACTTCCTCCGGAACTTCCGGGGTCGCTCCTTGCTCTCTGTCTACCTCCGATGTGTCTACCTCCTCTTGAGCCTCCTCGACCTGGATTTGACCTTGATTGTGATGGTCGCTGGTTGTGGGAGTTGTTGTTATTAGCTCCTCTCGGCTGGTTTCCTCTCCCTGATCCACTTGGTCCTGGGCCTGGTGGTCTGGGTTGGTTATTTCCAATTTGACGGCGTGCTCGTAAGGGTTTACGTCTTTTTCTGACTTGAGTGAGTACTACTTGAGTTTCCGGACTAAGATCTCGGAGTCGGATTCTTGGGAAGAAGTGAGTTTCTCCGGTATTATCCACAAATCGGACTTCCTCTTGTATCTCTTCGTCTCTTTCGATTGCTCTGAACGCTGCGTCGTAGGCGTCGTCTATAGAGATTCTTATCGTGAATTGACCTGGTACTTCTGGAATAATGAAGTCCTCTTCGTCAACTCCAATAAAAATGTGGTCTGTCTCTTCACTAGACTGTGCACTGTTATGCTGACCACTCTCACGTCTTGGAGTGTCTCTCTGTACTACCTGCTCTTCTTCTTCCTCGCTGGACGTGTCACTCAAGATTTCTACGTTAGGGTCGTGAATTAATCTATTCAGTGCCTCTTGGTGGTCGTGTTCGTTCTCGATTTCTTCCAAGAAGCCTGGTGGTACCCTTTGTCTGCGAACGCCGTTCGGTAGACTGATGTGTCGATGGTAAAGTCTGAAGTTGGGTGCGATGTAGCTGGAGATCTGCCCTGGATCTAAAGATCTTCGGGTGATTATGTTCCAGAAGGTAAATATCGGGTGTTCACTCAGAACAATCTCTTCGTGTTCAGCTCTTGTAGCTGCAAACGCTTCAAAGTTTGAATCTCTAGCTGGTCTAAACCTTCGTTGTATGATTCCGTCCCTTCTGTTATAGTAGATCAGGCGTCTCACTTGACCTGTCCAAGTTGCTTCGTTTTCTACCCCCTGGTTTCTGAATCTGTCTTGTTGTCGCGCGATCTTAGAGTATTGTCTTACTGTTATCCTGCTTGGTACTAACTCGTCTTCGGTTGCTTCGTTCTCGCTGGTGTATACTCTGCCACTTGGTCCTGTCCAAATGTTAACTCCGTATTGTAAGTCGTCAAGCCAACTGACTTTACCTTGACTTGTGGTTGGAGTTGTTGTTACTCGAGATGGTCCTGCTACTGCTGAATTTGGTCTGACGGGGACAGCTGGAGCTGTCGGTGTCGTTGGTCGGTTTGCTGACCTGGTTATGAACCTTCCGGTTGGTCTAGCTGGTACTGCAAAAGTCGTTGCTGCACGTGTCGTAGATGCAGGTGTTGCTGTCCGTGACCTTAAGGTGTCACCTTGGACGTACGACTCGTTGCTTCTAGATGTTTGTTCTGAAGGTGGTGGTTGTGGTGCTGTTACAAGCTCTCCACCTTCTATGATGGTCCTGTCGTTGTTGGTTGCTCGTTGCAGGATGTCTCGACCTCGTAAACTGTGGCGGTGTATACCTGTGCGTCCTATCGGTAGGCTGTTGTATAACGAGCCTCTCGGTGATTGATAGACGGTAAACCTGTCTTGGGGTCTAAATGCCTGATAGTAAGTACCTGTGTCAGAGTTTCTGATGGTATTTGCAATAGTCAATGACGGATTCTGTTCCCGTAGTTGTCTCCCTACTTGCACCAATGTTCTTAAAGCTGTTTCACTAACGTCAAGTGGCGGTGCTCGCAACGCGTGCACGGGTGGATGTACGTAGATTCGACCTCCTGGTGACTGATAAACTCGGTGTACCAGTTGTTCGTTACCGTTTGCCTGGGTGGAATCTGTGTTGACGTACAACTTTGTTGTTGTTAAATCCCTCTTAACGGTAGCCTGTGATGTACTACCAATTTGGGTGGTCTCGACCTCCTCAGTTGGTGTCTCCAAATCGTCTTGGGTGGGTTGAGGTCTAAATTGCAGGTTAGGTTGAGTTGGTCGATTTCTCGGCGTATTTTCCGTTGACACCTGTCTATTCTGACTGGCTGGTGAGATGTGTACTGGATTAATCTGCTGTGTTGTTTCGTGAGAGTTGCTGTGTCGGCTTGATTGCCCCCTATCACCGGTTGCGGGTGTTGAGCGACAGGAATTACTGGACCTCGGGGTTCCTCTCGGTTGTGCCGTATAGCTCCCTGCTGGCGTCTGATTACCTGTCTGGACTGTGGGTGATGTAGTGGGTGCTCTTGGGCTACCCTTCTGTATGGCTGTCTCGCAACGGCTGTTGCTTGGTCTCTCACGTGTCGTAATCCCTTGTGGACTGGTCCTGGGATTTAAGTTGCTGTTCTCCTCAGCACTCTTTACCCTATAATGTCCTCTCACCGATTTCTGGAAAAGTTGTGACCTAGGTGATGAGTAATCTACCTGGTTACTATCCGTCACCTGGTTACTTGGTCTGAGATGGTCACGATCGGAGTTACTCGACTTCCGATTTCGAGGGGTTGTTAAACCTGCTTGAAGTGTCGCTGAGGCTATTGCCTGGGCTATAGCCTTGTTGATTGAGCTTGAGCTGGTATTCAAGCTTTCCGGTGAAATTCGTCGTGGCGTAACGGGTTGTACTGTAGGTTCGCCTGAGATGGTCCTTAGCGTAGATCTAGATGCTGGTTCTAATAAACCCGTAACCGGATTCCGTGTTACTGGTGGGTTTCGTTGTTCGTACCTAAGGTACCTGCTAATGATGTCGTCAGCACTGGAGTCGATTACTCTTTGTTGGGTGGTCTCGTTGTTGTTTGGGTCTTGTTCCGGACCTGGCCTACTCTCGTTGCTGACTCGCCTTTCTTGTCGCTGTTGACCAAATTCTAGATTTTCGCTAAGTCTTCCGGATTGTATCACGGTCGTGTACCTAGGTGTATCGTTGAAGAAAATCTGGCTATCCTGGTGTGCCTGATGACTTCTCAACGACAATACCCGGTGCTCTAAAAGGTTTCGGATGACGTCTGTGGGGATGAAAATGTTGTCCCTGACGTTCCGACCGTACTCGAAGGCACGTGTACGTAGCACTTCCCTTTCTTCCCTATTCGGATCTCTGTTATTGTCCCGTCTGTGGGTGACTTCAGCTAATCTAAGGAAAAAATGTGTCCACTGGACTGTACCTGTATAAAGATTTTGAGCTAACCTGTGATACACCTCTATCAGCTGTCCTTCCAATCCTCGAACTACCAGAAAATTTTCCACTGAGTTCCGTTGGAAGCCTGCTGTGGTCACTAATTGTTGAAATGAACCTGCTGGTACTATCACACCTGTACCTGTCACTAATTGTACGAAATTTTCTTCCACTCTTTGGATGTTATCTTGCCCTTCTCTGATCGATGGTAACTGATCCTCGACTGGGCCTTCCTGTTCTGTAGACTCAGACACCCGGCTGAGTGTTCTTTGAAAGCCTATATCTCCTCTATTGGAAAATCCTGGAGATGGTCTTGATAGAAACCTATCTCGCACAAGTTGTTGTATGTTTGGTTGTTGAGAAACTGTAGTATTCGACTGTAAAGCCTTACAGTGGTCACTGATGCTTAAATTTGACAACTGCTGATTTAATTGAGTAGTGACCTGGTCACGATCACTCCCTATACTGTTATTAGTACGTGGCAATCCTGTTGGTGAGTCACCTTGTTCGCTCTGTTCGGTTGACTCGTCCGATTGAGTTATTGCTAAATTGTCCCTAAATGATGAGTGTGTACTGAGATTCCCTTGCTGGATAATCTCTGGTGTACTTGTTGCTATAGCAATTGGTCTATTGGAATCCTCCACATCATCCAATTCCGTTGAGCTTTGCTGATTAACCTGTTGTTCTGTTTGTCCAGTAGCTTTGCTGCACATTCCTTGACTTTGTACATCCTGTTGGGATCGTATGCTCGTGTCTTGAGGAATGTCTCCGTTGCCAACTGGGTTTGTCAGGTTGCTGACAACCACATTGTTGGGTGATTCATTGGTCACGTCTTCCATCTCACTTTCCGGAGTTGCGAATCCTTGCTCGCCCTCCCCTACGCTTGTATGATTGCTTCCAGGATCCGTGAGTATTTCAAATGATGACATGGCAGCGCTACTAGTTGGTCTTTCCTCAGGTTGGTTGAATTGCGACAGGATTTCCTTGATCGTGGGGTCAGCGTCGTGACTGACAAAAACCATGTCTCCTCTAGCATTCAGCATGAATTCGCCTGTGGTTTCAACCTCCCGGTCTTGTTGGACCTGTTGGCCCTCCAGGTTGGTTACCTCGAGGTCGCGTAATTCTCGTTGCATCGCTAGTCTATGGAGATTCTGTCCTTGCACCACCTTTGTTTTTGAGAACTTTGGTGTTTGTGCTGTCGATACTGTTGGTGTTCGTTTAGGACTGGTTGCCGTACCTGTTACAGGTGTTGATACCGTGTCCAAGAACACATCCATGCTCTCATCATTATTGTCAGGATTATCTCCGTGCCCCGTGGCCTGCGAGCCCGATGGACTTTGTGCAGATAATGCCAAGGTTGTACTGCCGGATTCTTCCATGACTGTAGATGTCGAAGCTGAAGATGTTGAAGAGAGGTCTACACCTGCCGTTGCTGTATTAGCTTTGGCTTTTGCTGCTTTCCTCTCCTCTTTCCTGCGGGCGAGGATCTCCTCCAAGCCTGTTTCATTCAGTGGCACTGGTCCTGCCGATCGCGTAGTCCTTCGAGATGGTATTGAAGGTGCAGGTTGTGGTTCCCTTCTTGATGGATGTTGGTTCTTTTCGGGTTCCATACCTGTAAACGTCCTAACTTTTTCTGGATGGGCTGAAAAATGCTAAGGCGTTTCGTAGAGTTCGGTTTTATGAATTTGTTTTGACGGTTGTGAGAGTTCTGTTGTCAATTTCAATCCTGAAAACCTTCTTAAAACTTATGCCAAATTTCAACTTAAACCGTTTCCTAAAATTTTTGCCTTGTATGCCTATGCTTATGTAACTCTAGTTGTTAAACTTAATTGCCAATTGGTGATGATGACTTGGAAAAGAAATTTTTCTGTGCTTATAACCTAAGTGTTCAAACCCTGAACGTCCCTAACCTTAGCTGTGAATCGTCTTAAACTTAGTCTCTGTAATCCTAACGTTTCCAATGAGTACCTCCTGGTGTTACCACCTGAATTTCCTTAAAACCTAAACTTTCTACTCTTAATTTCCCTTAAAACTTAATCCTTTCGTAATCTTAACCTTCCTTAAAATCTAAACTGTCATAAACTTAATTCCCTTAAAACTTAACCTTCTCTAAACTTAGTCTCCTTAATCCTATCTTCCTTAAAACTTAAAGCTGTTAAACTTACTCACCTTAAAACTTAACCTTCTTACAATAACTTATTTGCAATGGCTAGTTGCGTCTAACTCCTTAAATTATCAGTCTTTTTGTCAATCAACACTCCTCACATTCGGGCCGGTGTTGCCTAAATTCCCTAAATACTCCTGTAATGATTCCCAGAATTAATAAGGACTGTATTCCTCGCTACTAATTACCCTTCTGTCCCAAAGGATATGTTTCGCGTCCTAATTCGTACCTAAGAACTTCCTTGAACCGATCCTACCATCAGCAAGGCTTGTATCTGCTATAGACAGCAAAAACTAAAAGCACCAGAATTTACTGAATTCCTATCCCTATAACCAACTCTCAAAAGCCATGAGCCTGTGGTTTCTTATGCCAATTCTCTCTACTCTAGCAAAATCCTTCGAGAATGGCTAATCTTATGATGCACTCAAAGCCATGAGTCATCTATGGAAGAAGTAATAAATATGAAAGTCCCTATGTATGGCCATAGCTGGAAACCGCATACATAGATTTTAAAGTGAACATCCGTGCTTTGGAATGTCCCCTGTTATCCTATCCACTAAACCATGGACCTCCTTACTAGTAATAGTCATTGCTGTTACCTATCCGCTAGCTCGGGCACATTACAAACATATACCTATATCGGTGCGTCAATCATAGCCTCTCCGATTACCTCTAGTAGGTCACAGGCTTATCGGTACTTTTGTCGGCACTCCATCCGATCACCTCCGTGCTTGGAATGACTCGAACCCTATTAAACCATAAGGTCCCTCCTAATCTTCCTAGCCTCTCGGATTCTACGTATACTAAACTTATACACAACAATGATTCCGCTCACATTTCGGCCCTTGAATCCCTAAAAACTACGTAGATGAGAATTTTCTTATATGTATGCTTACATACTATGCCAATGTGTCCACGCTCAATGTACCTCGGCCCTTTGGACTAAATTTTGTTCAAACCTTAATTAAACTGTCCTAATCACCTCGGTGCTCATATTCGGCCCTCCCGAGTAATTTTGCTCACCTTACATACTATCGTCTTTAGATGGTCTGATCTACCTATGCTCTCTAACTGAGCTATATAGGTTTTGATTTGCAAAATGACTAACTGAAATCTGATATGCTCCGTGCTCACATTCGGCCTTCCGGATTGACTTTGAAATCCTAATATTTGCCAAAACCATGACAAATTATTTCCTAATTACCCAGCGCACAAAACGGCATTTCTGGTAGAAATGGAAAGATGGAAGAAGGAAAAGATTTTTGTGAAAAGTTTATGATAGATCCTATTGTTACCCGTGTAAACCTACACATCAGGTAGAGAAAGTAATTTTCAGCGAAAGAGTTTTAATTGGGTTTTGCCACCTAGCCCTGGGGCTCTTAATTACGTAATTTGGAGATAAAGAATTAAAGACATCTGCGCTCAATCCCGGCCCTTCAGATGTGCTTATACTAGAAGGAGAAAAGATGTAGAGAAAGAAGAGAGTGAAAACATTATTTTGAGTTATTTACTTGAAAGATAGATCATATTGTTGCTTTAAACTAAGCTTGGAAAGTGAATTTTGAGAGTCTTGTATTAATAAAAAAGTCCTGATTGATTGAAAGATTGTAATTGTGTTTTGGGTTCCTATCCCCTAGCCTGGGGTTTCCCAAGACTTGAAAAGTAATTTGAAGAGTTAAAAGAATTTCAATGCTCAAAAAAACGGCCCTTTGAAATTAGGAACTTAAAACTTACGAAGAGAAAGGTTACTATTATACTGCGCACAAGAACGGCACTTCAGCCGGAATAGTTCCCTTTACAATACGAACACTGTTTATGCCTCCGCTCACAACGGCACTTAAGGCGTTTAAAAAGATAGAAGAAGACTTATTTTACTGGAAGAAGCTAATTTTGGTGAAAATTTGTTGTGCACCTATACCTACTATGTACTCTGAAAACCACAAAATACATATACATATATGCGCAATTTTCTAATTTGAACCTATGATTTGTCACTAAACTCTGGTTAATTACTCCTGAATATTAGCTACGCTTCGTAACTACATTACAAAATTAATATGCTCCTATATATGAAATTCATGGACCTTAAAGAAAATAGTATTACCTTATTGGACGTCCTCTTCCCCTAATTTTCCGGTTGGAAAGAGTCCCAATTTCACTAGCACTTAAAATAATATTTCTGGCCAGTAAATAGTTCTTTTTATAGTGCTGCACTAGGATTTCTGAATTCGAACTTGAATCCGCGCGTGATGATAATGGCCAAATTTTCTTTCTTGAGGTAACATTGTTGCATGTTATAACTGCCTTTCACGAGAAGTTTCGGGTGGCCCTGGAGAGAAATGAGACATCTTCTCCTTGTCGAGCCCCATACTTCCATCCCATGAATTTTGAAAACTGCGACCGTACTTGCTACAAAGTTGGTCTTTGTTTCAGGGTCATCCGCAGGTCCCCGACCTACGGATCCTCCGGGTCCTTACCAACTAAACCCGAAGGCCTGGCAGAAACATCATGTTACGTTTGTATCACCCGGGTATTGATGTTGTGTGGGTAATAGTAATGTAGCCTAGGTTCGGGTGTTCCATCCCCTGAATTCCTGGAATCCGATGTTGTTGGAAACGCATGAATAAATGGAACTATTGAATTCTGTGTGTAGTTCTTTTATTTAACTTTGGGCCAATTTATTGTTCCTAAACTGATACAATTTACACTGAACAATTAACCTTTAACACAAATAGAATTTGAAGTCTGAATCTCTTCTTCATGAAATCTCCCGATTTCATGTCGCCCCGTCTGCTACCTTTTGAGCTCCATCCCGGAGGGAATGGACTCTAGGTGCGGCTCCTCTTGATGTTGCTTGCTTGAAGTCAAGATTAGAACTTGTACTTAATCTACGTGTCTTAATCTAAATCTAATCTTATCCTATTCTTAGTTTATTGTTTATTAAATAATCTGAATCATTTCCTTATAATTATGTTATGTTAGCGTTTGGCGTCACGTAGCCTCTGCTTACGACCTTCCAAACTATTTGCTGACTTAGATTATGCTTATTCTACTCTATTTATAATATATCCGTAACAATATCCTACATTTATGCATAAATATACGCAGTTTTTTATGTATGTTTGCACATTTTCCGAATATTTGTATGCAATATATGTAGGCTGCATGTTTCTATTAAAACAAATGTATGATATATGTATGCTATGAATACTGTATGTACGAGTATTTATGTATGAAAGTCCGGGGAATTTAGGTATGTATGTACTGTGTGTGTTCAGCGAGCTTCATCTGTATTGTATCGGTCTGTGTATTGATGTATTCGCATTTGTTATTTCCTGCTGCAGTGCAAACGATTTCCACCCGTTCTGACTGAAACCTACGAAACTAGAAATTAATAATTTTAAACTTAACTAATTAGCTATACACACGCCGAAGCCAGCTTCATTAGTTTTTATAAAGGTTCAGAAGGTTCAACATACACTTTTGTAGGCACGGGTACATATATTTATGCATACATTTATTTATATGCTGCATATATGTATGATTACATTTCTAGACAAATATATGTATGCAAAATGTATGCTTTTTGTAAACTATAAAATTATGTATGATTTAATTTTTTTGCCCAGCTTTGGAATAGACTTGATTTGACCACACATGGTGTTAATATTATGCGACTTGACTAGAATAGACTACGGCAGCTTGCGAAAACACAGGACTTGACTAGACTTGACTTGCATGACTTCATGGAAAAGCTAGTCAACTCGTTATTACTTGAGGCCCCTCATGTAGCTGAAAATTATAGCTAGAAAACCAGTGAAATTCCTGTACCGTTTAGTATGCATAAGTGTATGGTTTTCGTTTCGACGGATTAAAATATGAAATTGTCCGCTGAGGCACGTATAAATGTTTAGGGAAATACAGTTTTTAGTTACAATTTCTTCCTGAACACTGCAATTGATCATAATGAAAGCTACGATACATTTCCCACATTTCATTTTTGTGAAAATAATTTATATTACTACTCTTCAAATTGCAACTAAAATTAAAAATAAAATTATTCGGGATACGCTTTCCTTCCTGGCTAACATATACCTGGTGTGATTTTATGGTAGTTCACGCTACACAGACTTCATTCTCATATACCAGGAAAAATACCTGGTACATTGCATTGTACCAGGCATTCCTGAACCTTGAATACAGTTGGCGCTCAATGAGGAAATTGTATAGCTCTCTCTACTTGTATACATATGTAATTATATAATTAGCGATTCATGAGAGATGCCCCTCCAAACCTTCGAGATTCTACCTACAAAACTGGCTTGGTCACTGCACCAGGAATATTTTCGGTAATCTTTACCGATTCACAGAAGTTCCACCAATTATATTTTCACCCCACCGAGAACACAGTTGGTACTATTTGAAGAAAAACTAGTGCTGACAAAGAAGAATCAGAAACCACTTCGCTTACATATTCATGTTTTAAATATAATCGTTGATCAATTCCTCAAATTCTGGTTCACCCCAACATTTTAATGTCTGTTTACTAATTCCAAACATCATGTCAACTGGTATTAATACCATTTAAGTCCTGGCTTCTTTAAAACACTCGATGTAGCTTACGGGATTGCTCATTGTCAGAAGTTTTTCTTCAATTAATACCAAGTCTGTTTCCGGGGAATCAAAACATGTGATCTCTTGCTGTCAGCACCAGTTTCAGAAAAATTAATACCACCAATGTTTCTGGTACATTCGAAATACATTCGGTACAACTTACATGATTTGTCATTGTCATCTCCAGTTTCCTGGTACTTCTCCTTTTCGCCCAAACCCCTGCCACAAACCAAAACACCAATCTTTCTAACGTGCCCTTTAACAATGTCATTTTACGGTTCAGTTATTCAGTAACTGCCTGGTGCAAAGAATTTATACCGTCGTACAACTTACTACAAATTCCACAACGTGTCCCTGGTATTTCCATTAGTGCGTCCCAGTGGAAATTTCATATGCCAGATAATATCCATCCCCATGTTAAATCCGTATACACCAGATAGGAAAGTTTAACCACTACCTTATCAACTGACAAATTATTGCTGATTGCGCAAAAATCTTACTGAACATGATTCTTATATTGATGCTGTAAATTACTTATTTTCTTATTTGTACATCGTTTTATGCAAATTAACATCAGCTAGTTTTTTGCTAGACGTATTCGCTAAAATCTGAAAATTTTTAGCTCAAGTTTTTGAAATGTTTCATGTGTTGCTAATCAATATGAAGAAATGTTTACAAACATATAATGTGACTAGGGGAATTGCCTAGACTTGACTAGGGCGTGTTCGGAGAAAACTCCGCTGGGGATTTTTACGCCGAGATTTGTACGCCACGAAAACTCCGCCGGAGTTATTTACGCCCGGGTGGAGATTATTACGCAGAGAAAATTCCGCAGGATATTTTTACGCGGAGTAGTTATTATCTTTAACACATGCATTTTATTCTTACATTAATGTTTTTTCACAACAGTGTAGCCATAAAATGCACTTGTAACATACCAAATACAGGATACTAAATGTATTTCAAATACTATTTCAAATACAATATTTCAAAATATTCCACACCTCTGGCTTTAATTAATGACAATAGATATGTATAGAAAGTAACGAATCGATAAATGCAGTCCTGGGTTGAAATTTAATTTGTTGAAGTCACGTCATCTTTGACCTTCTAATTTTCATGCCATTTATTTATAGTGGTGCCCAGACATTATGGTTGGCATTATGAATTTAAAGAATTCGCTCGTACAATTTATACTTTCAGACTCTCATAATATCCTACTGAAGATATAAGACTTGACAGTTAAATTGTTTTTTCCGGATGTAATTTAAAATGCAGCGTAAAAATCTCCGGCGGAATTTTCTCCGCGTAATAATCTCCACCCGGGCGTAGTAATCTCCCGCGGAGTTTTCTCTGCGTAAATAACTCCGCGTAAAAATCCTCGGCGGAGTTTTCTCGTAACTCCTATTGATTAAAGGTGGTGGTGATATGTTGCATCCAGTGGTCGTCATGGGTACAAAAAGTTTGTTTCCGTTCACATTCCTGTTCCCAATCAATGGGTACTCCCCTTAAGTGTTCCCGTACCCGTTCCCGTTATGATAGGAACAGTATTTTAGGTACCTGTTCCCATGAAATTAATAAAAATGTGTACCCGGATCCGTTCCTGTTCCCGTACCAGTGCTCGGACTGGGTACAGAAACCGTGTACCCGTACCCATACCCGTACCCGAATATCGGGTACTACAAAATGCTGTACCTATACCCGTACCCATACCCGAGTACCCGGGTAAATTATTTCAGTACCCGTACCCGTACCTGAAAATACAATGTAGTACCTGTACCCACAATTTACCCGTACCCGTAATGTACCCAAAACCTGTACCCGTACCCGAGTATCTATTGTGTGTACCCGGGTATTACTCGGGTACTGGAAATTTGGCCGATTTAAAATCCTCGACGACATTAGCCTGCCCAGCTGAAAAATTTTAATTTGTCAATTTTTTGACCTTCATTAAAAGTGTCCGGGATTTTGGGAATTTTACCTAGGCGTTAAAAACATCCTATTTGAATTTTTTGAAAAAATTATTTAAGGCATATTTTGGGATTTTTTTAATAAACACTGACGAAATTTAAATCCTACTACCCCAAAATAATAACTTGCTGAATGAAATGAAATGTGTTCTCGCTAATTGGAATTGGGACGGATTCTTTAATACTAAACTCTTCGTAACTTGCTTTTCAACTTGGAGAACAAGAAACAATTTTTTCCCGGTTAAGCGAACTCTGTGTATAGAAAATGTTATACCGAAAAATTGAGTTGATCATAATTTTGGAAGTCAAATATTGCGGTTTCAGGAAATAAATGTGGGAGGCAATATTGAATATTCATTTTATATTACAGCTTTATAAAACAAACATAAAAAAAGTAAACTGTCTCTCAAATTTATGAAGCCCGAGACGGAGATTTTCGAAAAATGCGGGCAAAATAGGACTAAAATGCAACCCCATGGAAGTTTTGAACGCCAAGTTCAGACGTCTGTCAAGTTCTTTTAACATCAAAATTATCAAGATTAATCAAAGGGACTGAAATATAAATATTGCGTGCAAGGAATGATATTTTTCATTCTAAAATGTTATAAATATTCACCTCAATAAATACTCAAAGTGTAATAAATACCTAGAATTGAAAATGCTCAAATTGCCTGCATAAAATGCCTTGGCGTTTTCAAATGGGCAACCCTGCGTACTTGTAACGTTAAGAAATGGATCTGCTAATAAATTTATATTTATTCCGATCTTATCTCGTAATACGTCTTCAAATAATTGTAATGTTACGCTCCCAATGAAGCTAATTAAATTGAATCCCAAGAACTTCCCTCTTGAAATTCTTCGTTGATGAGCTTCACTATTTGAGTCGATAAACACATGATTTCACTGACTCTACACTCTATTTCTTTATTAGATTCCTTGGATGAATTATTAGAAGCGTTAGATTGCAACTACCACGTAATCATAAATGAGACGAAGCCACTTGGCTCTGTCACTAACGCAAGTATCTGTATACTACGAAATAAGCAACTCCACGGTTGGTAGGTCTTTTTGTTAGCCATAATAATCCATCCCATCAGGAATCCTTGAAGTACCCAAAAATACTCGGGTACAGCACCCACGGGTACAGGCATTTTACAAAGTGATACCCGTACCCATTGGGTACTACCCGATTGCCACTGAGTGAGTACCCATACCCGTACCCGTACCTGTACCTAATTTATTGCCTAAATTCAAGAGTACCCGGGTAGAACCCGCGTACTTGCGAGTACGCAACTTCTGTACCCGGGTAGTACCCATACCTGTACCCGTACCCATTTACCCGAGTATTACCCGTACCCAGTCCGAGCACTGTCCCGTACCCAGAAATTAAAAATGTTCTGGACCCGTACCCATTCCCACAGCTGGTGTTCCCGGGTCCAAGTCGTATTGTCCTTACAATTAGTGCGGTAAAATTATTATTAGAATTTCTTTACCCACCAAACCCTTAGTTTGCAGATAAAAACATACAATATGCAGGGTGACTAAACGCGTCACGACATTATTAGAATAACCATAGTTGTTATTATTGAATGAAACAATTATTACCAGTTTTAGAAATAATGAATTTATAATATTACGAAAGATATTAATCAATGCTTATTACACGATGCTTACCTAACTAAACGACTACCATCTATTCGGTTGAATAAATTAAGGGAGGTCATTCCTGGTTTAGCTCTTGACATAATTTGACCTATCTTTACTACTCTACCACTGAGCCACCCTACACTATCTTATAATAAGTCTGAGCTACGCTACCTCTTACCATTACAATATGCAGGGTGACTAAACGCTCCCCCAAAGCGAACTGTAACGGCGTAATAACTGATTGTTTAATTCTTCAGAGATTATGTACCGAGTAGACCGAATCTCAACACTTTAAAATGTCATACTGGGAAAGGATGCAATAATGAATGGAGTTGATGATGCTCTTCCAATAATAAAATTGCATGTTGATGAGGGTTTCAAAATGGTACTTAATATTTCAGACCAATTGCTGGCCCAAAGATAATTATTCTGCATATAAAATATATCTGAAAAATATATGCCAGCGTCAGCACGGATCAGTTTCCTTTAGCTTTATTTGAAAACAAAACATTAATTCGTGCAATCAATTTTTCAAGGGTAAAACTTGTACTGCATATCCTAATCTGGTGAAAGAGCGTCCCTGGCAGTTGCCCTTCGCTACTTCACTCCTACACACAGTTTCCTTCTAACCTATCTTTAAGGGGCGTGGCTCAGGGCTTGTGATATACTCGCTTACGAGGAATGGACCATGGGTATGTCCCACTTGCCCTTCGTAGCCACAATGCTAACACGGGGTGCCGGCTCGTGTACGATACCCAGTACATATGTGCCGGTGCGAAAATCATTCAGACTGAAGAGAGCCAGTATAAGCTTCTCACTTGTAATTATATGAGTTGGAAAGAGGAAAGAATAAAGGAGGTACAGAAAACTCTGATTAACCCAGTGGGTAGAAAATCGGAGTATAAACCCCCAATAATAATAAAAAATAAATATATTAACTTGTAGAAATATTCTAGAAAATACCGCAATTGTAAAGAAACACGAGTTCTAACATTATTATTTTTAAGGCAAGGATATGTGTGTAGAAATTACAGGAAAAAAGAATGGAAGGGAATATGCAAATTTAATTGTCTACATAAATAAAGTACTAACAAGTCTTCCAAGATAAATTTTGAAGGCGTTCCTATAAGATGGTAAAAGTACCCACTCGATCCCAGGAACAACAGGTATGGGAACGGGATCATGGGTAGACTGTTCCCGTTCCCGACTCGGTTCCTGTTTCCACTCCTGTTCCTGGTGGTTGGGTCCACTTGAGTGTGTTCCTGTTCCCGTACCCAGACTGGTTGGGAACAAAATACTTGTTCCCTTACCTGTTCCTGTACTCGTTCCCATGTACCCGGGTTTTACCCGTTGCCGTGACGACCACTGGTTTCATCCTAAATCACATGAAGGCTACCAGCATGAGGGACGACCTAGCCTAGATACTGCCTCGGGAGCCTAGAACTTGTACTGCTCTCTCACACGTACGTACTTACAATTATTAGATGTATGTTAATATGCGCACTACGACTGTACACATGGCCGAGTGTTTCGATAGAAACCGTCATGTCACTTCATAACAAGCTATAAACGACCGCTTGCCAAAAACGGTCAGTGCTTACTTACAGCTCAAAGGCACACCTGGGCGTTTCGTACGTACTCGCACTCACCTCGCACTCAATTACAACGGTGGATCTTTGTACTCCCCTCGCGCTCGCACTCATGAATTTTGCCCCGCTGCACTCAAACTCCTGCCTCAAATTACTTTCCCAAAATTTTTGCACTCGCACTCAAAGCTTGAGTGCACTCATAGCCCTCTCGCAACACCGAGTGAGTGTTATTATTAATGGCTGGATTGGATACCCGGTGATTTCGTTTACCAACAAGATTTAGATAACTTTTTTTCGAAAACAACGTCTAACAATAAGTTTAATGGTTACTTGTGGCAGATCTCACCACTCAATGAATTTGGTGTTTCATCAATTTCTCCCCTTTAGCCAGGGGTGGATTAATAAAATAATTTTTACCCTGGCCCTAACCCCCAAAATAGATTTGTGGGCCTTTGCATGTGCATGTATGTAATCTGAGGGCCTTAGTCAAAATTTTTTTTACCCTGGCCGGGCCAGGGTGGGCCACCCCGGAAATCCACCCCTGCCTTTAGCTAATACAAAGGAGTAACGCTAAATATATATTATTGTATATATTATGTATTATATATTCATATATATTCATTTTGTGGCAATTTTTAATATTCACACGTGCTTATGTCATTGGGGGAGGAAATAGCAAGAACCTCTCTTCAAGAAGTTGCAGATTAATATTAAAATCTAAAATTCCTATTCACCCTAACAACAGGAACAATATTTGCTTAGGTTTGATATTATTACATGAACGATCCCGTTTAATGAAATATCCAGGATATAATTAACAATCAGGGAACAATAGTATGTTTATGTATGATGTATAACAAACTTTAGTTGTAAGTGCAAAAAACTGCACTCAGCCTTTGCCTCTTGAGTGCACATAATTTGAATGATCACTCTGCCTCATTGCTGGGAGCGCAGAAATTTCAAATCCGAACGCTCACTCCTACTCAATTTGAGGTAGGAGCCCAGGTATGCTCAAAGGATAGGAACTAAGAAGGCATAAACCTGCATTCCTTGAATTTGTTGAAATCTCGTACTGAAATTATGGAGTCAGCTAAAGGTCCAAGTAAAAAAATGTTGAAACAACAGCAGTATTTTAAAACTGCTAGATTAAAGCAAAAAGCATTTGAGAAAAGTACATTGCACGCCGTCAACATGCGTTTCAAGGTCTTATTGCGGGTGAACACGTCAATGATGGGTCACCCACCCATACAAGATATGTACGGTATTTCACGAATTTCGAAACGATGCAGCCAACAGTTGTGGAACCCCTAAATATAGCTTTCAGTGTATCTACAAGAGTTTTACACTCCTGCATGTATGTACGTAACTGTGCGCACATACATTAACCTAAGGTTTCCATCCGATCGGATGATCCACGGATATCCGAAATTTCGGATCGGATACACTGCTTGTCCGATCCGATCGGATCGGATTCGTACCCCTTATCCGGTTATCGGATTTGGAAACGACTTTATCATTTGGTTCGGATCACAAATAATGAATCCTTTATAATAAAACGACCGTGATCATAGATGTCGGTTTTTTTCCCACTCGTACTCACACTCGCACTTCCACAAAGAAAAACACACCACTCCTACTCTTGCCCCGTAGTCTGTCTGAGAATATAAAACTCCTACTCTCAGCGCTAACTTCAAATCTCACCACTCCTACTCCCCACTCGTGAGTTACTCAATGTTTTCATCGAAATATTTGCAAACGAGCAGCATAGCCACCGCCTGCGTCGGTGGAAGTATGCTATTTCATGTAAGGGGAGAGGACGCGGAGCGGCAATTCTAGCTAAAGCCAAAGCGTGTGCTTGTACATTGCATTACTTCTAGCAAAAGCGCTTTATGGCATTGTGTACTCGCAAGCCTAAAAAGCGCGTTGAGGAGGGAGCGAAGATTTAAAAATGCCACTCTTCCCTCATCATCTTCAAATTATAGTATTTAGATATTAAGAAAACAAGTTTTCCTTATCATTAAATAAGCGAATATTAATCACAAAATCGTTCTATCTAATTTCAAAGTTAAACTCAATGGCAAATGCTAAGACCAATTGCAACAGCCTCAACAGCGCCTGGAAGCATGCTCAAGATTTCGTTCTAATCTGTGACAAATTTTGTCTTCCAATGCATGGCTTGTTCATACTTAAGTCGACATTCCACATGATTGTTTGTCTGAAATTATGAAATACTAGCACTGCACAGCCAGCTATCGCTGGCTTCGAAAGTCTTCATAGTTTGTTGGTTCAGTCACATATAACGTGATTCACAAATAACTGACTGTGCAATAAATATATCCGGATAATGAGATGCATAAACAGTTATCTGCTTCGCCAATGGAAAATACAAAAACGGCAAGTGTAAGTACATGAATATTACATTCCGTATATAAGGCGGGTAGTTAGCCTTTAAGGTAATTGCTACTCGAATTTTTAGCCTTACAGAGGGAGAGCGAAGATTTGACTTCATCGTCAAATTTTGCTATCAGATAGCAGATCAAGCCACCGCCTGCGCCAGTGGTTAACCCCCATTTCCCAATAACACCGACGCAGTCTAGTGACTTGATCCACCAGTATTAAAATTCTATTGTCGAAACAAACAAAATCAAATCGATTTTTTTAAAATAATGACATTTGCTTCTGAAATGCATTTTCGTATGATTATAATCTAACATTACAGAACTTCTTTAAATACACAATTTGCCATATTTACTCACGAACCAATAAAGCGGGTTTAGGAGAGGGAGAGTGAAAATTTAAACATGTCATCTCACCGTCAAATTCTAGTATGAAGAAAGCCAGTAAGGATTTTTTTACTCCAATTTGTTTTTATACTAATTAAAAATCTAACAAATTACAAAATGTCAAATTAAAAACTTAATTACTGATACTTGCGTATATACCTTCAACTTTTCCCACCGTTTCACCTTGTTCGGCAGTATCAGTTACAACGACATTGATACTTTCTTTAGACTTACCCCTCGAAACAGTAACCTGAAGTCCATGTGAAAATCAATGCCAACTTTATCAAGTTGTCATTTAAAAACTGTCCCAGAAATTTATTAAGTCTTTGCAAAGTTCGCAAAGCATAATCTAATAGGAAACTGTCCGCTCTGTAATGTAAATGAGTAGTCACGGTTAAAGTTGTTATAAATGTTGCCCGTGACAATATCATCTCCCTTGCTACTGTATAATGCTTTGGTATACCATTAAGCCATTTTGCCTTTATGGTAGTCTGTACCCACGAACTTATAAAGCGCGCGTAGGAGAGAGCGAAGATTTAAAAATGCCCTCCTCTCAACTTCATCTTCGAATTATAGTATTTAGATTTGGCAATAACCGCCAATCTTTTAATCGTGGCAGTGCTAGCTTTATGCGGTTAATACAATAGTGGTACAAGAAAGCAAAGCATGCGACTCCTACTACTACTCTTTTTCTATGCTTCGATTTACACCACTCCAACTCACGACTTTTTTGGCGCCTTCACTCCTACTCTTTACCTTGCAACTCTCCTGTGAGTGTGAGTAGGAGTGTCTTGAGTGCCCTCGTCACTCCCGAGTAGCCTCCATGTATGACCGTGATGCGATTACGCGATGGCACCATCATTGATGGGCACCCTCACGAGGTATGAGTTCTTCCCTCGCCCTCGGCCTGAATTTTTGAGGGATGAGAGCAAGTTCCTATCATAAAAGAGGCTCTCATATAAATGAGGGCGAGGCATAGCAAAATGTATGTACTAAAACGAGGGCGAGGGTGAGTACTAAAAGCTGGTCCTCATGAAGTTAAAACAGAAGTATTAAATCCCGCGAGATAATTCTCGTATTTCCTCTTTGCTGTGCCTTTTTGCCATAAACCATGGTAAATAGAATATATATGGTAGTGACAATCCCCATAAGAGCAAACCGCGCGAAACAAAATGAAACGCGTGACGTCACCGTGGAAGTTTATTCAGCCGTGTTCCCTACTTTCTTATTGTTTAGCTGTGTGAAGTGGAATTTAATTTGGGTTTAATTTTATTTGTAATTCTAATGAATTTAAAAAAATACTAATTTGTGCACTTCAGCATTTCATATACAATAGTCTATACGCTTGTACTGTACAAAACAAACGATACAATACAAAAATAATTAGTGAAAGGGATCTCTTCGATATTTCGCGTTTCCCAAACATGATAAAAATATTTCAAAAGTTTGGGAAACAAAGTGCAAAAGACAAACCATACTAAAAAATGCACAAAAAGTAAATTACTACGACTGCCGTCCAAAGAATTACTGAAAAATGATCCCGTCCTTCAGTTTTTCCAAATCAAGACGACTCCAGAAAAATACCATGGACAACACAAGAAAACCACAAGGTTGCGATGAATTAGTTTTGAAAGGTAATAATTATTTTGTTTTTTTCTGTGTCATCTACTTGCTTTTCAAAAACTAATATATCGTAACCCGAATCGTTTTCTGTAGAACCTTCGTTCACGAAAATGACTTGAATAAAATGAGTCGAAAAGTAATCTTTACTTATCTGGTTACATTTCGTTTCAAAATAATTAGATAGGCACAAAGAAATTTACAAATTGCTGGTTGTTTAGAGTCAGACACGAGGAACTTTGATTTTAGTGTCTCTTGAGGGGTTAACAGAACCTAATGCTGAGGTTTAGGATGCTGTAGTGTTGCGTGAGTTGGAATTCAGGTGGGTTTTAACGGAACTGGATAATGTAGTATTTAGTACTGTTAGAATGGTGAATAGAATATCATCTAATCCACAGGTTGACAAACTTATTATTATTGTATTTTTGAGAACTAGAATGCAAATTAAAATTAGATTGTGAAATAATGTCAAGACTAATCGTAAACGGAATTCGGACAAGTGTAATCTGCGAAAAGTACCTCCTCAATTTATTATTTTAAAGCTGTACCACTGAATTATTAAATAAGAATTTTGAAAGGAAAATAAAACCAATACTTGTCAGTGTTTTTAAACATTAATTAATTAGTGTAAGTACTTATTATTATCGTAAACATTGGAAAGAAATATACGTGTTTACAAGCGTAGAGAATGAATGATCTCCTTTCTCTGCTGTGTAGGGATTGTCACCCCGTTGCCATAAACGAGTAAAGAATTAGTTCAAGATCTTAAGAATTAGCTAATGTTCGGAAGAATTTAAAGGTCTGAAGAATTAAGTGAGTGTTTGAAGGTCTCAACTGGGTGGTACTAAACTAAGAGACTGGACTGGATGGGTTAACTATTTGATGCGACGAAACCAAATGGAATACATTTTCAAGGGACAATTAATTGACTGGGCAACTTTTTGACTAGGCGGGTCAAATATTTCACTGGACAATTTTTCCACGGATAAGTATAAGGTTTCACGTGCTGGGACTTTTCGCACTTCTCACGCCATTGATGGGTAATTAGTTATACCTAGCTCCAGGGGTCGGATTTTTGTAAATCTCCCTGGAAGATTTTTTTCATTTCCCCTGCTGGTCATGATTTCCCTGTTCGAAGCAAGTTTAAAACTCCCTGTTGACAAAATAATTTTCGTAATACACCAAACAATAACAAATTTGAAAATCCCTGCTGAAAAAAATTCATTTTCATAAAACACCTCAACAATTTCAAAAATCCCTGCTGACCAAAATTGTTTTCCATAAAACACCTCAACAATTTCGAAAATCCCTGCCAAAAAAAGGTCAACAGATTTGAAAATCCTTGTTTGCAATCCCGTCTTCCCACATAAATCCGACCCCTACCTAGCTCTCCCCTCACGAGGTTAGCGGTTAAGTCTTTTTGCACTCGCTATCGTCTAGCGACGCTTCAACTCGCCCTCAGACTCGATGGGTGAGGGCGAGTGCTTGTTGTTAAAAGTAGACCGTCATGGGCCCGTGAGAGCTAGGTTGTAAAGCACTGGCAGTTATGCTGTACTTATGGACTCATGAGGCCGAGGGAGAGTCCTTAAGATTTAGAGTAGGCCGTCACGAGTCTGAGTGCGAGTTCCAGCGCGAGGTGTCGTGAGAGTTACGGGTGAGAGCGAGTGCGACAAGATTTTTTACATACCTCGTGAGGTGAGGGCGAGGGATTAAAACATGCCCATCTATGCACTGGATGGCACGAACAAAAAATAAATTTTAAAACTTCGCTCTCTCTTCTAAACGCGCTTTATAGGTTCGCGTTTCGCCAGTACACATTATCATAAAGGGTAAGCTTACTGGTGTACCAAAGAACTATATAGTAGCAAGGGCGGGGATATTGTCACGGACTACATGTATAACAACTAGTGTTTCTTATCGAGACAAAAAAACCATCCCGACCACCGTACCGTTCCGAACCGAGTGAAATCTTGCAAATCAGGAACCGGTACCGTTCCGATACCGGAAATTTTGGTTCGGGAAATTATTCTACCGAAACGGGAACAAAATATTTTTTTTGTCCCGGTACCGATACTATACCGAAACCGAATGACCCGGTATTGGTTTATCCCGAACCATTTCGAATCAATACCGATAACAGATTTTAAGTATCAGTTCACATTTTGTATATTCATAGGTTTACGCTTAAGTCTTTATTACATATACACAAAAACACAATTCACACTTTCCACGCACTAGTGGAATCTACATTTCCCAGGTGCTCTAAGCAACTTATTTTACACTGTCGAATCCTCGTTTGTCGACCCAGCCATGCTTTCAAATAATACATTGGTATCGATAACATGTTAGACCTGGTTTCGTAATTAGTTTCCTAGCTATCGACGTCCAATATTCTTTCGTTGGGCCTTGGGTTTCCATGACAAAGCCGAATTCGCTTCATCTTAATTAAAAACCTAATTTATGACCCATGCAAAAATATACTAGACAAGAGGAAGTAAAGAACAGTTCACATCTGTGCTGACTGCGAAGCGCACATGGTAAGTAATCAGAACCATGTACATTTTTGTTTCACATTTTCTGCTACACATTTTTGCAGTTATTATTTTTTCAGTTTCTGTTACTTGTTTCGGGACTATCGGAACGAACACTTCGGTTTCTGGAAATTTAGCTTATCATACCTTTCCCGATCGGTACTACATTACCGGTACCAAAACCTAAAACAAATACGCTCCGATTTTATCCGATCTGATTCAGTTTTCCCGTTTCCGTCCCGGTAGTGCAAACGGAAAATTTTCGTGGTACCGGTAACGTCCCGTTCCGAAACCGATACCGTCGGTATTCCCGTCCCGATAAGAAACTCTAATAACAACATCAGCAGTGACTACCCATTTATATTACAGAGAAGACAGTTTCCTATTACAGTGAAATCTCTTTATAACGGAATCGCAGGGTGACTAATATGTTTGTCCGTTAGTCATTTTCCGTTATAAGCTTATAACGGACAAATTCCGTTATATTGTAATAGGACCTTGAATTATGTATTAAAAAGTAAACTAATTTTCCAAACGCGAATTCCGTAACCAGTGACATGATATTTAACAAGTTGATACTAATATTATTTATCAAAAGGCACACTTAAAATACAAATTATCAAACATGAATTTACTCTCAGACCAAACTTAAAGTAATTAGCACATACTACAGAACCTCGAAGAATTTAGTTATTAATGGTTGCACAGGAGTGGATAATTTTCGCTTAAAAAAAAGCTGTTCGACTTTAATTTTTAAAAATTCAGAATCTTCTTCATCATGTTCTTGTGCTAGCCACCACGTCATGAGGTTTGTTAAATGCAACTGGGCTTCTGTTTTACTTAAAACACTTCTTACAATTTCTGGATCATTGTCTTCTTTCTCACTATACACACCAGAATCAGCACTTGTCGTGACTAATATTTAAGATTTTTAAGGTAACTTTCCATAGATATATAGCATAAAATGAATAAGATTTGACTACAAAATGAATTTCTAACCACGACCACTCACACGCATATAGTGGGTGAACCGGTGTTGCAAACGTTGGTTTCAGCAAGGGAACCGAAGTCCGCTATTTGCTTACAAATTATTTCCAAGGGTACATAAAAAGGGTCCGGTATAGGAAATATTGTTATAAACATGTCCGCTATAATCAAATATTGTGCATTGTTAACGTAGCAGCTCATGGCGGGGATGTGCAAATGTGTCCGGTATAATGAGATTTCCGTTATAAAGGCGTACGTTAGGCGGCATGTGTAAATTATGTAACGCTTTATCGGACGGTGGTGGTTTTTCTTAACGTTATGCTAACGTTACGCACAGTAGGTGGTACTTTTGTACTCCTTTACCTAACGCAATATTTGATTAGACCCGATTTCAACGCATACTTGGCATATTTAGTGAAAATATTTGAGAGCGAGGTTTAATTTTTAAGAATATGTGTGAAAATCAAAGGAATGCAATTTCTACAAGACAAGAGTAATTTCTGACATAATTTTAGTACCACGATTTTAGCGCATATGAAGGCGTGAGAGCACCAACTTTTCATGCATTGAACCGCACTATGAAACATACAATCTGTAAGTTTGTTCATTCATTTGTTCAGATTCTTCTGCTTTTTATTTTCCAGTTCCATATGCCACTAAATGAAAATGAATTGCCTACTTATATGCCTATATTTCTACGACGGATAGGTTTCAAGTGATTAATCTTTCACCCTATTTTATATTCAAGCCTTTTTAATTCTCGCACCCTATAAATAGCCTACAAATAGGCCTATAAGTAGGATAGGCGGATACCTTTGCAATATTGTGCTTCAAATTCACAGCTTTGTTGATAAAGTTTTCCTTCAGTTTATACGTAATGGAAGCAAAAATAATTAATATTATGATGTAGTAAAAAGCTAATGCATTTATGCAATGAAAATTCTTAATACGTTTTTCATCCAATGGTGTCAATTATTCGGATAATTTCGGATATCCGCGGGTCGGATGGGATACCCCATTTATCTGACCCGAAATGTTCGGAACGGATACGAATGATTCAAATTTTTATCCGAACGGTAACTAGTCGGATCGGATAGTAACAAAATTTATCCGAAAATTTCAGTTCGCATCGGATTCGGATCGGATATTAGATTTATCCGGTCGGATGGAAGCTTACATTAACCTAGTGTAGAAATTAAAGAATACAAGTATTTGATAATACATTCTCATATTAATCATTTCATTATACTATAGCAATCATATAACGGTATATATAAAATGTTATAAATATATTATACGTCAAATGGAACAATTCTACATATGTATGACCCAAAAGTAATAGCATCCAGTGAACTCCGTTACTCCAGGAAATACGCTAGGGTGCTCTAGTGATGCCTCAAAAGCAGGTATTTATAATACTAATTTAATATTATAGATTAAAGGATATAAAATAGTGTTGCAAATGTTTAGTTCGGTTGTTTGATTTCAGAAATAGAAATAAAAATAATGACAATTATTATTATTGAGATTTCGACAAACTAGTTTGTTCCAGATTTTTCTGAATCGTAAAGCCTGGTGTGCGCAGGAAATCGTGCAGAAGTTTTAAATTCTAATTCGTGAGCCCCCTGTCCAACCTAAATTTTCCCATGTGAAATTTCTATTTTCGAAAGTCCATGCTATTTAAGATGAATGACACATTTATGGCATACATTCATCATACGGGGTTCTATCTACCTTCTTGACCTTAGATTGACCAATTTTCCTCACAAATAGTTTTTTGGCCTCAGATTGGTCAATATTGGTCACATTCAGTGCTCGGCACGGGTACGAAAAATCGGTACCCGTACCCGTATCCGTACCCGAAGTGTGGGTATTGCAATATCTGGTATCTATACCCGTACCCATACCCGAGTATCCGGGTACAAATTTTTCATACCCGTACCCGCAATGTAATCTCAAACCATGTACCTGTACCCGCATTGTACCCGTACCCGAAAAATACTCGAAAATTGTAACCGTACTCGGGTATCTCAGTGTCGTACCCGTACTCGTACCCGGGTACTTTATATCCAGATTTATCCAAATGAAGTACATAGTACGTTGTGTGTAATAATGTATGACAGCTTAGTGTGTAATTTTGACTAGCTAGAGCGGTATTTGATATTGTATATTTTCATTGAAGAGTAGAAAAACTGGAAGCGTTTTTTATTAGAAATAAAATTAACTTGCATACTTGCAGATTCATTGAAATATTACCTATCGTACAAAATTTAGCTGAATCCTATTCTCCATTTCTTCTATTTTGTTATTGTTCCTCGTTTGTGTTTATTTATTTACACTTCCTAAAACCTGTTTCCCTAAAAGCATATATTTTAGCTACACAGTCTAAAATACATTTACTTTATGTGTTATGGTCAAGAGTATTAACACTTAGCTATATGCACTCTAGAAACACTAAATATACGGACAGAAGTTTCCAACGTATGGGCATGATGGTATACAATTCATCAAAATGTCCTTATTCTCAACGTATCCAAATACTCGGGTACAATGGTCGTGGGTACGAGTAAATTACCCTATTATACCCGTACCCGGTGGGTATATACCCATTTTGAAATCCTTGTACCCGTACCCATACCCGTATCCGTACCCGAAATTTCGAGCCGACCAAAGTGTACCCGGGTAGTACCCGAAATTGGTCGGGTACACAAAATCAGTACCCGGGTAGTACCCATACCCGTACCCGTACCCGTTTACCCGAGTATTACCCATACCCGTGCCGAGCACTGGTCACATTTAGTTTTTTGGCCTCAGATTGGTCAGTACATATTGGTCACATTTAGTTTTTTGGCCTCAGATTGGTCAATATTGGTCACATTTAGTTTTTTGGCCTCAGATTGGTCAATATTGGTCACATTTAGTTTTTTGGCCTCAGATTGGTCAATATTGGTCACAATTAGTTTTTTGGCCTCATATTGGTCAATATTGATCACAATTAGTTTTTTGGCCTCAGATTGGTCAATATTGGTCACAATTAGTTTTTTGGCCTCAGATTGGTCAATATTGGTCACATTTAGTTTTTTGGCCTCAGATTGGTCAATATTGGTCACATTTAGTTTTTTGGCCTCAGATTAGTCAATATTGGTCACAATTAGTTTTTTGGCCTCAGATTGGTCAATATTGGTCACAATTAGTTTTTTGGCCTCAGATTGGTCAATATTGGTCACATTTAGTTTTTTGACCTCAGATTGGTCAATATTGGTCACATTTAGTTTTTTGGCCTCAGATTGGTCAATATTGGTCACAATTAGTTTTTTGGCCTCATTGGTCAATATTGATCACAATTAGTTTTTTGGCCTCAGATTGGTCAATATTGGTCACAATTAGTTTTTTGGCCTCAGATTGGTCAATATTGGTCACAATTAGTTATTTGGCATCAGATTGGTCAATATTGGTCACAATTAGTTTTTTGGCCTTAGATTGGTCAATATTGGTCACAATTAGTTTTTTGGCCTCAGATTGGTCAATATTGGTCACAATTAGTTTTTTGGCCTCAGATTGGTCAATATTGGTCACAATTAGTTTTTTGGCCTCAGATTGGTCAATATTGGTCACAATTAGTTTTTTGGCCTCAGATTGGTCAATATTGGTCACAATTACTTGTTTGGCTTTAGATTGGTCAATATTGGCCACAATAAGTTTTTTGGCCTCAGATTGGTCAATATTGGTCACAATTAGTTCTTTGGCCGCAGATTGGTCAATATTGGTCACAATTAGTTATTTGGCTTCAGATTGGTCAATATTGGTCACAATTAGGAGGAAATTTCATTTACAATTTGAAAATCAAATGTGACTCCGTTAATGATCAAGTTATGTGTTCACATTTAGGTACGTAAACAAATGTCAAAATAATTATTTAAATAATGAAATTATTTATAACAATGTTCATTAAATCAACCCATAACTTACTGTGTCCCTATTACTCGCTGCGATATTTTGGGATTTTCGTTTAAGTCCTAATCACTGGTCATTTTGGACAATTTGAATGTTTGACTGGAATTTTGTAATTTTAAATAGCACTTGAAGTATGCTACAATTATTGCGTTTTTGGCACCAAACATTTACATATCCTGCGAAATATTTTTGTCATTTCTGGGGGTTTGGGGAAATAATTTTAAAGAATTAAATTCACAATTTGACAAAGAATACACAATTTATGCTAAATAAGTGTCGATTCCTGGGAAATTGAATAAATTTATTTGTCAATATATTAACCGGCATATTTTGGTCAATTCTAGTTTAATCGGGGAAATATTTACTATTTTATATATGTATATATAATTATGTATCCTATCTTCGATAGGAAATTTGTAAGTTTTGTTGTTTAGCAATTGAATTTCCTTAAAATGAGTTCTAAACTAACCTAATGTAGCCCCAAGAGAGGCCAACTAAAAAATTTTAGTCACAGAAAATTATTTGCAATAAAAAAGCTGGTCCGTTGTTTCGGACGTTCTGGTTGTTTTAATTCAGACTGACGAATCCGAGCTCATGTAACCAACTGTCGTGTATTAATCTTAATAGGATGTCATGTGGTCATTTATAACGCATCATATCGAATAAACGACCATGGAAACAGGTGGAACTATTCGGTTGAATACCTGGCCCATATGACCTTGAATTAGTGGAACAGATTTTACGTATGCTGAAATGTGGACTACAAAATGGTTAGTTTAAATGCCAAGTCATGTTTTTTAGAGGCAAATTGAAACGAAGTACCTTATTCTGAGGATTCTAAGGGGCGAAGTGAAGCTGAAAAACGGTTATTGCGAATGTCGGGGTATCTGATTGTCTGGTTGCTGTCCCGACGATTGCTCCCGAACCAGGGGCACCAGGTCATGTAAATTTTCGGTAGGGTTAATCAGCTAAAACGTATTCTAACGCTTTCTAATAAATTTTTGAATTTAATATACGTCCAGCCTTATGGGAAAAATTCAACAAGTCTCCCTTTCTCTAATAAATAGAACTAGTACTTCCATAACCAGTTTTAGAGTAGCACCGGACAGACCGGTGGTAATTGGCTGTTTTGACATATGTAGGGCTGCTCGGGTTAGCAAATGCTGGTAATGAAATAATTTCTGAGGCATTTTGTAATCTGAAATGGATGGAGAGGTACTACATTTTTAGTGTTAATTTTGTATGGTTCTAACGTTTTATTAAAAACTACTTTTAAAATTCCAACATCTTGCGTTAGCCAAGTGTAGAGTAGTGGGTGGCGAATATAATTTTTTTAGAGTAGTGTTTCGGTAGTGGTTAGGTAGGCGCCAACAAAAGTACTGGTAGTGGTAGTGGGTAGTGTTTTGCGTAAATATAAATGTGTTGTAATTAGAGGTAGTGGTTTACACTGTCACATCTGAATTTTGTAGTAGTAACGGCAGGTGTAACTGGCGCATTTCTACAGCGTATTTTAGAGTAGTGGGAATTCGAATGAGCATCACTGTTGTACAGTCGACTCTCCTTATAACGACTACAATAAACCTCCCAAAAAGTGACGTTATAAGGGAACGACGTTATAGAGGCACATCATATAAATAACGGTTTAATTGCAAATTTTTTATTTTTAGTTAAATTGGAGTCAGGTCTCGTTTCATTTAAGTAGCACATACTCTATGTATATGTAGAATGTGAATTGAGACGGGACGGATTAATATATCGGGACAGAAAAAATACCTGTACAGTATACTATTGCTGTAAACATGAATATGTATGGAAATCGTTCCGTTTAAAATTTGTTGTTCTAATTGTAAATATTTTTTAAAGTAAATTATTGGAGGTATTCTTATACAAATGAAGGAATTTGGAGCATTTCATAAAACGGGATCTGGATCGGGACATTTTCGGGACAAAATTTTTGTCCCCATGTAATTTCGGGACTGAATCGGGACGATTTTTTTGTCCCGAGGATTTCGGGATGGGACAGAATTGTCGACAGGACAAAAATATTGTCCCCAGTAGAAGCCCTAGTGTATTATGAATAGGTGGATAGACTTGGAATAGACTAGGATTTTGTTGACTTGGAGGGAATTGGAATAGACTAGAATAGCCAAGTCACAAGCAGATGTGACTAGAATTGGAATAGAATAGTACAGTTTGTGTACGTAGTGGACTAGAATTGGCTAGACTAGAAAGTGAACGGGCAGCACTGGTGTACTGTATCCCTGCGCGCGGCCTGAAGTCATTCATATTTGGCGGATTAATATTTTTATTTCAAGTACAATTGTCCCGTCATGTCTACAATAATTCTCGACGTCGTTGATAATTGTTGGCATGACTCGTAAGAACAGAAAACATGGTTGGCTAAATTCATCTTTATGAGCAAGGATGTGGAGAAGGAGGGATTTTGATCTTGTCATTTTTCATAGACGGTCCTCCATTCAGAAGAATGTTTTGAAGCGTAAGAACCTTTATGGGCAGTCATTGTAAAAATGTTAGAGCATGTGTGCGTATTATGTAAATATAATGAACAATTACTTGAATACTTATACGTGCAAGCAATGCTTGAACTCTGCGCAACGTCAAATACGCATGCCACCTATCTGTCCTAAATTCCATTCTAGTAGGATTGTCGGACCATTTGTAATTTCTGGCCCGCCCGAAACCCGAGCTGAAAAATAAATGCAGGCTCAATCCCGATCTAAACCCGTATTTACAACCCGAACCCGGGCCCAGGGGTTCGGGCCAGTCCGTATCAAAAAGGCCCTCTTCCGGACCCCACCACTAAATACTTTCCATCCGGTCATCACTTACACGGACTTCCACGAGTTTAACGTCAACAAGAAATGAGAAAATATTTCAAATAAAAAATACCCATTGTAGAAAATGAAAATTAAAAAACACGGCCACTTGTACCAACAAACGTTTACCAAAGAATTAAGGCCAGAGTACTGAAGTGGAAGTAATTTAACCAGGGATTTAGAAATTGAAAAAAATGTGTATACAATCGTTTTACAAAATAGGATTCTGATGATGTAAAAGTGTTTTAGCCAATTTATGGTTTCCATAAATATTTCACCAAAAGAATATAAATTGACACGAGCCCCTTCCGGTCTTCTTTTCTACCGTGAAATCAACTTTCACATTTTGGAAATATTTGTGAAGACCTCCGTGTTTTGAATATTTCATCAAAATTTAACTACGATTTGAAATTTGAATTTTGATCGTTTGCAATTATTACATATTGAAAAAATGAGCTCTCAAATAATCACACCTGGCCTGAGGGAAGTAACGAAGTCTCAGATAATGGATCATACGAGTGAAGACAGGGTTGAATTACGATCTCAATCCCAAAATTGTATGGATCATTTTACCTCTTCCCAAAACAATTATTCCTACTCTCCTACCCTACTTAGGGAAATAATAAAATGTACAAGTAGGAAATTTTTGCAAGTTGGAAAATCCACAATTCTTTATGTACTCACAATTTTTGTCAAAACAAGATAATTGTATGGAATAATTGTAACGTTGGAGCTTCCTCCTCCACATTTCGTAAAGAATTACAATTTAAAAAACGTGGACCAGTGGGCAGGCTCACTGAAAACACACTCATAAAATAAACCAAGAAAAAAGCACTTAAATTTACTCAAACACAGTCCCTAATAGCACAAGTCCGTATAAAAGGCGCATTTAAAAAGCAACAGTGCCGAAAGAGTGCATTTGCAAAACTCATGACGTACAAATGGTGCATAATTAGCGCATATTTTAAAGCGCAATTTAAAGAGTTTATTAAAGCGCCAAAATTCTGCTCATGTCTTGCGTAATAAATGCACACTATTGACTTGCGAATAAATTACGCTATTTCGAGGCACACAGTAATGCACGTCCATACCACACAATTCCCCCTGTGCACACATTGTGGCATAGAGGATGAGGACGCCTTTCACTTCTTGGCGACGTGCCCTGCCTTCTGCATCATTAGAAATATATATCTTAAGGCATGTACTCTAGACCTAAGTCTCCTTAAACAGGCGAACGCGAGCGACCTGTTGTATTACTCAATTGCAACTGGCCGCTTCGTAACCCGCCCAAAGTAAAGTGTACAGGGCAATCTGCAATGGGCCCACCTGATGGCCCGAGCAGTATCTCTCTCCAACTAGGTGAGAGAGAACCCCTAAAATACATACATACATACCACACAATTCAGTCATGCGCTTGAACTCCTTCTACGGCATGCTCACATCATCCGGAACGGACAACAGTCACTTAACGATCACTTAAAGTTCAGGCAATTAATTCTGTTCCAGTGAGCTCAATTCACGTTTTAGAAATTTAAAAATTACAGGTGTGTGGAACTAATTTGCTGTTTAACGCTTTGTTTTACATACATTGTTGTAATCCGTACTCATGAGTAAGCCTGAACCAGTAAAGCCATTTTGGGTTGTGGATTCTCCCAGGAAAAAGGAGGTGGAAGTTGTTCCTTGTAGTTGGGTTAGTGAGTGTGAGACAAAGTGTTCGTTACCTGAAAAAGTTACGTTTGCATTGAGGAATGAAATTAAAAATTTAAGGCCATCAAAAATTGGATGAAAGTTGCACTCCGCAATTTTTGTAAAAAAAATTGGTAAGTTTGAGGCTTTTAACCTTCAATATTTCATGTTTGATCATTTATATTTTTGGGTTACACTATATTTTTGCGATGTAAAACGTCCACACATACATACATAATTTCGCATTTATGTTTTGCAGCAACTTATGCGGGAGCAAACAAATGTGCAGATGCACTAATAGAATGTGATAAGATTGATTCAGATTGGACTGAAACTGAATTGGAACAACCCACGGTACGCTCCAGGGCTCGTAAGGAATTTCCAGGCTTTGAACTTTGGTATTTAGACCCGAATGCGGATTCCGTAGATAATAATTTGATACCAAGCGGAAGTAAGCACAGAGCTTCAACGGAAGAACAACTTGGTGAAGGTTCTGCGGATTCTGTCGAAAAAAATAGTGCTTTGCCAGTACAATCTCAGCAAATACCACTTACCCCGTCTTGTCACATCCAAGTCCCAGACACGTTACAGCTCTTTCCAGGTTACACAGTATATTCCTTGTTTCCACTGTAGTTTTTAATGCAGTTTAATGTATGTAAATATACTGAGACGAATGTAAGATATGCTGTAATTATGTTGCTGTAATAATTTTAGAAAGTCATCATACGCAGCAGAGATCAGATCAACTTGAGAAAATTGTATCTGAGAATCGTAGTAAGTGCCAGTCTGGTTTGCAGATATTTTCGCTTAATTATCTTTTACTGATTTTGCCCATTTGAAGTTTAGCTTATATTGTCTTCTTGCAGAATTTTATAAACTCGTACTGACAAAACTGACCAGCATTGAGGTTGATATTGCTTCAATCAAAAAGATACAATTTTCAAGTCAGAAAGGTCTCTATGAGCTAGATGAAATTCCAGCTCTACCATTGCGGGAAAAACATGCCCTGAAAACAATGGACACCTGGTTAAAATCAGCTGAAAATTGCACGAAATTTGTAAGCTATAATTTATGCACTTATTTGAGTAGCTTTTAAAAATACATTAATGTAGATTCTTTATTTATTTCACCATATTGCAATATATGGCGAAACTCTTGCAGCAATAAAATTTCAATTAAATGAGGATATCTGGTTGTGACTTTCAGAGAAATTATTTACACACGATTGGTGGAAAATCTGGAGAAGTAGCCTTGCGAGAAATTCTGAAAAAGGTGCTTAATCCAGAACTGACACGCTCAATTAACTGGAGTGGCAAGAACTAGAAAGTCGAATTTGAAAGCTTGCGGTTATGTAAAGTCATAACGGGTAAGTAATTATATTCAGAATTATAAAATTGATACCTGGGTTGTATTTCTGCAGACCTCAAAATGCCCTGAAAATGTTCAAAATGCCAAAACCGTTCTGAAAATGCCTAGCATGTTGGGCATATTTGTCAAAACTTAAAACTTGGAGAGCACATGAGTGTATGTTTCATAGAAGCATAATATACATTACAGAATATCATTTAAAAAAAATGATATTCTTGGTTTTCTAGAATATTTTCTAATTTTTGTAGGTCGCATAAACAAAGATAATTTAAAGATTTAAATAATTTGCGTAGTACCGGAGCAAGTTCTGAGTAATGATGCTACCTAGTGAAAACAGATTAATAATTTCAATCAAAAATGAAGATTCTCTAGAAACATTTTTGCATTAAAACAAATGATAGTAATTACTAAATATGTCAAAACAGATCTTGTGTAGACAATATTGTGATGTATTTAAAATTTGTATTTTACAAGCCCAAATAACACATTGAAAATTATTACAGACGCTGCAAGGAAGCGCTTCTCGGATTTAACAGAAAACTCTGCGAAATGTGTTTTTATTGATTGGTTTCGCAATTCGAAGACCCTAACAGGAGACCCTAAAACTGTACAAGATGCTTCCAAGCAATAGGTCCAAGAGGAGGAAAGTCGCCTGTGCTGTTGGCGAAATGTTACAAGCTATTCAAGACAGTGAATCTAGTGAAAATATTGAGTTAGTGCTAATTCGTTTAATATTGTGAAGACTTCAAATAATTATTCTGACATTTATTACTCTAATGCAACTATTTTATCTCAGAAATGCGTTATGCTCCCAGTTAACAATAAGTGTGAAAAATTCATCTGTATACCTTACTTAAGTACAATGTAATAAACCATTTTGAAAACAATAATAATTGCTAAACATTCTTCCGTGAATTCATGTTTAATTTAGATTTAAAAAAATCAAGGCTCAGCATGAAACCAGCAGTGAGAAAATGCCACACACGGCGCACAGTAGCAGCTAAGTGAAATGCGCAAATTATTCGTCCAATGTATGTAACTTTTCAGCGCGGAAGCATGCGCCACTTATGGCTCTGGAAAGTTGGCCAAACTGGTACGCATTCTAGAGCCATACGGTTTGCATCATTTATGCGTCTTTCAGACTATCCGGTGCTATTAGGGAGTGTATACTGTACAGGCACTTTTTTCTGTCCCGATCAATTGTCCCGTCCCGATTCATTCCCGAAATAACATGGGGACAAAAATGTTGTCCCGAAACTGCCCCGATCCCGTCTCTCCTGTCCTACACTGACAGCTCAATAGAGCGTACAATATTAAGGAATTATGAGCTAAAATTGCTTAATATTGTACGCTATGTTGATCTTCGAGTAGACTGGCAGCAGGTGGTGCATAGCCGAGAAGCAGAGCGAGCTGAAAAAGCTCTCCTCTGCGACAGAGTTTCAGCTCGCTGTGCTAGTGCTTCTCGGCTTGCTTGCTGTATACTATGAAGGGTGATGTGTAACAATATTCGCAGATGACGCATCTTGACACAAACTCAATTCTTGCTCCCAAGAGTTTGTGTCTTGCTCGGATATTTTCAATCTTGCTCTATAGCAATATAATCAACTCATGTACTGTATGACCATGTAAGTATATATACTTTAATGTATATATACTTTAATGTAAATTATTCATGCAATACCTGGCTGGATTTTGGAGTAATTTTATGGGATATTAATTTTACAATTACGAGCAGCATAGCCACCGCCTGCGTCGGTGGAAGCATGCTATTTAATGTAAGGGGAGAGGACGCGGAGCGGCAATTCTAGCTAAAGCCAAAGCGTGCTGCGTTGCGTGCCGTGTGCTTGTACATTGCATTACTTATAGCAAAAGCGCTTTATGGCATTGTGTACTCGCAAGCCTAAAAAGCGCGTTGAGGACGGAGCGAAGATTTAAAAATGCCCTCCCTGTCCCTTCCCTCATCTTCAAATTATAGTATTTAGACTAGTAAAAGCCCCGTGCTTCGCACCGGAGCAATTACTTGTGTAAATAAATAGTGTAAATAATAAAAATGTAAATTGCAATAGATCTCGTATCAAGGCCTGTCGAGAAGGCTTAATATTAATATCCCGATTCGCCAGGCAAAGTAATCTCATATAAGACGTGAACTATTAACTGTAAGACTAACAATTCGTTTTTATATAGGTAGTTGGCATTTCATCATCAAAATATTATGGGACAACAGCTTCCGGCCCACTAAAGTTTTCTCTCAAACTCAATATTTGGCTATACACGTGGAATTTAACTAATCGCTTGATCAATTTAATACGAACGTCGTTATTAAACCTTGCTGTTGCATCACTGTATGGTGCTTCACCCCTTAGTGGATCAGCACAACGTGCTGATCAAATATGATTTTTTATGTTATTATAATTTGTATATAAATCCGTTGTACCGCAATATTGTAACTGAAGCCGCAGACACTGGATGCACTGAGTATTTAAAATAGAAAAAATGAAAGGATTTCATATTAGCGCAATACATTTAACGTGCTATATTTACTAAAGTCCATGGTTCCTACAAATCAATCCTTACTTCCTAATGATATTTTTAGGGATATAAAGATCAAAACTCTGGATGCTAAGGCTTGTAATTATTCTTCCTAATTGGAATCCCACACGAATGTCAACTAAGTTCAGCCATTAAAATTCTCCTCTTATCAAATTATTCAGTACTGTAACCGAACGTAGTTTTTCTTACTACCAGTCTTAATTTATTCCAAATTTGATGATTTATGTCTAATGTTTATAATAATTATGATTAGCGCTTTTAAGTGATAATCTAAAATGGCGTAATATTGCGAGCTTTCAGCAGGCTGCAAGCAGTTGGTAGATATCCGAGAAGCAAAGCGAGCTGAGCGAGCTGAAAAAGCTCTCCTCTGCGACAGAGTCTCAGCTTTCAGCCCGCTGTGCTTCTCGGCTTGTTGGATATACCACCGACTTGCTTGGCTATATAGTGAAATAATGTAGTACATACCGGCTTCCTATATAGTGAAATAAGCCGCGAAAGTTTGAATTGTAAAGCCAAGGCCGCGAAAGTTTAAATCAGAGAAAGTGGTCAATAATAATAAGGATTATTTATTTAAAAACAATTTGTCAGTGGGTGAATTAATTAAAGGGAAAAACAGAGACTGATTAAATTTGATTTCTCTGCATAATTCAGTTGTAATTTATTAGGACCTGTTATTATTACGGTCGGTGTCTGGAAGTGACGTTCTGTCAACATGAGTTTCAGTGAATGCCCAGAATGTATGGGAATCCTTATACTTACAATTAGAGATGATAAGTTGAGTTAGATTTAATATGAGGGAACAGAGTAGCAATTATAGTAATTATGAGTCAGAAATCAGTTTTATCATAATTAATCTGCAGTAATTAATAATTGCATTTAATGTCTCAATATTTGATTTCCAGGCCAATGTAGTCAATGAAGAGGATAGTGGATTGAAAAATTGCTTCGACTTTGCCACTAATAAACCTGAAAATCCGTTGTACATCCGCCGATTTACTTCTTTCCTTCATTTCTGGTGCAAATGGTTTCTTGGGAATGAGTACAGAATGAATAGAAAATTAGATGCTGGAATAGGAATGGGTGGTAGAAATACACGTCAGTCAGGTATTAATGTTGAATTGTAGGAACTACAGGCTACATCAGATTATGAGGCTTATGTAATCACCTTTCCAGTTCCTTTGTCTGGGTTTTTTTGTAAAACAAAACTGGAATCCCGCAGAATTTGTCAGATGAATGCAAATACTGGTGTAGGGCTTGTTTTATAGTAATTTTGGAGGTGACCTTATTAAAACCTTAAGTGTATTATGATTAGTGCAAGGGATAAATAAGATGCTAGAGAGCACTCACGTTACGTGTATCTTTATTGTGAAGTATGAATTATGCTGATGTTTCAATACTGGCATAAACGAAGCCTTGTGATTATTAATGGTTAGAGTTCGGGTAAATATGTTTGTATTTTGCACTTGTGTTTTATGTCACATAATAAGAATAATAATTGGAAATTGTAACTGAATTATTTGAAATTCGTTGTGAAATATGATCAAAATTTTTCCAGATGCAATCCGTGAAATGAGAAATTATTCGAACGAAGACTATGATTTGAATGTTAATCCCAAAGCTGAGATGCAAGCACATATGAAACTCTTCCGAGCCCAGCGTAACTTGTACATCTCCGGCTTTGCGCTGCTCTTATCTTTGTAAGCATACAAAGCGTTGCTATTTTGAGATTGATAATTATATTATTGTGTTAAAGTTATACTTTTTGATTGCAATCACAGAATTATCCGGAGAATCTCCACTCTTCTTTCTCAAAAAGGAACCTTGCAGGCACAGAATGAGGCTGCTCTGAAACAAGCAACATCAGGTTGTGACACCGCAAGCCGATTGATAAAAGAACAGGAAAGCAAGCAAAACACTGGGGAGACTAGTATGCACGGTAAAGACGAAGTGCAGACCTTACAGACTGAAATCAACACTTTGAAAGAAGGTTAGTGATTGAAGTTCATGGACGTGTAAGTCAGAGTGACTGATTGCCACAGTATGCATTACAAACATCTCTGATTATTTCAGATATGGCCTCTCTGAAACGTGACCGTGATGCGATTAAATCGCAAGCAGAATCTGTTAGCAAAGAATATGACCCGCTTTTGGAAGAGCATGAAAAACTTCAGAGGAAAATTCAAACTGGTGGCGGTGATAAGAAGAGTGACTAAATGATTTTCTGTGTATTAATTAGGGATTAAATTAAATGTTTCTTCTTCAATTCGTACAATATTTGTAATTTACCTGCAACAAATTATTACAAAGACTTACAATTAGCGTATCTCTGAAAAATGTAAAAAAGGATATTGTTAGTGCCGCATCACAGGTATAAAGGAATTGGACTATGGTATATTCATTATTAATACGTATATTATATGTGTGTGAAACTATTTTATGAAACCAGTTTCAAAATTCTTTATAAATGGATTTGCAAGTTATAGTTTGTAAGTTGTAGTAGCTACACTGTGTTGAAGTGTACATATGCAGTTAATAATATGAAGTTTTCAAATTATTAATAAATCTAATGTTTATCGTTAATGATTAAAATCAGATCTGTCAAAATCGGTCCGAAGACCTCTTAAATAGTACCATTCAAAAATACTTATTTCTGTAGAATACAGGTTAAACACCCTTACCCTTTACGATTTACAATTAAGTTTTTAAAAACCAAAAAAATCTAAAATTCTGGCCACTGGAGCTCAAAATGTAAAACTGGATTAAAAAAGCTAATAATATGTTTTCTGATGCCAGCTCTTTTTCACACTTGAGCCGTGACTACATTTCTCCCTACCTTGCGCCCTAATTTTTCCGGTTATGTCCACAATTCTCAACCCATTGACATGTCAGGTTTATTTGATTATTTAAGCCATATTTGAAATGCTCGCTTCTTTGCCTCCATGAATGTACATACATATGTAGATACGTAGTACTTCCAATAATTATTAACGTGTGCTTAGATAAGGATAATATTCAAAGGGAATAAACCTTGTAAGTGAGCACTTTTCCTAGTTGAGCCTAAAATATAGTACATGGGATTACAAGTTTCAAAGGCGTTCGAAGGCTGTAAAATTAACATGTCCCTCACATTGCATTATTTGTGCACATAGGCCTTCGTTCTTTCATAATAACTTCATAATTTGACAGTATAAAATAACTTTTACATAGTTCATAGAAGATATGGCAAACGGAGTTTAATTTTTGTATTAACAATCAAACTTCTTAATCTCACATGCTTATCAAAGTTGAATTTATTTGTCATATTTGATATTGAATATTGAATACAGGGGCCGGATTTTTGTAAATCTCCCTGCAAGATCATTTCGGAATTTCCCTGCTGGGAGGACCTGAACGATTTAAAAAATCCCTGCTAAAAAAAGTCGACAATTTAAAAAAAAATTGTTTGAAAAAAATGCCTTACAATAAAAATGCCGAAATTAGGCCAAATGTTTGCCTAATAAATGTCCCTGAAACACAGCAACAAATGTGAAAATATCTGCAAAAAAGAGGTCAACGATTTTAAAAATCCTCGTTCGTAAAAAAAATCCATTCCCTTTGAGATTTTCCCTGCCAGAAATATTTTTCCCTGGGAAGAATCATCCCGTCTTCCCGCAAAAATCTGACCCCTGGTTGTGAAAAGCTGGAAAGCATTTCTGAAAATACACTTAAGTCTGCAATAAATATTTGTATGATGATCACAAAAGTCCTATCCCTGTTGACTACTACTGTAAAACAATGGTAAATGTTAAATAATCGAGACATCATAACAGCAAAACTTTCAGCGTATATTCAAATACAAAATTAACTATTGGACTTGTAAATAAAAATGGCTGTAAATATTGCGTAAGTTGGCATCAGTAACAAACTATTATTTAGATGGATACTATCTGTGACTAAAAAACCTGGTGCAATTAGAATTGCATATTATCTACATGCTACCTGTCATGTGAGACTGTGTTTGTATTTTTGGGGGTACTGCAAGACAGAATCGGTGTATTATTGCAGTCGTTACAGGGATTGATCCATTGGAGCTAATTTAATCACTCGCACTCTACACTGAGATGGTTCACAGCAATATCACCATTACAATGACCTACACGACCTTACAATGAACCCAAACGATTCAAGTTGCAGTACATGAACGGCATTGCAATGGAAAACGGTCGTGCAATGGAAAAGAAGCTTCAGACTAGTATCTAGTACCATACGAGTAGACGCAAATTGAAAGTCAGGAAAATAAATTCGTGCTTCAAAAATGTCAAGTACTCAAGATCAAATTGAAGCTGCCCTTAGGTCAATTCTGGCCAGTGTAGGTCAGCAAGGTAACATTGTGTATATGCAATGTCTGTTTAATTTTGGAGTTTCAGCAATATAAACAAAATTTGTGTACATTTGTTTCCATGTTATTATTTAGATCCGGTCTACTTGCAGCATTTGGCTGAGGATGTTCAACAAGGAAGACCAAATGAAAACCAATCGCGTAGTAGTCGATTTTCTAGGCAACCAAGCAGTGGTAGTGAAAGTGGTGAAAGTAAGTTTGTTTTTCCTTGGTGATAAAGTGTTAACGTTAATCAATTGATTACATTAACAAAAGTTTAAATGAAAATGTATGTATTACTTTTGTGTACTTTTTAAGGATATAATGGTGCAATGTCAAAAGGACCTGTACCACGTCCCTATGATGACACCACAGGGTTACAAGGTTTCAGTACAGTATCCCAAAGTCTTCGGAACTCCATGACGTCTTCAGGTACGGTTTTGGGCATGGGGTTTGGGTTGTTGTTAATAACATTAAGTAACGCATGTGATACAAATTTATTTTTATTTACAGATACTACAAGTGCATTTGCTGCAGCCGGCAATAGAATGTTGTCATCCTCTATGAGTCGCACTCACAATTTCTCGCTGCCGCAGATTTCACCATTACTGAAGCGGAGAAATACCAGTACGCGCTCATTTGTATCAAAAGAGCCAACGAGATCCGAAGAGTTCCCGATCGAAATTGTGTTCAAATCAGACTCGGGATGTGATTCCAACGATGATCACATAAGGACTCATATACGATTATGTAAATTATTAAACAGCAATTAATTTGTGTAATGACACGACTAGTTTTACTTTGTGTAATTTAATTGCAACATGTATTCTCCAGGCAAGGAATTTTCGTCCGACGAGGTCACAGGACTCATTCGAGCGAAGCTATCCAAATACATTGGAGACAGGCATTTCTCTCTCAGGATCCAACATTGAGGGGGCCGTCAGACATCCCGAGAACTGAGGTTTATAGACGATCTACAACCTGTTCCGGATGGCTACGTTTTAGCACTGAAAAAATCCAAGACGATATATGTTGTTATTGATGTCAGTTTCCTTATTTTACATGTTCATTTGTTACACATAAATTGCATTTTTTGCAGTTGGTAACAATGTTTTCAAATCATAGGAAGACGAAGACTCGGTTGGTTTTCAAAACAATGCATCCCCAAGGGTTCCAGTGTCATCCATCACATGTGCAAACGTAAGAGTCTCAGTAAATATTAATACATACTGCAAATATGACATCTGACCTGACTCAACTGTATTTACAAAATATTACAGGAAGATGTTGAAGACTCAGTCTCCGTGAGAACATACGGAACACCACGGGCACTACCATCAACCGCTAAGAATATAAACGTAAGGTTTTACCGAATTGTAGTTGTTGTGAACTTTATTACGCAGCTTCCTTACCTGTATGTATGAATCATTTAATTTAATTCTAATCATCCAGACTCAACACCAATATCACAGCAATGTAAGAGTGGATAGTGAAAGATGCAATACACAGAGACAGGAATTTGCAACAACTTCGCCAATTCCAAATCATATAAGGGGAACTTATGCAGGAAGTTCCTCACCACATGAGGTTACTAATTATTTATAATGTATACTCTCCACATTGGTTTTTTTATATTTCTATATTTATTCGGCCGTATTTACTAGATTTTGTTATTATTTGTTTAGGGAATGTTTTCATCTAGATGAGGCGCTGACTTACACTGATGAAAGGATTTCATCTTCCATTTTAGAAGACGATATTTCTATTAAATCGTACACGAAATTGCCGGAAAATAAAGTCGTACGACAGTTGATTTTAACGTCACATAATTTAAAATTCAACACATGTGATGTAATCATTTATATTTAATTATATGCATCTTTTCGTGTTTTTAATTTTAGAAACGACTGACTGTTTATAAGGAAAGCAAGATCCAAAAAGCTGGGTTTAAAAATGCAAGAGATTTTATGGAACATGTTAAAAGCCGAGAAAATGTTGAGGACTTTGATGAGACCCGTTCAGAATGTGTGGACCAACTTATAGAACGCGTCATCAAGACTAAAGTGCCTTACTCAAATGTGACAAAGCTTTGGCGTTCCAGAAATAAAAGAAATGACAGATTATTTCACCATCCTTCGCATCTGAACTCCCCCTTGAATTTTTCGTTGGAAGAAGGATGTGTTACAGGGATTCATCACCCTTTAGTTTACGTTGGACCACCTTTATCGGCAACATTTATTCACCGGGATGACGGGATGCTCCCAACAGTTAATTCCCAGTTGAATGACGGCGAAAAACTATGGATAGTAACACATCCGGAGGATAATTCAAAGTTGATAACCCTTTTGAAATTCTTTTCTGGTATAGAAGGTACTGCCTCTAAATTTTATTATGCTTGAATCATGGTAGTAATAATTTAAAATATGACAACTGAATAGTTTTAAATTTCAGATGAAATTTGTCCAGCAAGTTGGTGCAGAGGCGGATTTCTGGTACCAATATCTACATTGCAAGAAGAAGGAATAAGAGTGTTTTCTACTATCCAGAGGAAACACGAAACAATTTTTTTAGGTCGCGGAGTTTTTCACATGGTTATTAATTTAAAATTGTGCGTGAACATTGCAGCCAACTATATTGATGAAGAATGGATTCAGAAAGGTTACCCTGTGTAAGTGTGGGAAGCAGCACGATTGGGGTAGACAAATAGGAGATGGCACTATTTTAAAAACAAAATGGCTAAATGCTAGAATTGGTACAATTTTTATTTATAACATTTTTTGAAATAACATAATAATTGTGTAGTACAGATGTACCTATGCATTTTACAGAAACGAAAACATTTCCCTGTTCAGAATGTAAGAAGTCATACCACCAAGAAACCCAATTGAAGAGACATGTAACGGAAGCTCATGGGGACAAAATCATACCTTGCTCAACTTGTTCAAAACTTTTCAGCACAATAAACTTGAAGAATGCTCATGAGAAAACTCATGCACGTAAGTATTTAGATGATTTGTAATTTAAATACATGAAATAATAATAAATATAGTAATTCAACATTTAAGCACAAATGTACTATTCTTTTACTTTCAGCTAAACTTTCGGAATGCGGGACGTGTGGTTATAAAACTAATTCAGTGTCCAACTTAAACAGGCACAAACGGGAGTCTTGCGAAAAGCTGACAAGTACAATTTCAACATTCATATGTTACTAGTATATACTTATTATTGCTGTTATTACACCACTGGCTGGCTTGGCTATATAGTGGAATAGTATACTACATAGTGGCTTACTATACTTTTAGTGAAATGAGTTTTGAATTAACAGATCCCTCAGAAAAGTGGCCGGTAATATAGAGACTAGTAGAAAGCCCTGCTCAGCAGGGATAATTACTTATAGGTTAAGGATACTCTTACATAGACGCTAGAATATGAATGAGCATAATGAGATCTAAGACTTGAAATATTAAAATAATTCAAGCAATATACCATGGTGAAGCGCACTTGGGAACTTCCCACCAAGGCACTGCCCATGCTTGACCTGTAGATCGTGGCTGGAAGTTAGTCCCGCTTTAATATACAAATGTTAATTTATCCTTTGAACATTTGCTTAAATACAACATATGTTGTAAATATTTCATTTCTGCCATCAAGTATTTTCCCTTGATGTTCATCATCTACAATTTTGGCTTTAACTTTCTTCCCTGATGTAGCTCTTGAAAATGCAACATATAATTGTCCATGTGTAAAAACTGATTGAAAACCCATGTGAACCAATGGGTCACCAATGGGGTTAATACACTGATTATTTAAAATAGGGAAAATGAAAGGAATTCGTAGTAGCGCAACACGTTTCACGTGCTATAGTCACTAAAATTCATGGTTCCTACAAATCAATCTTATGGCCTAATGATATTTTTAGGGGATATAAAGATCAAATGTAGATGTTAAGGCTTCTAATTAAAAAATAGTGAGCTGTAATAAAAAATGTAAAAAATAGTGTGATAACTTCAGCAATACTGTATTTGAGAAGTTAACTGATGTAAATATAAAAAGTGGTAAAATAAGTACTTTCAATTCCATTTGATTTTCCCTAATATGAATCCCACACCTATGCGTACAAAGTTCAGTCACTAAAATTCTCCTCTCCTCAAATTCTTAAGGCCTGGAAAATTAGAAAGTACATTTAGTTTGAATCATAGAGCATAGTGACCTTTCGGTTTCTATTTGACAAAATAATCAGATTGCAATCGTAAAATCGTAATACATGGAGATAGAATTGAATTCCATAACCATGGCACATATGAGTAGAACATTTGCTGTAGGTTTGAATGTCGACACAAACTGAGAGACACGACGTTCTGGATTTAATAGAGGAAATTGCGCTTGGGAAGTCTACTGGATAGGGCTTCTACTGGGGACAATTTTGTTGTCCCGCCGACAATTCTGTCCCGTCCCGAAATCCTCGGGACAAAAAAGTTCGTTCCGATTCAGTCCCGAAATAACATGGGGACAAAAATCTGGTCCCGATCCCGGTCCCGTTCCGAAAACCAAATAATACCAATAATAGCAAAATTTTACTTTAAAAAGTAATCACATATAAAGCAACAAAGTTTAAACTGGACGATTCCCATACATATTCATTTTTGCAGCAATTGTATACTGTGCAGATATTTTTTCCTGTCCCGATCTATTGTTCCGTCCCGCCCCGAAATCTATTTGGACAAAAAAGTCCGAAATAACATGGGGACAAAAATGTTGTCCCGAAACTGTCCCAATCCTGGCACTGTCCCGAACAGAAGCACTACTACTGGAAGCTCAATAGAGAGTACATTGTTAAGGAATTTTAGATTATGGTAATCTAAAATTCCTTAATATTGTACTCTCTATTGAGCTTCCACCGTCTTCCAAATTTCATCAAAATTTAACTACGATTTGAAATTTGAATTTTGCTCTTTTTACAATTATTACATTTGGAAATAATGAGCTCTTAAGTAACCACACGTAGCCTGAGGGAACTCACGAAGTCTCAGAAAATGTATCATATGAGTGAAGACAGGGTTGGATGACGATCTCAATCCCAAAATTGTATGGATCATTTTACCTCTTCCCAAAACAATTATTCCTACTCTCCTACCCCACTTAGGGAAATAATAAAATGTACAAGTAGGAAATCTTTGCAAGTTGGAAAATCCGTAATTCTTTATAGACACAATTTTTGTCAAAACAAGATAATTGTATGAAATAATTGTAACGTTGGAGCTTCCTCCTCCACATTTCGTAAAGAATTACAATTTAAAAAACGTGGACCAGTGGTCAGGCTCACTGAAAACACACCCATAAAATAAACCAAGACAAAAGCACTTGCATTGTTACTCGCAGCTACGTCGCTACCAAAAGACAACATTTCCTGATAAAAAGCGACGATGCCAAGCACGAATAGGAAGTTGGCCAAAATCTAACATTGTAAGGCATAGGACGTAGTTTAAAAAATAAACTTGTGTGTTTGGAGGAAACATGGATAGGAAATGTCTCTACTTGTTTGGACAGCGAAGTTTCGCAAGATTTTCTTGACTCCATCATATGTATGTCACTTAATGCTAGTCTTTGGACTCCTTTTCATTCCCCGCAATGTTATTTTTCTTACGATTCCCTTTCATGCTCTCATAATTGTCAACCCGGAACTTCCTTCTCCTCGCTTTGTCTAATTTTCTCCCTGAGCTAATGTTTTTACTAATTTTAAATGTATATTATAATGTAGTGCTAAATATTAACTAAATGACTAAATGTCTCCAACATCACTAAATATAGTATTTACATTCAATTCTCCGGTAACCAGAGTTCATGACCTACCGGATCGGAACAAATTTCGAAAAATCTAAAATTTGCTATTTAGTACATGACTATTAATTATTAATTAGAAATACTTTTTCCAAAAAGTAAGGAAATATTTTTTATCATTGACCTTTTTCTATGGACTGGGGTGGTCAAAATTGTTTGACATTCCTCCACCTCTGCCAGAAAATTAACATTTAGGAGTTGGAAAGGACTTCAAAAAATAGCATTGATGGGAAAATGATTAGCGTCCGGACAATTCAGTTCTTAATTGGAAATTTTCGGTTCAGTCGACATGGATCGGTTGTGTCCCTTACACCTCCCTGGTTTCTATTGAAATAAGCGTCAGAATAGACAAAGCCCAATTTGCTAGGTCATTTTGGTAATGGTAATGGCTTTATTGTCAAATCAGCTCAGTGAAAACACTGATTTACAGCGATAGACGTATATAATTAAAAGCTAGCTATGATTTATCACTAAATAGTTACATGTAAGTCAAATTAGTTTACAATAAAATACTCAACATGATTATTATGTCTTTTTTCAGTAATCCACTTGCTTAATTCATACTGGAAGTCTTTCATGTTTATTTTTGAATGAATGTGTCTTGCAGTTTGATTCCATAATTTTGCAGCCCGATATTGAAAGGAGTTGTGAAAAAACGAAGATTTTAGGGGAATTATAAGGAAGTGGTTATTACGGGTGCCCCTTACAGAGTTCGTTTTGATTATTTCTTTTATACAATCAAGTTTATCTGATTGTTTTAGTAATGTTTTAGTCGAGGAGACAGTGATATAAACATACCTTTCAAATACTGTAAAAATTCCAAATGTTTCATACAATTCATACATATCAATATTTACTTTCCTTTTGTTAATTCCGCTTGTCGAGTTGCATTGAAGTATTTGATAATAAGGTTTTAGAAAATTAAAGCTATATCCCTTAATAGATACACATTTAAGAAAATGATCGATGGTTTTTTGACATTTTTGTAACAGTAAGTCAGAAACAGAACCCCATACTGGTAATGCATAATCAATATGGGAGACCCATAGCGATTTAAATACAATGTGCATTAATTTTGGTTTAATAAATCGCTTAAATTTAATGAGTGTGGCACACTTAAGTGAGATCATCCTATTTACATGAGTACAGTGTTTATCAAATTTTAGATTACAATCAAGATAAACACCTAGGTACTTAAAGGTGCGTACTCTTTCAATTGTATTACCTTCACAACTAATGGAAGGAATATTAGGACGTAATTTAGATCTTGGCTTATAGAATTCCATAAAATGTGTTTTAAGAAAGTTTACATTCATATTATTATTTGTACACCAATTATTTATCAATTTCAAAGTTTTTTCCAAATTGGCCTTTAAATCATTATTGTTTGAGCCTATGCAAACTGACCCAATGTCGTCAGCATATATAGCTGAGTCGTTAAGAATTTCACAGATATCATTAAAAAATATAATAAAAAGAACGGGACCTAATACGCTACCCTGCGGGACTCCTCCATTCAGTTTATATTTATTTGAGATAAATTTACCAAGTTTGATGGTAAAGTTACGGTCGTATAGGTAGCTACATAGAATTTTTAATAGATACGAAGGTAGATTATATTTGTATCGGAGTTTCCACAATAGTTTACTGAATGATACGCTGTCAAATGCTTTTTTCAAGTCTATAAATAACACAGCAACCATTTTCTTATCTTCCAAAGCAGTGTAAACTCTATGTGTTAGGTCAATTAACGCATGTAGCGTTGATTTTCTTTTACGGAAGCCGTATTGATTTCCATATAAAAGATTATGACCTTCCATGTGATTAATGATTCTTTTGGCTATACAGGATTCGAATAGTTTTGAGGGGAATGGCAAAATTGAAATAGGTCTGAATGACTGGGGAAGAAATTTGTTTGCTTTGGGTTTAAGTATAGGAGTTATCATTGCAGTTTTCCATTCCCGTGGAAATTGGCCCCATTGTAATGCGTGATTGAAAATTTTACAAAATACGGGTGCGTAGATGTCAGGATATTGTTTAATAAGTTTTGCTGGCGTGCTATTAAAGCCATTGCTAGTGTTTCCCTTAGTACTCATAATTACGTCTATAATTTCTTGTATTGTTATACCATTAAAACCATTACTGCCCGTAGAGTATTGCAGACTTTCTGAGAATTGTTTAATATGAGAGTCCTCATTAGTGTGGTCAAGTACAAAAGATTTGGCTAATTCGTTGCATATTTTCAGGTTTTCAACAATAATCTCATTGTTGACATGTAGTTCTGTAATACTTGTACTCCCTATATTATTTCCTGTGAGTGATTTAAAAGTATTCCAGGATTCCTGTGGGGATTTACATTTTAAAAACTTACTGTGAAAATATGTTTGCTTAGCATTACGAGTCATCATAGTTGTTCTGTTTCTGATTTTATTTGTTATGGAAACTGACATCCAACAATCCTTCAACCGTCCTTTATAATCGTTTCTATTTTTCCGGAACCGTTTCTGTGCCAGGGTAGTGCTGTCCTGCAATATTTTTTATTGCATGAAATTCCATTTACAGAAATAAAATTAAATATCACTCCGTTCGAAATCAAATCATGTTTATGAACATTTATGTAAGTATGAAATTGGTAAAATAGCTTTTGCCATTATTCAGTGGATCTATCTCTCCATGTTCAAACAATTAGCATTGTGCTGTATAGGAAGTTTACCGTTAGGAAAATTACCGTTGTCCAGCATAGGATATATTTGAAGAATTAAAAAAATTTCATAACAATTGTTTTTCACAGAAGTGGAAATCTTCGGGTTTATTGCTGGGAACTACGACAGATCAACCCCTGGAATCAGCTTTTTTATTAAAATCGATTAAGATTTTAGAAGTTAACGAGTTAAATTGAAATTCTCTAATTTGGAGCAAATAAATTATGTATTCAGTGAATTTTCTTCACACGAGGAAACCACCAGTTTTGTTGATGGGAATCGGGATGACTCAAACCCTGAATCCACTTGTTTAAGGTTCATTGAAATTGGACGAGTACGTTGGAAGTTTTTAAGCTACAATCGAATTTTGCAATTTGAAGTTGAGGATTTGCAAGATCATCGAAATTTGCTCCAATGGGGAAGTTATCAGGTTAAACGACAAGAACTGATCAGAGCTCAACACCGTTTGATCTGCATTCAAATTTCTCGAATTTAGCAGGAATGAACAGCCGGTCACTGAATTGACTCCAGAAGAAGAAATCATTTCGTTCCACCACAACTCGACCCACTGCGAGAATTGAGACCAGAGGTGGGACACAATGTATTTATATACTTGTTTATTATTCACGTAATTCATGATTAGATTGATGATTGAACAAAATTGATATCACAAATTTGAAATTTTTGTTTTGTTTGTTTTGCAATTTTGACGTTTTTTAAGAATGAACTCCTAAATAACCACAAGTAGAGTCAAAGCTGGCCAAATCTCAGATAATTGTTTCTTCACGGAAACAAATGGTGACATTTTTTACTAAAGTTTAGTGAATTTTAATTTCCCGCTAAAATGTTAACAAATGTTTAGAAATTTTGGTTGACGTTATTTTAGATTTATTCAAATTTTTATGAATACACATTCTTTCCTACTCGTTTTTATGCATTTTGGCCTACATGTCGCATCTGGGTCTATAATATCTGATAACAAAGTTGTGTTAAATTGCGTTAGAATCTAATTTCAATAAAAAATATCATTTGAAAATGGGAAATTTGGTGAGGGTAATCAATTTCACCTATTTTTTTAAATCAAAATGTCTCATTTTTGTGCCGGGAAGAAATTATCTGAATGTTGGCACCCTTTGCTGGGTGTGGTTAGTTTAGAACTCAGTTGAAATAAATTTAATTGCAAAACAACAAATGTTGAAATTTTATATCGTAGTTACATTTTGGGCGGGATATTCAAAAACAGACGTCTCGACAAAAATTCCCATAATCTGAAGTCTGAAGGTTGGCTCTAGTGTAGAAGGCAAGCCACGAATGGGCTTGTTTTTAATAGTTCTGATTTCTTGCCTCCCGCTTTTCACTGTTTTCCATGTCAACGCACTAATTAAAAATTGTTTTTAGGAGTTTGGCCAAAAAACCATTTTAATTGCTAACTGTATTAATTTTGTGTAACCATTTTTACCTATTCCTTAGCAATGGGCCAAAGGTTGGTACAGAGGGAGTATGAAAATGAAGCTGTTAGAAAAAATCAGAACGAACGAAATAAGCCACTGAAGTCAACGATTGGGCGAAGCATGTGAAAAATATATAGAACAGTTATTAACTACTTACTTAACTAGGAATTAACAAAGAGCATTTGTAGGTTGAGAATAATTGACACATACTTATTCGGTTAAATCCACAGTATTTGATAAAAATACTTTTCTGAATTTAGTGGAGCTGACGAAATTTGTTTTTCTGATTCACCAATCAGCTGCTCAAATTAAACTTCAATGTATATGATTTAATTCCGAGTTATCTTTTTCCCAATGTGAATCGAAATTATTGAAAACCCATGTGAATAATTCTCGTAATGTTGATTTTTTGAACTACTACTTTGATTATTATGTGGGAACTTATTTTTACATTAAAAAAGATATCCTTTAATTCAGAGATTTAAAACTAGTAATTCTTTAAAAAAGTTCTAGAAAATTGATTTTTAAAAAATTGTATTTTTCTCAATTATTCAAAAAAAATTCTATCACTTCCTTGGTAGTGCCTGATGATGACAGTCTGTTGTTGAAAGCTTGCATATAATTTAGTTTGTTTAATAAAATTAACCACGTAAACCAAAGATATGGATTCTATTACATTTAGGAAAATATTTGCCAAGGATTCCACAGTTCGACAATATATTTCAAAAACTCTTTACTATTTCAGAAAATATTTGACGAAGTGTCTATATAGTAATTGGCAAACCTTTTTCCCTGGCAGATATGTTTTTAGGAACTAACGACAAATATTTTAGTCGACATTTTGCACAAAACCATGTAGTGAATTATTTAGACTTGTCAAAATTTGTTTTGCAAGTATTAAGTAACTATTTCGCCGATTTTAGGGCCGGATTCAATATCGAACAAGAACGATTGCAGTGTTTAGTTCTGGTAGAGTCATTTAACATTGTGCTGCATGGGAAATGTTCGCAAAATTAACGTTGTCCAGTATAGGATTTTGTACATCTATTGATCGTTCCTATAAAAGACTACATGTCTAAGTGTTACCAAATCAATGGAATGGCTAAAAACAGGACCTATCTGAACACCCTGAAGCTTTTCCACAACCCGAAGTAACCATTCAGCTCAATATGCCTTTATTCGCTCTTCCAGGATCAAATGTCATTAAAGAAATCATGTACTCATTTGGGCTCGCCCCGCGATTATTTCATCCATAGACTTTTTCCAAATTTTATCACTTACTTACATATGATGCATGCATTTGTCCTCATGCGTTTTAAGTATATTTCCTGCACGGTTAAGTATTCTACAGACACGTTCATAATTTCTAATCGCCTTTAAAATATTCTCGCAACTTATAATGAATTATTTTTCAAGCTGCAAAGCTGCAACTTCACTGGATCTGACTTAAGAGTGCGTCCGAGCTCTCCTAAAGTTAAGGCTGTGTTAAGTTCCAAGCAGCAACTTAAGTTCTTTAGTTTTCGTGGATATGACTAAAGTCTGACAACGCTGACTTACAATTATCACTACCAGAGTTAAGCACTGCTACAAATTGATATTTAATCCGTACCTTATTAGGAGGTATATGGGAGGTTCTTGAAGATAAATATTTTGTGAGCGGTTGAACAAATGTGTTTCTCAATTCCGTTCGAGTCGGTGAATCCTTTCATGTTAATTCAGACACACTTGGTTAAATACAATACTCTGTGAGCTGGTAGTTCGTCAAATGATTTCTTCATTCCCCTGCAATGCACTCTACTCATTTGAAAATACTTGCGTATTTGTCTTAATATATTTTTCAAATTCGACTCAGCCAAATACAACAAGAAAATCCGCAAAATAGTTACTTAATCCTTTAACCTGTGAATTCCTTGGCAAATAATTTCCTAAATGTTATGAACCTGTCGAAGTAATAATATATTTTATAGTTACGCAACACTCGGCTAAATATGTTGACACGTTTCTAAATAAATTACGGGAAATATTCATCTGGAGAGATTTTTTTTAATGCCAAATAAATTTCCCACGCCAGTCAAATATTAAAAACTAGGCTAGACTTGGCGAAATATTTCTTGAGTTCTGAAATTCTTGTAAAATTGTAGCATCTAAAATCAAAATTTCTAAAATAACGAGTCAAAGTAGTTTTAAAAAAAATCAAAATTACCAGAAACGCATGAATCATTTGGGTTGATATTTTTGGCAGTTACCACAAATTACCGTATTGAACATTTCATTAGGGCGGCGTTATAAAATAGTGTTCCTTTCCCAATTCCTGTGTATTTGTCTTAATACATTTTTCATATCCACCTGGGCCAAATATAACAAGCAAATCCGCAAAATATTTACTTAATACTTGGCCAAAAAAATTGGGCATTGAATAATTTACTACATGGTTTTGAGCAAAATTTGTACTAAAATTGGAATAAGCATTTTAACGAGTTTCTCACATATTTGCCGTCAGTTCCTAAAAATGTGTGAATTATCTTCTGGGGGAAAACTTTAGCCAATTTCTAAAATGACACTTTTTCAAATCTTTTTTGAAATATATTTTTAAACTGTGAAATCCTTGGCAAATATTTTCGCAAATGTTATGAAGCCTGCGAAGTAATAATATCTATATTCTACAGTTACGAAAGAGTAGGTTATAAATATTTTGACGTTTATAAATAAATGGCGGAATATTACTGGAAGCATTAGAAAACTGGAGAAATTTCATTTTTAATGCTAAATGATTTACCACATTAGTCCAATATTAGAAATAAGGTAATTTAGAAATAGAAGAGGCTAGACTTGGCGAAATATTTCTTGTGAGTTCCGAAATTCTTGTCAACTATTGTTTAAATTAGATTTTAGATGCTAAAATTGTAGCATCTAAAATATTTTCCAAACCTGTTGAATTCGAAAAATTGTTCGGAGGGTTGTGACTTTATTCCACCCACTCATGAAAACCTGGAATGACGAATAAAACCTTATATTGAGCTAGTGGTCGGGCCGATTCAGTCCGGGACCGAAAATTTTCGATTCGATTCAGTCCGATTCAGTTCGATTCGCCATTTTTTCGATTCAATCCTCAATTGGACTGAACCGAACGATTCAATCCACAATGTTGGACCGAATTGAATAGTTTTTCCTGGACTGCAGTCCAAACCAAAGGTGTCCGCCTATCCTACATATAGGCCTATTTGTAGGCTATTTATAGGGTGCAAGGATTTTATTGAATAGGCTTATAGGCAAAATAGGGTGCAAGAATATACACTTGAACCCTAGCCTACAAAATAGGTAGGCTCAGCAGTCGTGACATTACACGGATATATGTATAAGCTACTGAAGCACATTATTTTCAATTAATGACATATGGGACGGGTAACATAAAAATTGAAGAATAATCTGCCAGCTTTGCAGATTGTGTTTTCTGGTGTTTACCAAGAGTGAAAATTTTGTGCCATTTCGCCTTGATATTTGCTGAAGCTTCACCGAAATTAAGTTCGAAATATTCGATAAAGTAGGAAAGCTATGAATATTTACGTTTAAACAAAATTCGAATTTCAAACAGGATTTCCTACGAGATATGCCATACCTTTCTATTGTCACAATTGAGTTGTTTTGCTCACATTGGAAAATGTTTCTTGTGGTATTTAATTTGTGAAATCTCAAGTGCAGCATCCCTTTTCAACAGAGTTATAAAACTTCGGCACGTTTTCCAGCGCAAACCAAGCCGAGATCGACAAACTGTTTTGATCTTAGAAACTTCGGCCAAGGTAGCTAAACTCAAACTATTTTATTCCAATCCCGTTGACTTGAGGCAGGGGTTTTAATTAGAAAACCACAGAATGTCCTTAAGTAACCTGTCGATAACGAAAAGTATATAACATGTAGGAAGAGTGTAAAATATATTGAGCTTATTTGTCCATAAAATGTAGGCTTATATGTAGGCCTGGTATTCCCCATATAGGAAGGATATAGGATAGGCTGATCTATTCGGCAGTTTAAATGTAGGCATATATGTAGGCTCGGTCCCAATATTAAATATAGGAAGGATATAGGGTAGGCTGAGTCATTTGGACACCTTTGGTCCAAACGGTTTGTGCAAGCAAATATTTGTAAGCCTGTCCCCACAATTCTCAACACTTAAACAGGAATTTAATGTACTACAAACATTTATTTATACAACATCCGTCTGTCTTAATTAATTTTAGAAGTTATTGTTCTATCTGTATAAGTTTGGGAAGTCTGTCATACAAATTAAAGGAGAACGCTGCTTAAAATTTATGATTTATGCTTAATAAAACATTCGGAATTTGCATAAGCTATCACTTATATACTTTAAATTTGGCTTAAATAGATTTTAACTGCTATTCAACGACTTCGGTGAAAATCGGTTCAGACACAACTTGGATTTAAATTTAGTTTTTTTAATTATTTTTATTTGACTTAAGATTTGTCGGACGTTCTAAGTTCCGGTAACTTGAGGGGTTAAGTTAAAGGTCGTCACGTTTTCATCGAAATTGGTGAGTTGTTACAAAATCAATTGTTTTCCTTAATTCTAATAAAAATATTAATTTTGTTAGCCAATATTATTTTACAGATATATCGCTCCTTGTCAAACTCCTACGAACACGTGAACATATATTTCATTTAGCATACATAGATTTTTATGTAAGCATTGAAATTTTGTCTGAAGTTGACATTATATACAGAGTTGGACCAGGACGAGCCACGGGGATGTCCATTTTTGAAAATTAAAAACGGTTTAGTCTTTTTTGACTTCTGAGTCAGGACAATTCTTAATAACCAAGAGCTATCTAATATTCAAGAGCTGGAAAAGTGTGTTCACGTATCGGTCATGTGTTGTCAAAGTTTGGTCAAAAGTGGGTCAAGAGCTGGAATAGTGTGGTCACGTTTTAGTAATGTGTTGGCAAAGTTATGTCAAAAGTGGGTCAAGAGTTAAAAAACTGGTCACTTATTGGTCATATGTGGGCAAAGTTTGGTCAAAAGTGGGTCAAGAGTTAAAATAATGTGGTCACGTATTGGTCATACGTTGGCAAAGTTAGGTGAAATACGGGTCAAGAGTTTGCAAAGTTTGATGTATGGGCCGTGAGTTGGTAAAGTTAGGTAAAATATGGGTCAACAGTTTGTAAAGTTTGATATAAGGGTCACGAGTTGGCAAAGTTGTCAAATATGGGTCATGAATTGGCAACGTTTGATCATGTTTGACCCCAACTATAGGTTAAGAGTTGGTAATAAATAATAATTTGTACTCACATACATACGGTGAAACTGCAGTCCGCAGGTATCAACTCACTAATGGAGACTTGAAATGACGAATACTTAAGATTTAAATAACCGCAAAAGGCAAACGGTTTTCGATTCGATTCAGTCCAATCGGTGTAACCGAATCGAACTGAACCGGTTTTCACTGGACCGAACCGAACAATAATTTTCGGTTTAGTCCAGTGCCCCACTGAATCGAATCGAAAAATCCTGGACCGAACTGAATCGTTCCGACCACTATATTGAGCTGCATAGTGACCAGTGCTGCGGACAAGTTCAAGTAATACTTGAGTCTTCTAGTCAAGTTCAAGTTCGGGTCAAGTTCAAGTAGGTCAATTTTTTTACTTGAATCTTTCGGGTCAAGTTCAAGTACGTACTCGGCTTGACCATGACATTCTACGACAAGTCAGGTTCAAGTACAAGAGAAATTTACTTGAATCTCAAGTCAAGTTCAGGGTCAAGTAATGGAAAGAAAAAACTTGACCATGAACTTGAGATTTCATGGTCCAGTTCAAGTAATTTTAGATTGCGCATGCCATAAAGGACGGAAGCAATTTCAAAATCACAATCCAATTTCATGTCGTGTCCAGGGCAAACATGGGCCTCTGTATAACCCCAGCCTATATCGTGCCCAGATTCAAATATCATCGGCGGCCCCACCTCATAGCCTATAAGCAGAGCTTGTACAATTTAAGCATCCCCCATTTACGGCATCCAAGAGCGCTTAGCGGCTTAGCCTACCAATAATGGTGTATAGGAAAGGCATTTAAGCGAACCCTTGCCTAGAAGGCAGCCCCTCAACCTTTCCTACACATAAGCCTATATTCGTACCCTTCATTCATACATATACATATGAGAAGCATAGTACCTTTTGTACGTATGTACTTGTGCATGTGCTTACTACACGTTGAGTTGTATTGTCATCCATTCTGTATTTTTTAACGCAGCCTTCAGCCGCCCTTTCAAGTGAATGGTGAATCCGAAAGTAAACGAATCAAAATAAAAAGCAAAGAATAAAAGCGAACCAATAACGATAATTCTGAACTTCTGAAGACAAGTAAGTTTGTCTTGAAAAATAAATATCTCCGAAGTCCTATGTAATAGCAAGGACGACAAACAATCATTATTTCCCATTTGCTCCACTAAATTTAGAGTGTTTTGATGTAGATTTTGACAAGCTACTTCGTCCGAAAAAAAAGTTTAAAGAATTGACTGTATACGTGGACCATATATGCTAGCCTACGTATATTTCGTCTAGGCAATATAGTTTCCGTTAGGCCTAGCCTACTCTAGGCCTATAATGTTCCATTATTTGGCAACTTCCCTATATCTTGTCTATACGCCCATCACTTTGTGGAGCCCATCCTAGACGCTGGCCTATATTTTATCTCAATTGTTAGCCAGCCGAGCATTTTTGCCTAGATTCCATCCTAGATCTAGGCTGGGGGCCCATCTTTGGTCCAGGGTATATTGTTTGCACATGCCATCAACCAAAGGACAAAATTCAAAATTAGAGTCCGTTTTATGAAGGTCCTCTTTATCAGACGTTGCTCATTGTTAGTTGTTGCAGCGGCGTCTCCATGAAATGAAAGAATTATCTTGATAATTCATATTGTTGCTTAGAATTATTAGTTTCAGCATGTGTAAATAAATTCCAGTTTAAAATGAGCTTGGATGGCTCTTTACAAAAAGCGTTTAATAAATAAGTAAATACTAGTTTATCTGTTTTACTCTTTTTCCATCTGTTTCTAATTGTAAGCTATTCAACGGAGTGCAACTACAGTCACCTTTAAGCAACGTTTTTGAGCTACCGGAATAGAACAAATTTTGAAAAATCTAAAATAAAATTTGCTTTAAAGTAAGGCATTCTAACACTTTTTGGCTTTTACCATTTTCTATAAACTAGGGCGGAAAAATTGTTTTAAATTCTTTCACAAATACATTGCAGGTCATCATTTTGTGATAAACAGAGTACGAATAGGAACCACCGCTGATTTAGTTGAGTTGTCGAAACTAAAATCATGTAAAAATATTCTGGACTAATTAAAACATTAGACTCGTGGTTAGTAACGACATCGATAAAAACTTCCACGAGTACCATGTTTTGAAATAGTTTTTGCAAAGCATGAATTAAGTTTACTATCATATAAAATATAGGATAATAACCCTCCGCAGGGTATTCGAGCAAGTATGAACAAAACTTAACACGCAGTTACACACGTATTTTTGGAGGCTTCAAGTGCAACTAAACAAAACAGTTGAAAACGTAAATACATTTTCTAAATTTGACTGAAAATATTAATAACAGATAAAGGTTGACAAGAATCTCTAAAAACGCACATTCTCTTTCTACCAGAACACATAAATTTGACTCTGAAACTGAGATACCTAGTGTAGAGGAAAATAAAAAACTTTTACAATGAAAACCATTTTTGCCCGTGTAGAGAAAATGCCCCTGAAGATCATCGCTACGCGATAATTTGAGGCTTCGCGTAGGGTGGCGTCAGCCACCGCCGTCAAAGTAGGATAAATTTTGGGCTTTTTTCAAAATTTCAGACTTTTTTTCAAAAAACTATCGGGCCGATTTCAACCACATAAGGAATAACCATTCCGATTTACATAAGCAATATTCACAAAAAATTTCATTGAAATACATTCAGTAGTTTTGGAGATAACTGTCGTTTGACATGAAGTCCAAAATTTCCATAATTTGTTCTCAAAAGCTATCCGGCCGATTTTAACCAACTACGAACTCAGCCTTACCTTTGATACAAATAATATACATAAAAAATTTCATTGAAATCGGACCAATAGTTTTTGCGTAATCGTGTGGAAGGACACACGAACGTAAGGACGTACGGACATGGCTATTTTACTAATTGTAAGGGGTCACCCTAAAAAAGGCTGCTATGGTGGGAATATACAAATGTAATTTTGTTAATCCATGCTGGTTCTGCAAAACTAGTAGAAAGCCCTGCTCAGCAGGGATAATTACTTATAGGTTAGGGATACTCTTACATAGACGCTAGAATATGAATGAGCATAATGAGATCTAAGACTTGAAATATTAAAATAATTCAAACAATATATCATGGTGAAGCGCACTTGGGAACTTCCCACCAAGGCACTGCCCATGCTTGACCTGTAGATCGCGGCTGGAAGTTAGTCCCGCTTTCATATACAAATGTTAATTTATCCTTTGAATTTTAAATTTTGGCGGGAAATTTTCACCTTACCGTTCGTAATGACGAAAACCATCATTTAAATTTTCCCTTCAAAATTTCTCATTCATTTCCTATGGAATTTTTTGTGGTCCCGTACGAAGTTGCACAATTTCATTGAAAAAAGTTTTGTCCCTCAATTCTAGTCCCTTTTTCCGAGGAAGATTTTTTTAAACCCTATTTTTGAGGGTCTCTTCGTAAAATTTTGCCAGCGTTGAAAACATGTACAAATTTTTAGGAGAAAGTTGCGAAAATGTTTTTCTTTAAGAAAGTGATTTTTTTTGTTGGGGGAAGAGCCAAAGGGCATAAAATCTCTGGTTTGTCAAATGTTTCGTCACCCCAATTGATTTAAGAATCCCAGGATTTACTTTCCCATGACGCCCATTTTACCCCGAAAATTTTTTTTCCTGCCCTCCATTTAATATTTATTTTTAAGACCCTTTCATCTCTGACCCTGTGTGGGAAGGACAGTGGTAATTTTTATTTGTGTGAGTTTCAGTTCATGGGAAAACTTTGACGGGGAATCACTCAAGTGTTGTTTTAACACTTGGACATAAATCCCTGAAACTCTTCAGAAAATTTTTGTCGGATTTTTTTCCCCAAAGATTTTTCTCAACAACATTTTTTTTGCTCATGTAATTTTTCTCAGAAGCAATTTTTTTTGTGGTCCAAGTGTTCTGTAAATTTTTCTCCCTCTCAAGTATGCCTGTCGTCTTTTGAGTATGAGGTTCTCAATGGGTTTTCTCAGTCTTGGCATTTCCAGTTTTCAACACAAGAGGACTCGAGTGTTTCAATGGGAAATTCTGAAGTAATTTTTTTCCCCGAGAATTGTCCAAATTTGTATGGGCTAAAAATAATTGGCATGGATTTTTTTCGTAGTGATTTTCAATGGCACTTGCTATTCCGAGAATTCCACGTTTATTGTCTTTCAGACGGAATCACATTGCACTAAAGAAATTAGGATATGATTTGTTAGCTCCAATACTCTGCTAAACCTTAATGTGTAGTTTTTATTAAGCAAGCGAAAATAAAATAAATTGTCAATTATTTTTGCTAATGGTAAAAAACGTCATGTTTTCATCATTTTTACAAATTTGGAGAGAATTTTCCAAAAAGGAAAGCAATATAGGATATAACCTCATAGGCAGCATCGTATGAGTTTGAAAAAAATTTCGTAAAATCTATTTTAGAAATGTTTTCCCCTGTGAAAGTTCAACGAGAGTTTTCCGGAGAAAGTTGACTTTCACTGGGAATTTTAAAGCGAGATTATTTTAAGGCGCGGAGGGAGGATTTTGTTTTTAAAAGAATTTCGTAAAGGGTGAGTTACATGGGGGTTGAACTCTGGATAAGTGGACTGCTAGAATTGTTAGAAGTTGTTCTGAAATTGGGACTATCGTGTTTGAAAAAATTGAGTTGATTGAGACATGGGGAAAGTATAAGTGGGAGAAATAATTTGGGTGAGGGTTCTGACAGTGTGTGAGGAGATGTGAGTGGGAAGTGTTGAGTGAAATGTTGTAGGTGTTGTGTAAATGATGCATGTGTGAGGTGCTTTGGGATTTGATGAGATTACTTGGAAGGTTTTGTGAGAATCAGTGATATAGATTTATGTTGGGAGCAATGTTAAGGATCAGTGATCTATGTTCAGACCAATGTTAAAGGGCTAATGTGCGTTTCATGTTAGGGATCCATGTTACAAATTTATATTTTGATCAGCATTAAGGATAATGTTAAAGACCTATGCTGAGATCAATGTTAAATATGTTTGTCGATATTAATATTAAACTTCTATTTTGCGACCAATGTTAAAGATCTGCGCTCAGATCAATGTTAAATATCTATGTTGAGATCAATGTTAAATATCTATGTTGAGATCAATGTTAAATATCTATGTTGAGATCAATGTTAAATATCTATGTTGAGATCAATGTTAAATATCTATGTTGAGATCAATGTTAAATATCTATGTTGAGATCAATGTTAAATATCTATGTTGAGATCAATGTTAAATATCTATGTTGAGATCAATGTTAAATATCTATGTTGAGATCAATGTTAAATATCTATGTTGAGATCAATGTTAAAGATCTGCGCCCAGATCAATCTTAAATATCTATGCTGAGAACAATGTTAAAAATCGATGCTGGGATCAATGTTAAAGATCTTGTACTGAGATTAATGTTTAAGATCAATGCTGAGGTCAATGTTAAATATCTATGCTGAGGTCAATCTTAAAAATCTATGCTGAGATCAAAGTGAAATATCTATGCTGAGGTCAATGTTAAGGATCAATGTTAAAGATATATGTTGATATGAATATTAAACATCTATTTTGCAATCAATGTTAAAGATCTGTGCCCGTATCATTGTAAAATATACGGTTGAGATTAATGTTAAAGATCTATGCTGATATCAATTATTGCAAGTTTGAACTCAAGTGTAACTTCAAATTCAAGTTTGAACTCAAGTGTAACGGGAAATTCGAGTTTGAACTCAAATGTAACTTGAAACTTGAGTTTGAGCTCAAGTGCAACCTGATACTTGAGTTTGAACTCAAGTGTAACTTGAACCTTGAGTTTCAACTCAAGTACAACTTTAAACCCAAGTTTGAACTCAAATGCAGGTTTAAATTCGACTTTGCTCTCAAGTTTAACTCAAGTGTAACTTAAAATTCGAATTTGTACTCAAGTGCCACTTGAAATGAGTTCCTGAAATTCAGTGTAAAATTCCAGTGTAACCTGAACTCAAGTGTGACTTCAAACCATGGCTCTTGAACTCAAGTGTAACTTGAATTAGATTCATACTCGACTCTAACTCAATCCCAGCTTTTGGAACTCCAATTTGAACTCCAAACTCCTTTCGAATCCCAGTTTGAACTCAAGCGTATCTTAATTCCAACACGACACCTCAGTTTGAGCCCGAGTCTATCCCCAACCTTGAGTTCCAACTGGAATGGAACTTAATTGGAGTTTTAATCATGAGGTCATGTATCTTTAATTTATTACAAATTCCATCCACATCATTTCCCCTTCCAAATGTCAATTGGCCAGTGAATGACAGCCTTGGAACAACATACGGACAACTCAAGAGCATTACATAAAACATGGTCCAATTTCCTTGGAATGGCCAGAGCCTAGCGTATAAATCAAAGCTGAACTCCTCACGGACAGCCTCCCACATCCCTTCACTTCCCTTCACTTCCCTCGGCCTAGTATTTTCTCCCCACGAGAAAATATCACCTCCCAAAATTAACACACCACCTCTCATTTATCTTCATTACAAGGGAACTAATGTTCCTACAATACACCCTCACTATACAAGACCCCCTTCAAACAAAATTTCTTGTCCAACCAAAGTAAAAACACTTTGGACACGTCTCAACTTTCTAGCTATTGGACCTTACTAAGTCGCTAAAGTCGAACCTCTTTATAACGGATCCCCTTAACAAATTCCGGCACATAGAAAGGAGCCCTAGGATTTCCATATACCCCTCCTCAGCCCCATACAATTCTTCAGTTGAATTGTGGTTGCTCTTGGCGGGGTGCTGCTGTAAAGAGACTCGACTGTATCCCAATTCTGGGATCCCGCAATAGCAGTAGCGTCCTGTATGTGTCAATGCTAATTTTTAACATGGGTCATATATCATCTTGTCCCATTAGGAATGTACGCATGTACTCATTACTATATTCATAGGGGGTACAGTCAGACTAGGGTGTAACGGCGCCCTGGGAAAATCCCATCCGAAATTAATCCTATCCCCTCACGGTAAAAAATGGTAAGGTACTCTTGGGTTCATTAGGCTTGGATGGGTGAGAGTGCTAGGGAGTGGAGAGGGAGTGAGAGAGAGGTCCGATGGAGATATTGAGGGTCGACTGTATCCCAAGTCCACAATGTACATGTAAAACCCAGAGGCTCAAAATCGATTCCCCAATTCCGTACACGGGCTGTGGACAGGGGGCCGGATTCAAATATATTCTTGGTCCACACCTGTGCTCCTGTGTACAGTCAAGTCTGGCTATGGTGGACCCCCCTTAAAACAGCACACGGGTATATGAGGGACAAATTACTATCCCTGCAATATTGTTTGTATATAGGGGTAGCTGTAGGAGTGTTGGAATATTTTTTCCAGGGGTGCTGTTATACGAAGAGTGGACTGTATGTGGAAGTTCCCATGGGTTTTTCCCAAGGCATAAGGAGCATATGAGGGGGCATAAGAGCCCGAGATGCAATCTCCTTATTACCTGGTCAATTAGATTTTTAATCTCTCAGGGACTGGACATTCTCCAGGTCCGGGCTCCGCATTTTTCTTTTTCTTTTCCTTTTTTTTGCTCTTCTCCAGGAGTCTCATGTGAGATATTGAATTCCTCACCACTCACTCCTCTATACACTCAAGGGGAAACCCCCCTGCTGTCCCCCACAACCATTCTAAATAGTGATATAGAAATTAGGGTTTTTCAAGGGGCGCCGTTATATCGAGGTTGCATTGTAGATGCCATTATAGTAGGGAAATTTTAGTATTGTATCAAATTGGAATGTATAAAAAATGTACATATTTTTTGAGAGGGGTCCTTACATTAAGTGGGACTGTTTAAAGTGGTCGTTATAGAGATGGAGGACTGTATGTAAGAATTTTTTGCGGGTATAAATATCCATGAGGTATGTTTTCTTTACCTGCGGACTCATTTCGAGGGAAGAGGAATTTCGACATTGAACTCATGCAGCCTTGTGTACTGTAGGGTTGCCTTTATCCAATTACACCCTTGAGTTGTTCCCTGTCCGGAGTCTCACCAGCTATACTAGGCAATGTCTGCGTCCTCCCATAAAAACAACCCAATTGCACCCAAAACAGCCTTTGAGGCTTTCTCTTTCATTAGTTACGGTCTCCGCTCTCATAGTCTATAGGTATGCTGATTATGTACAGATATTATACAGTGGGACCTTGTTTTAACGGCGTTATCTACTCAAATTGCGGACTTTTTTTGTTAAATTTAAAAAAATGTTTTGATTAAATTTTTCGGTTTTTGCCAATTTTTGAACTTTGTAAATTTTAGTGTTTCTCGCCAATTGTTTGGATTTATTGATAATTTTAGTGTTTCTCGCCAATTTTTGGATGTTTTTGCAAATTTTGGGGGTTTTTGCAAATTTTTGCTTGTTTTTGCAAATTTTTGATTGTTTTTGCTCATTTTTGAATTTTTTGCCAATTTTGGGTTTTTTGTTAATTTTCGGATGTTTTTGCAAATTTTTGGGTTTTTCGCTAATTTTTGGTTGTTTTTGCTGATTATTGGATTTTTTGTAAATTTTTGGGTTTTTCGCTAATTTTGGGTTTTTTGCTGATTTTTGGATTTTTTGCAAATTTTTGTTTTTTTGCAAATTTTTGATTTTTTGCAAATTTTTGTTTTTTTTGCAAATTTTTGGTTTTTTGCAAATTTTTGGTTTTTTGCAAATTTTTGGTTTTTTGCAAATTTTTTGGTTTTTTGCTCACTTTTGGCTGTTTTTGCTGATTTTTGGAATTTTTGCTGATTTTTGGGTTTTTTGCTAATTTTTGGTTGTTTTTGCTGATTATTGGATTTTTTGTAAATTTTTGGGTTTTTCGCTAATTTTGGGTTTTTTTGCTGATTTTTGGATTTTTTGCAAATTTTTGGGCTTTTTGCTCACTTTTGGCTGTTTTTGCTGATTTTTGGAATTTTTGCTGATTTTTGGGTTTTTTGCTAATTTTAGGATGTTTTTGGTAATTTTAAGGTTTTTCGCCAATTTTGGCTGTTTTTGCTGATTTTTGGAATTTTTGCTGATTTTTGGGTTTTTTGATAATTTGAGGATGTTTTTGGTAATTTTAAGGTTTTTCGCCAATTTTTTGGTTTTTGCACATTTTTGGGTTTTTCGCTAAATTTGGGTTGTTTTTGCAAATTTGGGTTTTTTTGCAAATGTTTGGGTTTTTTGCAAATGTTTGGATTTTTTGCAAAATTTAAGGGTTGTTCAATTGAGTTGGATTATTTAAAATTGAGTGGTTGAAAATCTGAAATCTTTTGATATTTTGCGAATATTTTAAAAAATGGGTTTTTTGAAAATTTAGAAATTTTTGATTTATTGTATATTATTGGGGAAATATTTGGAATTTTCCCCCAATATTTTTTTAAAACCAATGTTTTTGAAAATGTTTCCATTTTTTTAAATTTGATTGATCTGCCCAACTCCGGCCGTAGTGTTGACTCAGGACTCCTTCCCGCAACTTTCCCATTTTGATTTATTTTATCTTTTGTGCCAATATTTCCCCTATCTCGCCCAACCACCACTGTGCTCTCACTCCTGGGCGTTCCTTCCCTTCATACAGTCGACCCTCCTTATCACAATCCCTCTACATATTAAACTCCCCTCCAGCCTCCCCCACATCCTTTCTACCCAAGTAGGACGGAATCCGTCAGCCAACATACACTGCCAGGAAATTCCGTGTAAGCTTCTAAGTGTATTTTATACAGAGCGTCCTTATATTGAGACTGGACTGTACTGACGTTACCTTTCTCCTTCCTCTCGACTCTCGCCAAATTTCCCCTTCCCTGTCAGTTCTCGTACAACCCTTCAGATTTTCCCTTTCATAATATTTGCTAAGGATGATTCCCTCGGAAATACAGGCCAACCTCGATATAACGGATCCCCTCAAAATTCTCTAGACGGGATAATAATTTTTTTGAAATAAATGTTTTCACTGTAAGTCCAGAACCTGGGGGATTAGTGACGAACCGAAAATTGACAGCTGCAGACGAGGGGCTGTTATAGTGAGGGTAGTCTGTATAATAATCCTCAGCTGTCCAGCTCAATAAAATCAATAGTCAAGAATTATTACATTTTGTTCTGACGTTGCCTGAGACGTGAATTCTCCACTGCCGCACCGTTACAGTATATATTTACATACAGGCGGGCCTGGTTATGACGTCCCCCCTGGGAATTGAATTTCTTGCTTTATGACTAATTATCCTTAATATGAAAATGAATTCCGTTGGGTCCACTCTATTTAATGGGTGCTTTTAAGGGTGGGAAATATGGTGATATAGGGAGGTCCTTGGTTTTCGTAAGTGACTGTTATAAGGAGGGTTTACTGTATCCTGGCTCTTAACATGGGATTTTTTCATCTGGAAATTTTCTCGAGGAAATGTTTTGATTGGTGGCTTTGAATAAAAAATTGTGTCTAGTGTTGCTTTTAAACGCTGTTTGTGGGTATAAGGACTGGGGGAGAGAGGGAACTTTCCACATTAAAGTCAACAGCTTGTCCTTATGGGAGGGACTTCTGGAAGCCACTTCCCATAATGTACATTTATTTCCCTTTGTCCTTTCCAACCACCTTAGCACTTTTCACAATTACACACATTTTCAAGTCGGCAATTTTTGGTTGTTACCACACTTCAAATTTGTGTCTTCCCATTCTTTATACTTAAGCTTCAAATTTTTTTTTTGCTTCACCTATTTTTGACTTGACCATGAAAATGTGTTTGACTTGATTTTAAAATATTTTTGACTTGACCTTGAAAATATTTTTGGCTTGACCTTGAAAATATTTTTGGCTTGACCTTGAAGATATTTTCGACTTGAACTTGAAAATGAAGCCGAACTGGAAAATGTCTTACTTGAATCAAACTTGACCCAAAATGAACGAAATTGGACATGTACTTGACCTGTACTTGAACTTGAAGTAAATGTGTCGTGTACTTCTTTTAAATCGGACCTACACTTGACTTAAACTTTAAATGAACGTTGCTCTGAGTAGACATTCAGGTCAGAAATTTGACCTACATTTGACACCAGATTGATACACACTTGACTCGAACTGTCAATGTACCTTACTCGGACTTGAAAAAATCTAACTAGCCTTTGACAGAAATTTGACTGACACTTGGTCCAAACTTGAAAGTGACGTGACTGGCACTTGACTCAAACTTGAAAACATCTGACTGACACTTGAAATAAATTGTACACACTTTATTCGAACTTGAAATAAATCTGACTACTTTTGACGCAAACTTGAAGCAAATTTGACTACATTTGAAATAAATAAATACAATTGACTGACACTTGAAAAAATCTGACCGACACTTGCTTCGAATTTGAAAAATTCGGCCCGGCACTTGATTCGAATTTGAAAATACTTCAATCTTGAAAAAATGTGACTAGCACTTGACTTGAACTTGAAAATACCTCAAAATTGAAAAAAATGTGACTAGGACTTGGATTGAACTTGGAAATACCTCAAACTTGAAATAAATGTGACTAGGACTTGGATTGAACTTGAAAGTACCTCAAAATTGAAAAAAATGTGACTAGGACTTGGATTGAACTTGAAAGTACCTCAAAATTGAAAAAAATGTGACTAGCACTTGACTTGAACTTGGAAATACCTCAAACTTGAAATAAATGTGACTAGCACTTGGATTGAACTTGAAAATACCTCAAACTTGAAAAAAATGGGACTAGCACTTGACTTGAACTTGGAAATACCTCAAACTTGAAATAAATGTGACTAGGACTTGGATTGAACTTGAAAATACCTCAAACTTGAAAAAAATGGGACTAGCACTTGACTTGAACTTGGAAATACCTCAAACTTGAAATAAATGTGACTAGGACTTGGATTGAACTTGAAAATACCTCAAACTTGAAAAAAATGTGACTAGCACTTGACTTGAACTTGGAAATACCTCAAACTTGAAATAAATGTGACTAGGACTTGGATTGAACTTGAAAATACCTCAAAATTGAAAAAATGTGACTAGCACTTGGATTGAACTTGAAAATACCTCAAACTTGAAATAAATGTGACTATCACTTGACTTGAACTTGAAAATGCCTGAAACTCGAAATAAATGTGATTAGAACTTGACTGAAACTTGAATAAACGTGACGGAAATTTGTCTGAAAATTGATTTAAGGCCGTGGAGAAGTTGGTCCTAGCTGTAATGTGAGGAAATAGAGAGAATTACGTGTAAAGACTTGGGAAAAAAGTAGATTGTTTAGTTTGGGAAGGCGGGAGGAAATGGGATTTGAGGGGTTGTAATTTATTACTGAAAAATGATCCTTCCAAAGCTGACAATCATCCTTGAAATAGTTTTCCTCTCCGCAGAGTCAGTCCAAGTGTAAATCTCAGTTCCCCATCCTCCAGCACCTTTAGCATTGTATAGCTCTACAAATGAACTTTCTCCAGACATTTTAAAGTCCCTCACTTTCCCTCAACCACTCATGAGGAACAATCCAGTCCACTGATGTAATAAATAAATAATAAATAATAATAAATTATCTATCTATGTATGTAGGGCCCGGAAAGTGTCCCCGTCCACTTCATTCCATACTAAATCCTCTTTATACCGGACCCCCTTAACAATCAATCCCAAAACATGCTTCATTTCCCCTACTCACATTCCCATCCCAAATTTCCCTTTCAACCGCACTGCTCCAAATCCAAAGTGTAATAGCCAAAATCATCAGTACAGTTGGACCTCGTTATCAGGGACATACAAAATATTTCTCATAATTTTTTTATTTTTCCTCAAATTTTCTCCGGACTCAAGTTTGCTTCCTAGCAGAAGAAGGGAGATAAAAATCAGGTGTTTTGACGTTTTGAAAAAGGTACTTGAGAGAGATATGGTGAGAGTTAAAATGTAAATGGATGTTGTGGTATTGAGATTGAGATGGTACGGATGTTAAGGGGTTGTCGAGATTAAATTTGAGATTTACCGCCATTGCGGATGTGAATGATGACATGAAGATGAAAAGAATTATTTGATGGTCTCTCAACTTTTTACTGTCTGATCAGGGATAGGAGGGCTCGTAAAGCGGGATTTATTACTGTGGCTGGCAGGAGACAGGACAATACTCAAAGTCAACTCTCGATATTTCAATTTTTAAATATTTAACTTACGCCCATTTAATACAATCTTCATTTTTTTACATTTATTTTTAGATGTAGAAATTAAGGAGGTTTAAATCTGGAATTTGCTTCTTTTAGGGGTGCTGGAATATAGAGGGTCCACTGTAAGATCATCTTCTGGATCGATATTATGTTCCACAGGATTTTGTTTCATCTGACTCTATCACCATTTATTTTTTATTTTTAATGTTATTTAAATGAGGGCGCGTTTTTTCAAACACCCCTATTCAATGTTCACGGCACAAATTTGGGTCAAGTTGTGGTCATTGATAAAATGCGGAATGTACTTGTGTAGCTTTCCCTCTTGTGTACTTATTGTATGGTAAGATTTATGTGAGGTTTTGGGACAGCTAAATAAGTTTGGAAATAAATTGGACCTAACGTTGGAATGGACAGGTTTAAAGTTTAGGGGGAATTCCGTAAAATTTAGGAATGAATTGGATCAAGTTCAGGAATGAAATGGGTCGAATTTAGCAATGAATTGGGTCATGTTCAAAATTATTTGGGTCAAACACAGATATGACTTGAATCAGTTTAGTCATGAATTGGGTCACAAGTAGAAACAATTCTGGTCAAACGTAGAAACAATTCTGGTCAAACGTAGAAACAATTCTGGTCAAACGTAGAAACAATTCTGGTCAAACGTAGAAACAATTCTGGTCAAACGTAGAAACAATTCTGGTCAAACGTAGAAACAATTCTGGTCAAACGTAGAAACAATTCTGGTCAAACGTAGAAACAATTCTGGTCAAACGTAGAAACAATTCTGGTCAAACGTAGAAACAATTCTGGTCAAACGTAGAAACAATTCTGGTCAAACGTAGAAACAATTCTGGTCAAACGTAGAAACAATTCTGGTCAAACGTAGCAACAAACCGGATCGCTGGGGTCAAATTTAAAAACAAATCGAATGACTGGGGTCAATTTAGTAAGGAATTGGGTCAAAATTAGAAATGAATTGGTTCAAATTTAGTAATGACCAGGGTTGCACAATTGAAAATGCCATGGCATTTTCGGCATTATGCCTGCCCAAAATGCCCTGGCAATTTGGGCATTTTCATTTCGTGGCATTTTGGGCATCTATGGCATTTTGGGCATTTTGGGCATATTCAGATTAGGGCAGGCATTTTCGGCATATTCGCTCTAATTTTTTAAATATGTGGCTTTAGCAGCTTGCTAGTTTTGCAAAACAAGTCACAAAATAGTATGTTGCAAATAATTTTAATATTCTACTGGATTACATGATAAAATTATAGAAACAAACTGTTTCCAAAAAGGTTGAAACCTGGATCAAGTTGATACAGACATATTTATTAAAAAATAATAATAATTCTATTTTACTTATTTTGTTGTAATAATTCGTTTGTACACCGTGCCTGTAATTATTTAGACTTCAAGAACAAACATATTCGGACAAAGATGGAAAAAAAAGATAAAATAGTTGTTAAAAGATTAAATATATCTTTGTTTGTGAGCTTCAAAACTCGCCATCATCTAAATGTATTTATTGTTGCATTTTGGACTCCTTTAATTATTACACTGCTTTACTAGGGCTGATTAAACGCAATTTTCAAAATCGACACAAAATTTGCTACGGAAGATCCAAGTTCTGACATATGTATATTATAACCGCCGCATCATATGTATCTAATGGAAGTGTAAATTTTCTATACTTTACAAGCCATTACCAAAATTCAGAATTTATGCTCGCACTGTGCAAGTTGTTTTTTTCCAAATCCCAAAGTTTTTTATAATGCACAGCGTTGAACTCCGCTGGGGCTCAATTTTTTTTAAGGATTATTGAAATAACCACTGGCCATAATTAACGAATTAGACAAATTATTTTTTTTTAAATCAATTGTAACAGTTTCTAAAACTGGATGGGTTTTATTATATGCTATGAATAACTCCCTTATATTCGCTAAAGGAGAAATAATGGTCATATTATATAAGTTTCTGTAAAAATGCCCAAAATGCCTGCCGAAAATGCCGAAAATGCCCAAAATGCCGGGCATTTTCAGAGTAAGACATTTTCAGGGCATTTTCGGCGTTTTGGGCATTTTCAGGGCATTTTCAGGGGGGCAGGCATAAAACCTAGGGCATTTTCATTTGTGCAACCCTGGTAATGACCTGGGTCAAATTTAGTAATGACTTGGGTCAAATTTAGTAATGACTTGTGTCAAATTTAGTAATGACTTGAGTCAAATTTAGAAATTAATAGGGTCAAATATAGTAATGTATTGGGTCAAATTTAGAAATTAATCGGGTCAAATATAGTAAGGAATTGGGTCAAATATAGTAATGTATTGGGTCAAATTTAGAAATTAATCGGGCCAAATTTAGAAACTAATCGGGTCAAATTTAGAAATTAATCGGGTCAAATATAGTAATGAATTGGGTCAAATTTAGAAATTAATCGGGTCAAATTCAGTAAGGAATTGGGTCAAATATAGTAAGGAATTGGGTCAAATATAGTAATGTATTGGGTCAAATTTAGAAATTAATCGGGTCAAATTTAGTAAGGAATTGAGTCAAATATAGTAATGTATTGGGTCAAATTTAGTAATGTATTGGGTCAAATTTAGTAATGTATTGGGTCAAATTTAGAAATGAATTGGTTCAAATTTAGTAATGACCTGGGTCAAATTTAGTAATGACTTGGGTCAAATTTAGTAAAGACTTGTGTCAAATTTAGTAATGACTTGAGTCAAATTTAGAAATTAATAGGGTCAAATATAGTAATGTATTGGGTCAAATTTAGAAATTAATCGGGTCAAATATAGTAAGGAATTGGGTCAAATATAGTAATGTATTGGGTCAAATTTAGAAATTAATCGGGCCAAATTTAGAAACTAATCGGGTCAAATTTAGAAATTAATCGGGTCAAATATAGTAATGAATTGGGTCAAATTTAGAAATTAATCGGGTCAAATTCAGTAAGGAATTGGGTCAAATATAGTAAGGAATTGGGTCAAATATAGTAAGGAATTGGGTCAAATATAGTAATGTATTGGGTCAAATTTAGAAATTAATTGGGTCAAATTTAGTAAGGAATTGAGTCAAATATAGTAATGTATTGGGTCAAATTTAGTAATGTATTGGGTCAAATTTAGTAATGTATTGGGTCAAATTTAGTAATGTATTGGGTCAAATTTAGTAATGTATTGGGCCAAATTTAGTAATGTATTGGGTCAAATTTAGTAATGAATTGAGTCAAATTTAGAATTGATTCGGGTAAAAAATGTAAATAAACTGGGCCATACTTAGGAGTGAATCATCTGAAATGTAGAAGTTTATTGGCTCAAATTTAAAAATGTGTCAGTTGCATAAGTAAATTGAAATTGATAAATTTTCTATGTAAAAAACCCGCATAAGCGAATTTGAATGCATGTTGGTCCTTTGACAGCCAAGTGCATCCTTTACCCCAACAAATAAAAACTCATTACAACTTACAATTAGTCCGTTATATCGAGACTGTCCTCCGTCGGCCTGTCAGACAAAGAAGATAAAAATCCAAAGATAGGTTGAGCACATGACGTCAGAGACAAGTTCCGTATCTCCATGTATTTTATATTTGCTCCCCAAATTTTATAGACACGATGAGCCACTTCCCGCTATTCAATGTCCAAATGTCCTCCGTAAAAGACACAGGAAAGCACACAAGAACAAATTTATTCCCTCCATTAAAAGGACCGCAACCATCTTATCTCCTCATGCTGAAAAGTCAGCACAATTCTGAGACAGGCCGGGAGAAAAAACCAAGGGGAAAAAATCCCAGAAAATTAAAACAGTCATTGAGAAAGAGCTGGGGTTGCAAGGACCCGTATTTTCTCCCATCCCTTTCCCCGCAATAATAATGACCTTACACACATTAGCAAATCGTATTTCATCTATACACACACATCTACTATACACACGCACATAGTCTCGGCATCAAAATAATAACCCCAATAATAATCCAATACTAACAAGTTCCACTGGGCAAAGCATCATTTCTCCAACTCAGTCTCTTTACAACGGCCTCCCTAAATTAAATTTCCCTCCAGTTTTTCCCACCCAACTCCTTCAACTAAAATTTAAAAATTCTACAATTTATAAAATATTTTTACATAAAATATAAGCTCAGCCCAAAATATGACCGTTATATCGAGACTGCACTACATCATTGTCTCTCTCCTTCAGAAATATATCATTAGTGTACATATGGGACCCAATTAAAATATTTTCGATTATAAAAAAATTCTAGGAGGGCGACCGTTATAGCGAGACTCGATTGGGACTTCAGACATCTTTTGGTGAGAAAATTAAAATCACGCCCGAATAACAGCCATAAGAGCTCTCCTTCCTTGTCAGCCCACTAAACGATTGTTGGGAAATAAAGGAGAGGGAGATGGGAGGGGACTGGAGAGGAGGAATTTCAGGAAAAATGAAACCATTTATTTTTGACACCCAAATACGAAAAAGACATATGGAAACAAGAAACATGGCCCTGCTCACAAAATCACATTAAGCATTCACACCCGTCACAACCCCCATTTACTTCCCTCTCCTTTCCCACATATCCCACACACAGTCCGGGTTAAGGTGTCAAAGCGAAGGAAAGTCAAAAGAATTTCTCGCATTTTCCGCCTCACACCAGAAATTTCAAAAATTTCAAAAAAATTCAAAATTTTCCCTAACATTGAAAAATGATTATATTCTCGTCAAAAAGGAAATTGGAGGGAAGCAGGGGACTGTCCCTGCCAAGGGAATATTGGGAGGCCGTAATAGCGAGACTGAAAAAATTTCTTTTACCAGACGAATATTAATTTTGGAAATGAAGCGGAAATTGGGTATCATATTTCCGCCTCTGTAGTTAAACAAATAAGGGATAGTAATAAAATATGAGTGGCCGCTATAAGGAGACTCGACTGTAGGAGCGTCTCCAAGGAGGGAAATTAAATTTTGAGAAGATAAGGATACTTCCAATTATTTTCTGATAGGAAAATAATCCAGAGGAAATGGGGCAAGTAAATTGGGCCACTATAGAGAGGTTTGATTTTGATGGGGGCCTGAGGCATTAGAAATTCTGGGGATTTTTGTTTTGTTTTTGGAGGTGCATGGCCATTAATTATTATTGAGGATGTTTCCTTTTTAGCATCTTAACCAGGGCTGTGTGGGAGTTTTAGGCTTTGTGAAACACCCACATAGCACGTTCTTATTTGGGGACGGGCTTTGACGTTATGTGAAAAATGGGCCTTGATTTGATGTCAACGGAGAATTCATGTGGAGATAGTAAAGGCGTTCGTACCTTCACTTTACAAAAAAAAATGTATCACAAAACTCCTCCATTATTTATGAGGGCTTCAAAATTTTTCGGGGGGAAAAATAAGGAAAATTTATTCCCGTATTGCTGGACAATGTGTCTTCGTTTTTATGGATTTACATGGTTGCGGGGGTATGCGTTTGATATTTAAGTGAGCGGCTTGAAATTGTCGGGATACAATTTTTGAGGGAATATTTTTTGAGGTATGTTAAATTTACAGTCTCGTTACAGTGGTCCTAATAGGGGAAAATTTTTGGAGGGACAAAGTTATTTTGGGGTTTGGGTCGTTTAGAGTAATTTTAATTTTGGTTGTTATAAATTGGGTTGGAAATTTACTGTGAATTTTCTTGATTTTTAGGAGAGCTGTAATAGGGGGAGCGGACTGGAACTGGGCTTTTTTTGCGGGTTGGTATGTTTCATGAAATGAGAAAGCTGTTGAGGACGGAGAGATAAGTTAACTTTAGAAATACATTAAGGTCTGCTTCCGTAGAAAAAAAGTTTCATTTAATTATTCTTTTTCCGCTCCTTCCAAGATATACTTTTCCTATTATTTTCCCAAAAGTGTAAATAATTACTGGCTGCTTTTAGCACTGCACTAGTTCAAGGCTTCCGGTACAGTCACCCTTCATAACACAGACGTTTCTTGTGGAGAGTATTTTCAGGGAAATTGCAGATTCCAGGAGAACTAGGATTTTTAGGAGAATTGTAAATTTCAGGAGAGTTGCAAATTTCAGGAGAGTTGAAAATTTCAGGAGAATTGCACATTTCAGGAGAAGCAAATTTCAGGAAAATTGCACATTTCAGGAGAAGCAAATTTCAGGAAAATTGCACATTTCAGGAGAAGCGAATTTCAGGAAAATTGCACATTTCAGGAGAAGCAAATTTTTCAACCCCGTAATACATTTATTGGGCCACCATAAAAAGTCTCATTATAAGAGTCCCATGAAAAAAAAATCTCAATAAGGAAAAATCCTAACTTCCTATATTTACCCCAAACCTAAATTTTATAAATTACAGATATACAAGGTATACACAGATCTCGTACCAGGCCTCGTTACAACGGCCCTCCCACCTTGAACCTGCATCACGTATACGGGTTCAAAAATGTTCGAACAAATTCCTACTTAGTGGATTAATAAATTGAATAAAAATATTTTGCTGGGAAAAATTTCTGAACATGAAATTAAATTCCAAGTAAAATATTGCTCCTTTTGAAGCTGAACTTGCAAAAAGTGCAATGACGAAGTTCTGGGATGAAGACGTTGGGAAAATGAAATTTTCTCCTTTGAAAGTCATGAATGGCATTTTGTATATTGATTCAGGTGACTCTTATTGTTAGAGTAGGATCTTGTGCTAAGTGTATTAGATATGAAGTCAGCTCTCGTTATAACGTTGTATGAGGGGGTGCTAAATGGGACCGATGTATTTGGAGGTTGTAGGGTCTGAACGATTCTCAATTTTTGGGATAAGTTGATGTGAAAAGTTTGTGAATTTAAGGGGGTGACTGTTGTGAGGAGAGGGGACTGTATAATAATAAAATTTGGATGGTGGGAGTTCAGAAGAAGGAAGTGAGAAGATGGGGATAAGAAGAGGAGGGAAACAGAATGGATGCCATCAATCATAAAAATTGAGAGACAGGTTGAAAAAGGAGGCCTGACATGTTTCAATTAATTCCATGCCTGAAGGTTCCCCTTCACAGCTGGTCTTGTGAACTAATCGAGTATATTATGGAATCTGCCAGGAATCAAATCCAAATTGATTGCAATTTCATAAGGAATTTCCACCAATTCTTTGTCTTCTGTCACAAATGAGAAAAGAGAGGGAAAAGATCTTCAGCGTCTGTTACTTTTCTCTCAGAGAGTCAAAAATGTCAGAGACGTTTTGGTCTTATTACACAATGTACTGGGGCTCTCGAAACATTTCTATCAAGACAGAGGAGATATATGATAGACAGGAGATATCAAACAATACTCAATCCTCATACTAAGGAATATTTAATTATAGTTTCTAGTTTTACATAAATTTACATCGAAATTTAAAAAATTCATCGGTACCGGTGTAAAAATTTACTACATAAGGTTGGAAAATTTTATGAGAAGTTTTGCAATACTTTACTTTCAGCTTTTCAAAAAATTATTTTGAAATATTTTTATTCACGCTTTCTAAAAATACACATCATTTTTCAGCGTCATAGGAACGTTTGAAGGAAACTTTATTTGAAGTTTCAATTATTGGGGAAATTGTACTCAGAATTTGCACGACGATTTTACCATAAATTTGGAGGATAATTTTACCCAGATTTTAAAGGAATAATTGATCCTAAATTTAGAAGAATATGTCACCCACAATTTGCAAACAATTTTACCGTAAATTTGCTTGCTTTGGGAAAAAAATTCACCGAAAACTTGCAAGACAGCTTTACAGTAAATTTATTAGAAAATTTCACCCCGAACTTCCAAGTATGTAACTTTTACCATACATTTGCTAGAAAATTTCATACAGAATTTGTAAGAAAAAATGTTGTAAAGAATTTACAAGACATTTTTACTCTCAAATGTCAAGACAGTTTTACATTAAATTTGCAAAAAATAACTCTAAAAGTTGTAAAATTTATAACTAATTTCGAAAATAAATTTGTAAAAGTTTTGCAAGACAATTTTACAATAAGTTTGCAAAGCCAATGAACTCTAAATTTGCACAAACTTTTGTCCAAATTTTGCAAAACAAAAATTGGTCTAATTTCGTTAGACATTGTTGCGCTAAATTTAGAAAAATACTTAACATTAAATTAGCAAAAACATTTGCCCAAATTTTGCAAAACAATTTTACCCTAAATTTAGAAAAACATTTGCCCAAATTTTGCAAAACAATTTTACCCTAAATTTAGAAAAATATTTGCCCAAATTTCGTAAAACAGAGACTACCCAAATTTTGCAAGACAATTTTACACTAAACTTGGAAAAATGTTTAACTCTAAATTCGCATTAAAACTTAACCCTATATTATCATATAAATGTTACCCAGATGTGTCAAACTAATTAAAGTATATTTGCAAGACAATTGTACCCTAAATTTGAGTAACATTTCCAGTCTAAATTTCCTAGCAAATTTCATCTTGTTTTAAAGAAAAATTTGCCCTAAATTTGTAGGATAATTTCACCCAGAGTTTGCCAGAATATTTTAAACTAAATTAGCAAGAAAATGTCACCCAGAATTTGGAAGACAAATTTACCCTAAATTTGCAAGACTCTAAATTTCATAAAAAATGTCGCCCTAACTTAACAGGAGAATATCCAAAATTGCAAAAATTATGTTACCAAAATTTCATTATATTTTTGAAAGCATTTTAAGAAAATGTGAGGGCATAGTTTTATGATTTGGGAATAAAACTTAATAAAATAAAAATTTTACAAACAGTTAATTATAATTAATTGTGATTCTTTAGAAAATTTGGAAAATACTTCCCCCGACTACTTCTTGGATTATTTGAAAAGACATTGTAAAGGGTATACCCATAAATATACGCATAAATGTAATAAACATATGTAAATCAATGCATAAACTAAAAATATAATTAAAATCAGTGTCCGTACACCAAATTCTGAAAAACGTTTACAATAATATTCAAATTACGCAAGTTCGAGTTCATGAGACATCTACCGGCTCATGGAACGTAATTTATTGTTAACGACAAATCCGACTGTAGATGGCGCAAGCTTTACTCAACTTTTTCTATACATATGTATTTGTATATCTATACAACATATATATGTATGTACATGACCAAATTTAAATAATTAGCAACAAGGCTGGTTACTTTTTAGCTGACAACAAAATTATTAATCCAATTCCCTAGGAATTGATAAAAAGTTTCGGCCAACTCCATTGATAGGTACATCCAGCTTATGTGGTTGAAATCGGCCCGATAGTTTTTTAAAAACAAATCTGAAATTTTAAAAAAATCTCAAAATTCATCCTACTTTGACGGTTTCGTGACACCATATTACTAAAATAATTTGACCAGTAATTCAGAAATTGACCAGAAAATATTTCTCCAACTTCCTAAAAATTCACTAAATATGTGGCTACGTATTCAGAATTGGAAAAACATTGTTTTTCAACTTCCTAATAATTCTCAAATAACATTTGGCCGTATTTTAGAATTGACAAAAACTATAAGTAAGCCAGCTGCGAATGGTTTTACAAAGAACGCCTTTATACGTATTTAGATAATTTTTGTTTTGATAATAATAAAAGTGTTTTAGCTTATTTCATTAATAATTGGTTCTCATAAATATTTCTCCAACAGCATATAAAGTGAAACAAGCCACGAAGGGATTTGTTTTCTACCCTCGAGCCAATGTTTGTGGATTGTGGAAATATTTGCCAAGACATCCATGTTTTAAATGTTCAAGATTCAGATGAGGTGTATGATTCAAGAGGTCAAACTTCACCTTTGCAATGTCATAGACCTTAGCTCATTATGCCAACACATTCCACTTTTGTATCAACTCCCTTCTGCTGTTCAGATTGGAGAGTATTAATATAAAATTATCTTAGTCCCACCAAACCGAATTTTCCTATTTTAGTCAGGACACGTTAAAAAATTGAAAATCCCAATAATTACAACCATAACTGGTTAATGATTTGAAGCAATAACGATTGATTTAAAAAATAATCGCACATCTTCAAAGTGCTCTGCCAGCGTTTGTGCAACACAGTATGCAGTTATGCACTGGTGACATTAAATTTCTTTTATCTCCAAAAGCACACGTTTCTTGAACACAAATCTTTCAAATTCGTCATCCACAACCTCAATTTTCCCTTTCCACTAAGTTTCATCCAAACTGCCCAATCTTAATTTTGTCATCATTTCCTTTGCAGCACAACACTTGTTTTGGTTTCATTTCGTAGAGTGTACAATTTTAATTTTGTGGTAAAATCTTGTTTAGCGCTGTGTTAAATTTGTGAAAAAATCCAATGCAATTTTCCTTTTGGCGTAGATTCCTCTACAGCTCTAGGTTAATTTTGGGATAAGTTCTACAAAACACAATGTAAAATTCGGGATAGATTGGAAAAAGGGCAGTGTTAATTTTGAGATAAATTCGTACACCATGCATTGTTAATTTTGTGATTAATTCCTGCATTGCGTAATGTTACTTTTGGCGTGGATTCCCAAACATCAACAGTTTAATTTTTGATCAATTTTTAGAAAGTACAAAATAAACTCGTAATAAGACCAGAGGACTGGAGTGGAAGGTTGTGCACATCATGTATGTACATATATACTTGTTTATTTTTTACCGTTTACCTCGTTTTTAGAACGAGCTCTTAAATAAGTACAGTTAGAGGGAGAGGTGGCCAAGTCTTAGATAATTGTTTCTTCACGGAAATAAATGGTGAAATTTCGATGAAAGTTTAGTGAATTTTCATTTCCCGCTAAAATGTTATCAAATATTTTGTAATTTTGGTTGAAGTTTTTTCAGCTTGTAGGGCATAACAGTAGCTTTTAAATTACTACCAATACAGCATTACTAGAGATACAGCATTTGAGTCAGAAGTTATTGGGAATCTTCGAGAATCTCCAGGAGCCCCAAGATCTGTTGTCTATATCCGTAGAAGTGGTATACGTAGTCTGAATTATAGTTTGAAGAACTCGTGGCAATTTTGCAGGAAAACCGTTCTAAAATGCTTGGCAGGCACTTTCGTTGTTGTGATTTTGCGTTATATCGCAACATTAGCTATTGAAAAGAGTGATATGACATGTTACTTTTTAGAAAGTGAAACTTTCTTATAGACGAGTCTGTTCCATCCGTCCGTCCGTCCGTCTACAAAATCTTGTGAGTCGCACAACTCAACAACGGAATGACATACGGTCATGGGACTTGTCCCAAAAAATCGGACATAAATTCTAGATGTGCCTTTTGATATTTTCCCTGGCCCAGGGTCAACCGTTTGATCTCTGAAAATTATTTTCTGGATACAATTATCAAAAAATCTTGCATTTGCTATACGTTTCCAACGGATTGACGTATGGACATGCGTAACTACAGTTAGAGGGAGAGGTGGCCAAGTCTCAGATAATTGTTTCTTCACGGAAAAAATGGTGACATTTTGGACGACAGTTTAGTGAATTTTCATTTCCCGCCAGAATGTTTACAAATATTTTGAAATTTTGGGTGGCGTTATTTCAGCTTGTAGGGCATAACAGTAGCTCTTAAATTTATACCAGTCAAAGAGATACAGCATTTGGGTCAAAACATGTTGGGATTTTTCGAGTCTTCAGTAGCCAGTAGCCCCAAGATCTGTTTTCTTCAAAGTGATAACTACCAGTGGACACTGATTTAAAATTTCTAGATTCATTCAAAATTTTCATGAAAACACAATTTTTCTTGTCTTTAGGAAAATGTGAATGTCCTAGTCGGAATTTTGTGGGCATATTCAAATTCATAAATTAGATCAAAATCTGACGATTCTTTTCGCTAGGACGGAACCTTTTGAGAATTGGTGCTCCCCTCTCAGAACAAATCTTCTAAAAAATTATGTTTTTTGTTTAAACGTCTTGAAAAAAGCAAAAAAGCACATTTTGGATGCGATTTAGACATTCGAAAAATTCCAATGCATTATGACCTACATGTCGCATCTGGGTATATAATATCTGATTAAAAAGTTGTGTTAAATTGCATTCAAATCTAAATTCTATCAAAATATATCATAGTAAAAAGGAATCAAAATTCTAATGAAAGTTTGGTTTTTTTTTATCTGAATCTTGGCACCCTCTTGCTAGGTGTGGTTAGTTTAGAACTCGGTTGAAATAAATGCATTGCAAAACAACAAATGTTGCAAATTTTATATCGTAGTTACATTTTGGTGGGATATTCAAAAACAGACGTCTCGGCAAATATTCCCTGAATCTGAAGTCTGAAGGTTGGCTCTAGTGTAGAAAGCAAGCCTCGATCGGGCTTGTTTCTGTCAATTCTTATTTCTTTTCTTCCGTTTTCCAAGTTTATTTTCCATTTCAATGTACTAATTAAAATTGTTTTTAGGAATTTGGATAAAAAACTATTTCAATTCTTAATTATGTGAATTTTGTATAGCAATTTTTGTCTATTTCTTAGCAATGGGCGAAATTTTGTTTGTTGCACAGAGGCGGTATGAAACGTGATCTCTTAAGAAATGAGAACGAACGAAATGTGCCACTGAAGTCAACAAATTGGGCGAGGCATAAGACAAATATATACAACAGTTGTGAAACAATACTCGTAAGAAATGTTTATAAAAATCTCTTAACATATTTCTTAAATTCCCAGCAGCCAGCAAAATATTTCGCCCACTACGTTGGAATTGAGACAGGAATTGGGCAACTTGGTTGAGTTGATCAAAATAATTGGCGGAATTTCTAGGAATTATTAAAAAGCATTTGAAGGCTGCCTATAATTGACACAAGGAATGCAAAGTTTGAAAATATATTTCGAGAACTCCTTATTATTTCAGAAAAGATTTGACAAAATGTCTATACAGGAATTGGCAAACGTTTTTCAGCAGCAGATAATTTACATGTTTTTAGGAACTGACGACAATAGTCGAAATTTTGCTCAAAAACAGCTACTAAATTATTTAGTAATTGTCCAAATTTTTTATAATTTGTAACTAAGTATTAAGCAAGAATGTCTCGCATTTTCTTGTTATATTTGGCCGAGTCGGATTTGAAAAATGTATTAAGACAAATGCACAGGAATTGTCAAATGAGTAGGGTACACTGCTGGGCAATGAAGAAATCATTTGGCGAAATATCAGCTCACAGAATATACTGTTTTTAGCCATTTACGCAGGAATTGTTATGAAGGATTCACTAGGAATTGAAACCAATATTCGCCAACCGAATAATAATTGAGAAAAACATTTGTTCAACTGCTGTAAAATATTGTCCTCCCCAAAACCCCCTGTTTACTCACCTTGTGGGAATTTTCAAAAGTTTTCTGGCCAGATTCAATATTGAACTATAACGATAGCAGTGCTTAGTTCTGGTGGACTAATTTAACATTGTGCTGCATGGGAAATTTGAATGTCCTAGTCGAAATGTTGTCAGCATGTTTAAATTCATGAATTAGATCGAAATCTCACGATTTTTTCGGTAACAAGGAATCATCTGAAAATTGACCCTCCCCTCTCAAAACAAATTGTCGTTCGATCAAGTTTTTGAATAAATGTTTATTTTGTGTTATTTTAAATGCAAGAGATTTTTCGAGCCTCAAGTGTCCCAAAATCTGTTTTTTAGAAATTATGACGACCGATGTCTTCAAAAATGCGAAAGAGTACATTTTAGATACGAATTAGACATTCGAAAACTCCAATGCATTTTGACCTACATGTCTCATCTATGGGTTTTTAATACGTGGTGAAAACTTGTGTTAAATTGCATTAAATTAAAAATTAAAAAAAAATACCATAATAAAAACAATTTAAAAATGCTAGTCAAAATTTGGTCGGGGCATTCAAATTCACGGATTTTGTTTACCAAATTCCCCCTTTTTGTTCCGCGAAGAAATTATCTGAAACTTCACCACCCTCATGCTATACGCGTGGTGAGTTTAGAGCTTATTTGAAAACAAATAATTTCGAAACAACAAAAATTTCAAACCGAACTTAAATTTTGGTGAAATATTCAAAACATGGACGTGATGACAAATATTTCCAAAATCTTTTATAACAAATATGCAACGGTAGCAAATTATCATGTTAGGATACTCAACGTTGATTACGAGGTCAATAGTCGGGCAAAATATTTCAATTTTAATTTTTGGTCTGTGGGTGAAAGAATCGCGAGGCGAACCCAATTGAATCTCAAGTAATTTGCAGCCCGAACGTGGAATCACATGAACTTTTATTGACCTTAACGCATCACAGTTGGTTAGAAACCTCATATAGACCTATATTCGAAAACTATTCTTTCAGATTCGTAATTTATAATGGAAAGTGCCTTAAGTTTTGTAAAGAAATGGAAAAGAGCTATTAAAATAAGGAAACCCATACGGCGAAAATGAATTTATTCAACTTGTACTTACAAACACATGAATACACAGTAGAATATGATTTTTTCAATGAAGTTTGATCCAATAAAATATTTTGCGATATTTGGGATTTGTCACAAAATTAACATTGTGGGTTATAGGAATTTGTTGGAAAATTGACGTTATGCAAAATAGGAATTTGTCACAAGTTATCATTTTGTTGTGTAAGGATTTGTGACAAAATTAACGTTGCGCAGAGCAAGATTTAATCAAAACGCTAGGATATTTTTAAAGAAATAGTTATTTCATGATTAGGGACTCATTTGCAAGTTGTCACTTTCTCAGCCGTCTTGAAAATGTATTATATGAAGTAATGGTGCTCTCAGAATTAAAGTGGTGTTCAATGTGGATGTTGGTAAAACAATATTCCGTTTTCTCTTAATTTAGCAAAATTGTTCCACATTTTTCCAATCCCGCTGGTTTAAAAACTGATCATGGAAGTGGAGCAATGGCACTGAAAATAAAACTGGAATATTCAGTATTTTCGAACATAAATTATCAAGCGGAAGGGATTGTGTAAAAATGTTAGAGCATGTGTGCGTATTATGTAAATATAATGAACAATTACTTGAATACTTATACGTGCAAGCAATGCTTGAACTCTGCGCAACGTCAAATATGCATGCCACCTATCTGTCCTAAATTCCATTCTAGTAGGATTGTCGGACCATTTGTAATTTCTGGCCCGCCCGAAACCCGAGCTGAAAAATAAATCGTCGGCTAAATTCTAAAAAGTACCATTTTCATTTCCCAACCTATGCTTTTTAAATGGGTTCGCAAATGAAAATGGTACTTTTTAGAATTTAGCCAACGAAATACAGGCTCAATATCGATCTAAACCCGTATTTACATCCCGAACCCGGGCCCAGGGGTTCGGGCCAGTCCGTATCAAAAAGGTCCTCTTCCGGATCCCACCACTAAATACTTTCCATCCGGTCATCACTTACACGGACTTTATCCACTCGTTCAACTTACAATTAGAAGAGTGGATTATTTAAACTTCATGCTTTTACAGTATCGTAGACAGTATGCGCGCACTAATTGTAAGTTTAAAAGAAATAGTCAAATTTAAAGCATGCATGTACAAGTCTGAGCGACATTTACCGGTTAATTGAAACCAAAGTTTAACGTCAACAAGAAATGAGAAAATATTTCAAATAAAAATACCCGCTGTAGAAAATGAAAACTTTGCGTTAGAAAACACGACGACTTGTACCAACAAGCGTTTACCAAAGAATTAAGGCCAGAGTACTGAAGTGGAAGTAATTTGACCAGGGATTTAGAAATTGAAATTTTTTTTATACAATCGTTTTACAAAAAAGGATTCTGATAATGTCAAAGTGTTTTAGCCAATTTATGGTTTTCATAAATATTTCACCAAACGAATATAAAGTGACACAAGCCTCTTCCGGTCTTCTTTTCTACCCACAAATCAACGCTCACATTTTGGAAATATTTGTGAAGACCTCCGTGTTTTGAATATTTCATCAAAATTTAACTACGATTTGAAATTTGAATTTTGATCGTTTGTAATCATTACATATTGAAAAAGTTGGAAAATCCACAATTCTTTATAGACACAATTTTTGTCAAAACAAGATAATTGTATGAAATAATTGTAACGTTGGAGCTTCCTCCTCCACATTTCGTAAAGAATTACAATTTAAAAAACATGGACCAGTGGGCAGGCTCACTGAAAACACACTCACAACATAAACCAAGAAAAAAGCACTTACATTTACTCAAACACATGAGCATAAATACATGCATTATAGTTGTGCGATAAAATCAGGGGAAAATAAAATGTTATTTCACGTATAGGATTATATAGTAATTACATGGGGTATTGTAATATTTTAGCAATATTCAATTATTCCGTTCTTATTCTTCATTTCGGATTTACAAATTAATTTAATATGATTTATGATTCTGCGGAATGGAAGTTAATTTAATTAGGAGGAAAAATTTACAATCAAAATAATTCAGATGAATTTTGGATTAAAATAAAATAATTTGGTTAAAAATATTTTATTAATCCACCCCTGAAAACAGTTACAAGACATTCCTATTCTGCAACCCCACATGAGTAAATAATTGAAATGTAGCAGTAGGAAATTTTTACAAGCTCGAGAATCAGTAATTTTTTTTATATAATCGCAGTTTTTGTCAAAACTATAGATAATTGAATTGCCTTTCTACAAAATAATTCTATCAGTCACAGCCTGAGAAAATTTGGTGTTCATCGCAGAGTTAGAGGGACAATGCGTGAGTAAAAGTGAGGAAATTGTGACAAAACTTTCTTCAACAAAGAATCTTTGTCAAAACCAGATAACTGTATGTAATAATTGTAGCCTTGAAACTTCCTCCTCCACAAGAATGTGGACCAGTCGGTAGGATCACTGAAAAAAAATGCATAAACGTAAACCAAGACGCAATCATTTGCATTGTCACTCGTAGCTGCGTCGCTACGAAAACACAAAATTTCCTGATACATAAAAGGCGACAATGACGAGCATGAATAGGAATTGCCAGGAAATTAACATTTTAAGGAATAGAAAGTAGGCTAAAAATTAACAATGTGTGGCATAGAACCTAGTCCAACAAATAAACTTGCCTGTATCGAGGAAATGCTTCCACTTGCTAGGGCAGTGAAGTTTCGCAAGGTTTTCTCCAATCCGTCCTTTTTCACACAGCGTTATTTTTTGGACTCCTTTCTATTCCACACAATGTTAAATTTTCTGACGATTCCTCTTACAATTAGCTTGCACAATAAATTGTGAACCAACCCGAAACTTCCTTCTCATTGCTTCCTCACATTTGCTCCCTTAGCTAATGTTTTTACTAATTTTAATGTAATCCTAAATATTAGCTAAATAACTAGATGTCTCCTCTATCACAAATATACAGACATTCGCATTCAATTCTTCTGTAACCAGAGTTTTTGACCTACCGGAACGGAACAAATGTCGAAAATGTAAAACAAAATTATTTGCTACAAAGTATATCCCCCTCCCAGTCAGTAAGTAATATAGAATATTTTTCATTCTTTGCCATTTTCTGTAGAACAGGGTGGACAAATTTATTTTAAATTCCTCCACCAACTCATTGCAGGCCATCTTTTCGTGATAGTGCAGTGTTCGAATAGGAGGTGCTCAGAAAATTAACATTATGGGGATGGAAAGGAGTTCAAAAACTTAAATTGATTGAAATAGGGCCAATGCACGGACCAATTCAATTCTGAATTGGAAATTTTCGGTTCAGTCAACATGGAACGGATGTCTCCCTCGCACCGCCCTGATATCTATTGAAGTAAGCGTCAGGTAAACAAAGTCAAATTAGCTAGGTCATTTTATTTTTTAAGGAAACTGACATATCCAGTTATTTTTTGGGGGAATAGCTTCATGTGTTTTTATCATTATGACCAAGTCACCATACAGTTCGGTGTAAGTTTCTACTTTCTACGTTCTTCCAGGTTATCGTGAGTGTGCAGATTTGAGTCACAATCTTCTGAACCATTTGTCGGGTCGAATTGGTCTGCAAAATATTTTATTGGTTCAAATTTCATTGCAAAATCATATTCGTTCATAATCCACTCATGTGTATTCATGTATCTGTAAGTATCAGATCGATAAAATAATGTTTGCGGCATGAGTTTCTATCATTAATTAGCTCTTCTCCATTTTTACAAAACTTGGTACGCAGGAAAGGGCAGATTCCATGATAAATTATGAATCTGAGAGAATTGTTTCGAAACCTTGCATAGTTTCGGAGATTTGTCGTTCAATAGATTATATACGCGGGATGTGTCGTCTGACAGCTCCTAGGAATGTATCAAACATAAACGTTGCTGTTCAGGTTTTTTTTCACAAAAATAACATGGCGTTATACAAGATCTTATCACAAATTTAACAACGCGCTATACAAGGTTTTATCAAAAATTTAACACGACACTATACAAAATTTCATCACAAATTTGACATTGTCCAATATAGGAAATGTTGCCATAATTGAAATTGCCCAGTATAGGAAACGTTCCCAAAATTAATATTGTGGAGTATAGGAAATGTTCCCAAAATTAGCAATTTTTCATGAAGATTATTTTTTCACAGAAGTGGAAATCCTAAGGTTTTGTGATAATAACAACATATTTATAAACGATACAATACTATAAACTATACGATATAAACAATAAATGTTGAAAATTCTATATCGCAGTTAAATTTTGGAGGGATATTCAAGAATATAGACGTCTCGACAAATATTTTCACCGACCAAAGTCTTACGGTTGGCTCTAGTGTAGTAAGCAAGAAATGTGTTTGTTAATTATGATTTCCGTTCTTCCGTTTTCCATGTGTTTTTTTTCATTTCAATGCAATAAAATTGTTTTTAAAAATTTTGTAAAAAAACCGTTTAAATTCCTAAATATGGACTTTTTGTATAAACATTTGTCTATTCCTTAGAATTGGGCCAAAATTGACTTTTTGTACACAGGCAGTGTGAAAAGTAAACTCTTAGAAAAAATGAGGACGGACGACACACATGTCTATTTGGTTAAATCGACAGAAATAGATGAAAATATTTTTCCAAATTTAATGGAACTGACGAAAGTGTTTCTGATACATCAATTAGCTGCTGAAATTAAACTAGAATGTGTTGACATGATTTAATTCCATTTATACGAATTTCTTTCTCTATATTTTCCCGATCTCTGTATAAATTATTCAACGCAAGGATTTGACCAAGCATTTGCAAATTTTCAAAAATGTCTCCCACACTCTAATAATTGAAAAAAATTATTTAGTATTTACGAATAACAAAACACGTTGGCCACACATTTCGAAACTAACAAGACTTTGTAATATTTCAAAAACAAAAGGGTCAATTATTTTGAAATCGGGAAAACATTCACTGAATTCGTATAATTAACAAACACCATTGCTCCGCCATCATTTACGGGTGTCCCGCGTAGGGTGGCGTCAGCTAAGACCATCTCTCCTTATTCCCTTTATTTCGTTATGTTGAGATCATTTCAAAAATTATTCCCGTTACAAATTGAAACAAAAATGATGTATTTAAAAAAAATGTTTTGATAACTTTTGAACAAATATTGTTATTAGTACGGACTACGTACTGGTATGTGTATTAAATTCCATTAGAATCGTTGGAATAGTTCGGGAGAAAACAAATGTTTTTTATTTATTTCTTTTAAGTACGAGCAAAAGTACTGATGTGTGAAGTCTGAAGTGTTCATTAGGTTAATTTGTTGCTATTGTCAAAAATAATCAATCCATGTGATTCATGTCCGCCTTCTCGTAATTTTGATTTTTTGAAATATTACTTTGACTATTATGACCCGAATTATGAGAATTCAGACATTTTACTGAATTGCATACCATCATGCCCATACGTTGGAAACTTCTGTTTTGAAGTGTTTTTGAATATTAATGCTTTTGTGAAGGGAAAAGGGTAGAAGTAAGGGGCGGCGGAGCAACAAGACAGGAAATACTTTTAGGTTATTTTATTAAGCAAACACAAACCAAAGACTAAATTAGTTAGGTTAAGTAATAATAATAGATTTCCCAAGAAAATAGTAGCAGGAGACAAATCAGCACAATGTGCACACAAAGACGTAAGCCAAGAGAGTGAAAACCAAAATATAATAATCATTCTAACTAGAATAACATTTCATAGCATCTTAATGTAACCAATAAAAATAGATACAACAGAAAGTAAATAAGAGAACAAGTAGCATAAATAAGTACAAAGAGTATTTCTATGACAACAACTTATTTCTATAGGCTTAGACATACAGAGCAAGGTAACTCTGGATGTCGGAAATTTACATTACCATTAATTCCTATGTCTGAGCTTAGCAAGGACGTCTGAAAGTGAGTACTTTACACCTTTTTGCCTCTAAACGCACGCTAACCCGAGGCTATCCTTCCTCTACATATGTACCTAGCGGAGCGCCATTTGATTACATGGCGCTCGATGGGTAGGTACATTGGCCGACAAGAGCCGTGTTGGGAGATAGTAATGGCATGATAGCTAGTTCAACGCGAGCCGCGGAACTTGTTACCATGCCAGAAGCAAGTGGAGCAACAATATACATAGCTTATTGTTAATACCGTAGTAGTCCTACTACCTGGAGTACGTTTATGTATATGTAGTACTGTGTAGCTAAAATATACGCTTATAGCTAAGCATATTTTAGATAGTATAAACATGGGTGAGGAACTGTTATAACAAAATAAAATTGGAGAAAAGGATTCGCCGAAATTTTCCACAAAGTTTCTTCGTAATGTAATAATTTGTCACTATATTACATAAAGTTTATGGGACATTCGTGCATTAAGCTTCATTAGCCACGATGAATAAAATGTGCAAAGTAGAGTTCTAGTGAGTTGGATGTGAGTTGTCTGTGAGAATATTTCGTCAACAGCATATAAAGTGAAACAAGCCACGGCTTGTTTTCTACCTGAGATCCAACGTTCAGATTGTGGAACTATACGGTTTGAAATTTGCATTTCGTTTGTTTTGCAATTATTACGGTTTTTTAAGAATGAGCCCCATTCTTAAACCACCACCACTAAAGTAACCAGATGTAGATTGAGAGTTGTCGAAGTCTCAGGTCGTTTCTTCTTGGTGCAAATTTTTTTTTAAGGAATTGGTGAGTTTAAATTAAGGATTAGGAAATATTGGTTGGCATTATTTTAGTTTGCTGAGCATATCAGCTAAGCTTCAGCTCAGTAGCTTTTAAATTAGTATCAGTGAAAGAGAAACATCCTGTGAGTCAAAACTTGTTGCGATTTTTTGGGAGTCTCCCGTAGACCCAAAATCTATTTTTCGAAATTATAACCAGCAGTGGACACGGATTTTAAAATTGTACATTTATTCAAAAATTTCACGAAAAGATCATTTTTATTTTCTTTAGAAAAATGTGAATTTCCTAGTCGAAATTTTGGCGGCATACTAAAATTCATAAATTACATCAAAATCTAGTGATTTATTTCCTTAACCTTTCCCCTCAAAACAAATTGTGTGATTTTAGGAGCGATTTTGAAATTCAAAGAACTCCAACGCATTTTGACCTAGATGTCACAATATCTGGTTAAAAAGTTGTGTTAAATTACCCTAAAATCTATTTTGAATAAAAAATATCGCAATGAAAACAATTTCAAAATCCTGGTAAAAAATTTAGCAGGGGCATTCGAATTGACCAATTCTTTACTAAAATAGGATTTTGTGCCGGGAAGAAATTATCTGACACTTGGCCACCCTCATGCTACGTGTGGCTGATTTTCGTTTTTCCCTTTTCCACATGTTTTTCCCGTTTCAATGTACTGATCCAAAAATTGTTTTTAGGAATTTGGCCAAAAGACCATTTCAATTCCTAAATATGCAATTTTTGTATAAACATTTTTGTGTACTCCTTAGCAGTGTTTTTACACTGTTTGTACACCTGTTTTTTGTACACAAACCATAGGAAAATTAAGCTCTTAGAAAAAATGATAACAAACGGATTGTGCCAACGAAGTCAAGGAATTGGGCGAAGCATGAGAAAAATATTTAGAACAGTTGTGAAATATTGCTCGTAAGAAATGTTTTCAAAAATCTCTTAATGCATTTCATAAATCTCCAGGTATTCGCAGAATTTTGCGTCCACTACGTTGGAATTGAGACAGGAATTGGGCAACTTGCTTGAGTTGATCAAACTAATTGGAGGAATTTCTAGGAATTAACAAAAAACATTTGCATGTTGCCTATAATTGACACACATATGCATTTGGTTAAATCCGCAGGAATTGACAAAAATATTTAGCAATAATTACTTTTATACAAAACACCGCTAAATAAATAAAATGTTATATTGAAACTATGCACGAATAACAAAAAACGTTAGCCTTACATTTCGGAACTAACAACACTTTGCCAACTTTATAATGTTTCAAAAACAAAAGGGGCAATTATTTTGAAATTGGGAAAAACATTCACCGAATTCGTATAATTACCAAAAATCATCATATTTAAGACCTTCGCGTGGAGTGGCGTCAACGACGGCCATCTTTCGATACTCCCGTTATTTTATTGTGTTGAACTCATTTCAAAAATTCACGTTACAAATTTTAAAAACAAGGGAAGCAATCTAAAATGTTTGTTTTGATAATTTTTGAAAACAAATTATTGTTAGTACGGACTGGTATGTATATAAAAACTTCATTAAAATCGGATTATTTAATTAAATAAAAGAATTAATTAATTTTGTTTAAGTACAGAGACGTGGACCGATGTCAAAAAATAAGAAACTCGTCCAAGAAGGGGCCTAAAAAGTGTTCACCAAAATTTTGAACGAAATTGCTCAAGAAGCTTCGGAGGAAAACCCCTGGATGTCAGGTGTAGTGAAGTTAACAGCTGGAAGAATAATTAATTAAAATTTGAGAGAATATTTCAAAAGCGATTATAAATTATGCACGTGTCTGTACAATACTTAACCGCGCATGGAATGTGCTTAAAACACGCGAGAATAAATATATGCATTATAGTTATGTGATAAAATTGGGAAAAAATACAATGTTATTCCACATAAAGGAATATATCATCGCTGAAGAGGCAAAATGGGCGCAATGCTTTAGCACAGCACTTAGACCATTTCGCCTCTTCAGCGATAATATAGTACTACGGGGCACTGTAATATTTTAGTAAATATTTAACTATTCTGTTCTTATTCTTCATTTCTGATTCAAAAAAGTATTTTAAAATCTTCATTGTGCAAATTATCTATCCTTACACAACACAATGCTAACGTGTGACAAATTAGTATTATGCACAATGTCAATTTTCCAAAAAGTCCCAAATGTTAATTTTGTGACAAATCCCGCAAAATATTATGTTTTCTAATTGCATTAGAAAAATCATATTCTTCCGTTCATATTGCAATCATGTGTATTCGTGTGTCCGTAAGTACAATATGGTTTTCCATAATAATTTAATAGTTCTTTTCCGTTTTTTCACAAAACTTAAGGCAAGGCTAGACTCCATGAGAAATTACGACTAGGAGAGAATTGTTTTGGAACCTTGCGTTGTTTCGAGATTTTTGGTTCAATAGGTTGTATACGTAATGTGCCTCATGACAGTTCTGAGGTCAATTTTTAGCAAATGTGAGATCTTGGGGTTACTTGTGAACCGTGAGGTCTATCTTACGTCATGTGACTCCACATTGTGACTGCCCCGCGGCTTGAGACTCATTTGGGTTCGCCTCGCGATTTTTTCACCCATAGGCAAAAAAAATTGAAATTGAAAATATTTGCTCGATTAATCAACGTTGAGTATTCTGACACGATAATTGCTACCGTAGGATGTTTGCAATTTGTAACAAAACTTTGTGTACCGAGGGGTAACCAAACCTATAGTCTGAGGGGTGGCGAAGTCTCAGGTAATTTTGTCTTGGCTGAAAAAACGCAGAAATTTTGGTTAAAAAATTGATGAATTTGAATATCTCAACAAAATTTTGATAAGGATTTTGAAATTTTTGTTGGCATTATTTGATATTATAGAATATATGAGGACTTTTAAATGATGTATCAGTGGTCGAGGTTGAGACACAACATCTGAGTAAACACTTATTGCGATTTTTCCAGTCTCCAGCAGCCCCAAATTCTGTTTTTTCGAAATCACTTAAAACACCAGAATTGGATTTAGATTTCAATTACAATTTTCAGTTACTATTTTAGTCTCATAATTTATGCCACAGACTCTAAATAATTGTTAGATTTTTAGATTTGGGAGTGTTTTGAGAAACAGATTCAGTTTTGACAGGTATTTGTGAACACTTTCGGATTTCCAGGAAGATTTCAATAATAATATTGACCTTGAAGTATACCTAAACATATTTACTTCGGATTTTTAGGCGCGATATGTAGCGAGATTGTTTTTGGTATTTAAAAAAAATAATCAACCATTGGCTTTGGAAATAGCTAAATGGCATG
>OX359249.1:20163930-20228571 GCA_947179485.1 Allacma fusca | reverse complement strand
TTAATTAAATTGCTTTTAATTAATTAAAAGGGCATTGATTTTTAAAGATAGCATCCATGATATTTTCATCGTCGGACTGGATGTGATATGCACACCTGTTAAACTTTCACATAAGGATTCATACAAATGTATGATTAACTACATGGTGCATGCGCATGGTTGCACCACCTGTCTTTGAGTGTAAATTGGAATAAATGCAGTTCACTCATTTTCGAAAATCTGTCGATTTGGGGATGTGCATAAAATTTGGAGTCAAAGTCTAAAAAAATATCAGACGGAGCCCGAACAATAAAATTATAAGAATTACAGTAAATGGAGCATTAGGGTCTCTCACAAAAGTTGTTTTCTGTAGACCCATTTTAACACATCTCTATTTCCTTTAAATGAGGCAAGCATGCACAAGTATGTAACACCGAAAAAGTGTTATATGCTTTGTTGACCGTCATTGTTAAACGATTGTTGAATTTTGGTGCAAAGAACAGTGTTCAATGGAAGCCCAACTATTCTAGGTTAAACACTCGGATTCATCAGAAATATTTTCAGCCATTTCCCGACGACTTATAAACTACTAAAACAGTTCATAGAATACATCTCTAAAAGTGGCCTACTTGTTTGTATATTGTTGTTATTTCCGGACTTTTATTTGCCCTGAGTGGTTGTTTAATTAATATACATTGGGGAAAATTCATATAATAACATTCTCCGTTTTGTACTAATTGGTTTCCCTTAAATTTCTCTACTAAAGATTGTTACAATTAGTTCCTGCATCATTAAATGCAAAACATACTGAAATATTGCGGCTAAGTTTTAAAACTTTGGTAGTTGTTCAACGGTTATAGAGATTTGGATACCACCTCATTTCATTTATTATGCCTTTCTATTGAGACAATTTTATACCATCCAAATAGAAAACATTCTTTCAAATCCCGTTCATTTATAAATAATACCTGCTTTTCAGTAAGTAGCTCCGTGCTATATTCTTCAAGACTATTATTAACATTAATAAATAACCATTTTCACAAGCTAGCACGTATGATAAAAAAGATCCGTCCATGAAGTGGACCGTATTTCATTATCTACATATTTAAAATTGAAATGTCGCACAATACAAGTCATGGCCCATGTTGACGGTACTCATCATTAATATTGTCTAAATTTCCTACTATGGAATTAGGAGTAAATTTTCTCAAGGAATCTCTACGTAGAATGGTGTGTGCAAATGATGATATCCATTTGTTAAAATATTCCCTGCATTCTGGATCAAATATTTCAAATATGTGCTGCAAATTAATAATTATTATTATTACCTCGGAAATCCGCCTTATTTGAATTAAACTGAAGAATCAATTGAGAGTTTAGGCATTCGGCAAAAACATTTCCGATCTCCGCTAGTGCAATGTTTTTATGCATATATATATAAACCTGGCACATAGTAAATACTTTACGTGAGGGGTACATTTATCAAACATTATTTATTGGTACTTCATTACAATTTGAACTTTATATGAACAAGTATTTTTATGATGTTTAAATCTTACGTATTTTCTAAACCAGATAATACATAAGGTACAAATAAATTGTCTGTATGAGTTATCTATGTCTTCGAGCCATATGCGTATATTAATTTCTTCCCTATTCCAAAGCCCTAAATTACGTAAATTAAACATGTTGTGTCGTTAACAGTTAATGAATTTTTACGTACCTTTATCACGATCCATTTGAATATTTGGGCGTAGCCAGTCATTATTACTATTTTCACCTATTAGAAACCAGGTACATGATTTTCATGAATCTGACATTGCACACCGGTTTAGTTAAAGATGTTTTCGCCCTCCTAAATTAACAAAAGGGAATTGATCAATACCAGACACATGCTCACATAATGATGAAGGCACTGCACAATTGGTATACAATTTCTTGCTAAAGCACGCAGGATTCTCATAATAGGGCTTACAGGAAGTGGGTCAACGATGATCAGGCTATACGATAATCACGTGAGCACGGACAAGATCCATTATCACAAGATCGTCCATAACCACAGTGGTAAACATTATCATCGCTATCATAAAAAGACGTAACAATTTGTAAATGCGACTGAAATGGTTGGCAAACTTCGTTAATGTATGCATAAATTAGATTTAATGAATAATTATTTTTTACATTCGTCATATTTTATTTGAGGTATAACTAAAGCATATATTAGTTATTTTTCCTTCCAACGGACATTTTTGACATTTCGCAGGTATTTTTGGCATCATTGGGAGTCATCTTAGACAACATACGCTGAATCAGGTCTTAAGATTTAGTAAAACATTCCCCAACTGCCTCACAATATACACATCTTGAAGTCATTTATTTATAAGCTATAAAATATAAATCAGTTGAGGTATTGAAATTTCTTCAATGTTCTCCCACACAACAAAGCTTAAGTAGAGTTAGTTTGGTAGCGTCCAACCCGTCGTCGTCATATGGACGACCAAAAAATTAAATTTCTAGTTTAAAACTTGGATGTACTGTTGAAAAATGCAAGAAATCTTCAGGTTGTTAACCAATATCAATATAATAATCTGGAGTGACATGTTCCATTGACGGTCAGCATCTTTCTTTATACAACAAGAAGACTGACAATATGGATTCTTCCACGTTTTACCAGTATCATTGGTATAGCCAAACCCACCACTGTAAACACAGTATGCTATACCTTTACTCTGCGCAACGTAATACAGCTGTGCCATACTGAAATCTTTGGCTATTATGCGTATAATCATCCCTCTAATTATCACAGCCGATATTGTAATAAGCCAAACAAGTTTTAAATGAATTTACGGGATACGCCAACTCCGTTGTTGCCGGAAATTATCGAAGAAAACGCCATGATTAGCGTTTCTTTCGGAGCATCTAGATTATTTACAACAGTGTGGCATATAGTTTTGGCACATCGTGAAAGATTTAGCTGGATCATAGGGTATAATAGCATTAAAACCTTTAAATTCGAGCTGCCCACATATACCAAAAGTAGCCAAACACTTTGCAATTGCGCAGAAACGTTGGATGGTATTCCTTCGGAAACGCTTGGCACTCATATTCCAGCAATATTGCAGCCATTTGTTCCATCAGTTCATAAACAAGTCGTTTCCGGGACCAATACCATCTTGCATCTTCCTCATGTTTATAGCTAACCCTCAAATCATAGATTTTCTTAACTTGATGGTAAGCATTAGGGAGTCTTCTTTTCTTGAACTGTTTCCTCAATCTTGGAATGAAATGTCTGTAAGTCTCCTTTCCCCACACGTTTTTTCGATTACGCTGTTTCAGGGTCTGAGATGCTTTATATCACAAGTATGTCGATACTGTGGTCAAGTCATCGGCTGATGATTTCCGAATAAACCATAACCCCCACAATAAACACAGTACGCAGTGCATCCAGCTTGCCCCACTTAATATTTTTGAGGCATATCTTTGTCTTTACGATCTGTATAGGGCTTTACATTACAGAAATGATCGTTATACCAGTTCGCACTAAATGCTTTCAACCACTATGCAAGATCCATTGTGGAAACTTCAGAAGTTCCGTAACTAATAATTATTAGGTGGTGATAAATGATTTAGTAGAAACTGTGGGAACATTTTACGATAGTTCCTATAGTTCCAATAGTTGTGGGATTTGCCCTTGTGCCTTCTGAACCAATGAACGTTAGTTCTCCAGGCTCGTCTTGGAAACTCGAATTACATACAATTGCAGAAAAGCGACAGCTGTAGTTTTTTGAGTGTTTTTGACATACTGAATTAAAATATAATTTATATATATTGATAGGAGAACTAAAATTTAGACATTTTCAAACAAAATTTCTCAAATAGAAAATATTTCCTGCATGTGGAAATGAGCAAAACTTTAGTGAGCTCAAAAGTGTGCGATCTTATTTAAACGCCCATGCTGTAGGTATAGTCAAACATGGGGGTGCTAATCCTTGTGTGACCTCGAGTTCAGAAGTTAGTGCTGGGTCTTCTACTCTACCGACAAAGAAGTAGAAAAAGACTAGCAAATCAAATCGAAATAAATAAGTCAAAAAGAGTAGAAATAGAATAGAGGTAACACTAACATTCCTACAGTAGAAGTAAATAGAAACCGAATATTGAAATAAGCAAGTAGAGTGACAGTATTTAACTGTCAAGCCAACATCCTGTGTCGGAAACCTACATTAGAAATAGAATAGACGGGCAATAGAATAGAAGCGCTTTGGTGTTTATTTTAAATACTTAAATTAAGCATTGCTTTGTACCTAATACAAGTAGCGATATGTGGCACTATGATTCCATTCTAACTCGAAAGAATAGAAGAATAGTTAGTATTACGGCAGGAAAACTAAAAACAGAAGTAGAATCGAAATTATTAGTAAAAGTGTAGTAGTATAATGCACGGAAACAAACAATTCTGGAAAATCGAATAGAATTAATAAAACCAGCACCGCGCAGCCAGCTATATTGCAGGCTCAGCGAGGTAAATGTAAATATGTTAGGTAGTTAATATTTGCATGCAATAGCTATAGCAGCACAACCCTAGTAAAAGTGTAAACTAACTAACGTACGGTAAAGTGATTTTTTAAAATTCAATTTTGCTTTAATAATAGAATTGGTTTAAATAACTCTTTTTTGATTTGCTTGGTGTTGGACGGCTACTCGTGGCAATGTCGCCAACCTTGGAACTGTATGTTGCTTTACTATTTTTTTAAAATTTTTTAAAAATGATTACAATAATTTATTTAGCTCGCTATTGTTGGCTCAATGTCAGAATGGCAAAAAATGTAAAAATAGCAAATAGTTGCATGCAATAGCTGTTGTGAAGTTATAATCTTCGAATTTTAATTTTAATTAATCAAAAACAATTGTTTTTTAATTAATTTCGAAGTATTAATAATTATTTTTAGCATCCTTCTTTTTCATTCGAATGAAATTTTTATGGATAATATTGTAATTGGATTATATTAATTTTATTGTTTTTAAAAATATCTTTTATTAATAAGCTTATAAATATGGAGTGAGAATGTATGTCATTCGGATTTTTCGCTCTAGGGTCTACAAGCCAATAAGCAAGCTGAATCTAAATTAAAAATTAGTACAAAAAGGAAAAAACACATTGTTAAAAAAGCACAATAAATATAAAAAACATCTGCGCAAATAAGTACAAAAATCCGTGCACTGAACTGATTTGAGCAAACTTTGTTTGCATGTGCAGGAAAGTGAAACTTATATTTAAAGATTTTCAGTAGGGTAGGGAAATAATTGGATTGTTATCTGTACAGGACGCATGTCCAGACGTCAATCCGTTGGAAAGATATAACAAATGCAAGATGTTTTGATAATTGTACTCAGAAAATAATTTTCTGATGGCAAACGGTTGACCCTGGGTCACGGAAGATACAAAAGGCACATCTAGAATGCATGATTGATTTTGTGGATAAGTCCCATGTCCGCATGTCACTCGGTTGTTCAGTTGTGCGACTCACAAATATTTGTAGACGGATGGACGTACCAAACATACTCGTCTATACGAAAGTTTCACTTCCTAAAAAGTAAAAGAGCATATTGTAAAAAAGCACAAAAATAAAAACTACTAATTAGAAACTACTACAATTACGCTATAAATACGAATTAAAACTACTATAAGCTCTACTAATTTCAAAGAGTGGGCAGTCTTCGTCTTCGCCTTGGTGTAATCCGGATTTGAGATTCAAATTTACGCGCGCTTTAAAAATAAATTATTAAACATTTATTTTTTAAAATAAATTATTAAAGCATTATACAGTAGTAATGGCGGCGACATTGTCAGGGGTAGCCATCAACGACCAAGACGGCCCACTCTTTCAAATTAGAAGAGAACGAGCATTCCACAGCCAGCATTTGCTGGCTCAGAAAGGCAGATGTAAATAGGAAATGCAGTAAGTAGTTAAATGCAATAGCTAGCTGCACATAGCTATGGTCGTCTGTACAGCTAGAGCGCGCGAATATTTGAATCTTACCATCACGGTCACGGTCACTGTCGCGGACACTATCCACTCGCTCGAATTAGAAGAGAGGATGAGCACTAAACAGCCAGCATTTGCTGGCTAAGAAAGGCAAATGTAAATAGGGAAGACAGTAAATAGTTGTATGCAATAGCTAGCTGCACATACCTATGTTCGTAGATACAGCTAGAGCGGGCGAATATTTGAATCTTACCATTACGGAGGCGGAGACTATCCACTCGTTCAGCTTAGAAAAGATGATTATTTTCAAACAAATTTAAAAATAAACTATTAAAGCATTATACAGTGGCAAGGGCGTCGACATTGTCACGGTCAGCCGTCCCGGGACCTCGCGACGTGAGACCTTTGGTATTTCTTAATAATTACTACCATTTACCGTATAAGCTTTGTTGTGACGATTAAAAATTCTCAAGGATAAAGTTTGGGTACAGTTGATATTTATCTATCGAAGCCAAACTTTTTTACATGTTCAACTGTATGTTGCATAAAAATCAATATTATCAAAAATAAATACTAAGATCATTGTAAATGACATTGCAGAATGGTGAAGGAATCTACACAAGTAATTGTGTATTTAAAAAAGTTGTAATCAATTATTATAGATTATAATCATACGAAATTGTATTTCAGAATCAAACATCGTTGTTTAAAAAACATTCGATAAAAAAATCATTTCATTTTAGAATTTTAATACTAGCGGATCAAGCCGTTATACTGTGTTGGTGTTGTTATTGGGGAATGGGGGTTATCTACGGACGCAGGATGTGGATTGATCCGCTCAAAGAGAATCTTATATTCCCTAAAGTTTTAACAGGAAGGGGATACCATTTTTCTTCCCCAAATTACACTAATTTCAAATGAGAGTGAATACCCGTTTGTTTTATAGGAAAGTAGGTATTTGGTTATCAAACCCGTTTTTACTCATGGTAAGATATGTGTAGCATTTGTTTAGAGCCACTTCTTAATATAATGTAAAAGAATATGTCGACAAAACTGAGGATCAGGGGGAACTATAGGGTGAATGTAATGGTACTTATAGAGTTAATTATGTGGAGCCCAAATTATTATAAACTTTGCAGAGCTACGTATAGAAGGAAAGTCAAAGTAAAAATTGTCGACACTGAGCATCAAGGCAAAATACTAGATGACAGAAATGAAACTTTTACAACAAATATTGTTTTAAGGAAGTTTTTAATCGTTAAATTTATTGATTTGCAAAAATGTATGCGGGTTCAACTCCAAGCCGCAGCCTAGGGATCAAACATGGGACATGTGCAGGGCCTTAGTGTGAAGTTCCCCAGTGCGCTCAACCATGATTTTTTCACGTGTTTATCGATTCTTAGCATTTTAATTGGCTTTTATTCTGCTACATTATTTAGACTATTATCACGCAGGTTTTAACGTGTTACAACAACCCAAGACGTCAAGCAAATTTCCCTGCGGAGCAGGGCTTTTTCTAGTTTTTAATGTTCATTCAAAAAAGCGCGCGTAAATTTGAATCTCAAACCCGCATTACTACAAGACTAAGACGGCCCACTCTTTCAACTTAGTAGAGAGGATTTACACTCACAATTTAAGGATAGAGTAGAATATCTTAGCTGAGATACAAACGCCCAGCACTGTCACAAGGGGTATATATACATCATATACACACACACGCATATATATATACATATATATACATATATATATAAACATATATTCATACATTGTGAAATCGAGGTCATGACGGGAATTAGCACCCCCAAGGTCACCTATACCTACAGCATGGGGCGTTTCAGGCCGCATGGGCATACACGGTATACCTACTAGTATCAGAACTCAAGTAATTCGAGCGGATTTGCCTCGTTCTCTCAGGAGGGGTCCCAAAAGTTTCAAAATCCAAAACTTAACCGCAGGTCCCTAAAGTGGGCAGTATCTTGCTAGTGTGAATCAACACGATGTTCTGTACTTTCCCAACCATATATCATACCACATGAATTATCCCCCAGCCAATATTCTTAAAATAAAATTCGGAGGGGTTATAGAACTGTATGTCCATTTACGATACGTCCTTCATCATACATATCTAGCCCACACAAGATTTTCAGTGCAAGCCAATATTTCACCTGCTTTATTGGCGCCATTCAAAATTTCTAATTTTGAAACTTTGGAGACCCCTCCTGAGAGAACAAGGCCAGATGCACTCAAGTTACATGGGTTCTAAAACTTACCAGAGGAGAGCTAAAACATTTCCGATGATTTGCTAGAATCTAGGAGTAAAATTAAATCTTATGTTGTTAGTTCATTTTGCTTTTAGTGAAACTGCACGTCCAGCGTTTGGCTCCGAATCGAAAATGCACCTTGCCCATTTCCCCCATGTTAACTTATATTTCGAATTGGGTTTGTAATACGAGCAGAGAGAGAGAGAGAGAGAGAGAGAGAGAAGACAAGGGTTTGACGAGAGGTTGGGGAAATCAAAGTGAAAGCTTTCACCTCAAAAATCAAATGAGAGGAGAAGTGGTCGATACATTGAACTGACCTATCTCCTGCTGATGTGAGGCTCGCCTTGAAGAAATATTGCTTCCTCCTGGTTATCCCTGTTCCCTTCCCTTTTAGATAGAGAGACTTCATGCGGACAAGTTTGGGAATATGATAGGAGCTAATCTATTGAACACATATACAGGTGTTACCCAAGGGTTATGATCGGTGATGGTAGGAAATATTCCCTATTAAACTTGAGGATTTCATTTCACTCCTTTCTGTCTACCTCTTCCTTCCTCTCATGCTCGCACTCCAATTTTTATCTCTTTTCTGTAAACTCATTCCTTGACTTTTTCCAGGTATATTCCTCCTCTTTTCCCATTTCCCCCAGCCATAGAGCGATACTCCAGTGAGTTTTCCCGAGCTAGGGAAATGGGAGGTTGAAACGTCGTCAAGAGAAAAACCTATTTTATGGTATGTCAAATTGGGGATTGCATATATTCCACCTGTGGGTGCCCAGAGAGGGGAGAAAGTTGCGCGTCTCCTTTCGTAGGCAAACTTTCAGTAGACAAAAGAAATACTATTTGCCTTTTTATTATGATGTCACGTCACTCTGTATCCTACGGGCCAGGCGTAGGGGTTTCAGAGAGGAATCAATTGCACAAGTAATCACGAATTGGTACAACAAATATTAGATCGAATCTCCCCCTCTCATACTCCTCCACTCCCATAAACCCTGTACTGAGTAAATTGGAAGGGGAATCTTTTTGACTACAAAAGTCAAAGTAAGATTTAGACAGGGATATACAAAACTTGTAATAATTCCTTCTCCTCCCCTTTGGAAGCAATATTTGTCCTCCCCTGTCCCAAGAAAATTAGAATTTCTCCAGGGCTTTCTCTCAGAGGAGTCTCCGAGGGTAGACAATTTAATGAAAGCTAGCGTGATGTGTATACATAAACGTAATTATATGAGATGAGTTTCATTTATATTGTTAAAGAGGAGACTCGACAGTCAGTCATATCTGACGGGTGGAAATTAGCTTTTGCACTTATTCCTCCCAAGAATAATTCCCCTTGGTGTGCATGGCCGTGTGCATGCAGTATTGTGGGGTTTTGTGTATGAAAGGAGCAAGTCCGGATGACCTGGTGGCCTTCACTTACATACTTCTCCCGTACCTTTCTCCTCACTTCGGTCTCAAACTGAAGGACAGAGTTTACTGCATCAGAATTGACCTTTCTACTTTGAGTCGGGAAGACCGGGGAAAATACCAGTCCTGTAAAGTTTTTGACAGGTGAGCATTTAATAGTCCAACAGAATTCCAATGTAGGAATGTCATTCCATTGATAATGACATGAATGGAGAGTTATAGCAAGGACATCAACGCCAGTCCCACAGCAATGGCACATGTGACTTGTCAGTATGGTTACCATCCAGTCGTCAGGACAAAGTCCATGTCAGCATGCATGTTCGTAATTGAGACTCCAGCTGTGGGAATTACACAAAAAAATAATGCGTTCTTTGTTTCATCATAATTCCGATAAGCTCGGAGTTCTTTTCTTCCTTATTTTACTATACGGTATGTGCATCTTTAGAGGAGAGCTATTTAATAGCAGCTTCCAGGGAGACAACGAGAGTCCATCCCTAGTAATAATTTCATGAGGACACAGCATCCCTGTCAGAGTCACAGCTCAATAATTAATACACACATCTCTACAATAATAATTCCATGGCAAATAGCTCCGCTCCACTACCTATGTCTATAGTAATGCTATTTTGAATGTGAATAATAATGTCAACAGGGTGGGCTCAGCATGATAGGCAAGGACCTTTCTCCCATACTCACATGCCGACTGTACTTAAATCACTCGTAGTTCATGTTGGAATGACACATAGGGATATCTCCCTTGAAAAGCTGACGGCTGAATTGTGAGGGAAGTGGCAGTTGAAAATACAAAGTTTATGAAGTTGTTCCTTCTTCTAGGAGTTGTTTTAAGTCGATCCTCTGGTATATTTGGACTGCTATACAACTATAATGTAATCATGAAATGAAAGCCCACATAAATTATGGGTCATTTTGCATAACGGGAGCCTCAAGTAGCTCTAGAGTAAAAGGAGAGGGAAAGTTGGGTAAGTTATCAAAAACAAAAATAAGGAGTATGAGAAATTCTAAAAGGATGTAACTTCCGACAATAGGAACTGAGGAGGGAAAAGGCTCATTTAAGTGCATGAGATGGTGAAACTGAATTTATTTGAGGACAAGGGAGAGAGATACGTTCCGTAGCGGAATTTCTACAGAGGGATCTCACGAGGGAAGAGATTAGCGTTCCTTTTAAATTGTGTCTATCTCTATATGTCATTTGTTTACCATTACTTTCCCTCTTGAAAGACGGAATCTCCGTTGTATCCTGTTATTCCTACGTCCCTCAAGGAATCTTCATTGATTAATGGCTAATGTATTTTAAGACCATATGGACCAAGTTCCTAATTCTTTGGGTTCCGTCGTCCCTCCCCAAGTTACATGTCTGTAGCAGTTATTACTACACAGAGGGAAATCGATTTGGAATGGATTACAAGCAGATACAAAACGGACTTGGGAGGACAAGCGGATCAATGATGGAACGAGCCCGAGTATCTACAAAGATGGACCCGCACGTACATAAGATATTTAGTTTTTTGACCACCCAACACCGATTAAATTGTAATTCCTGCTGGGAGGTAAGCAACCGTGGGCCTGACATGGGAACAGATGTGACTCAGCGGAAGAAAGATCCAAGTTGCTCCCGACACTACTCAATTACTCTCTGACTTTTAACCGTCCGCTAATCTTATGTACATACATACATCCAAGTACCTACTCATAGATACTATCCCACACCTACGTTCGGCATTGAGGACTCATAGGGTAGACGGGAGACCGAGGCTGTTTCCATGTGATCAATCCCATGAACTTCAGTAGTCTCGTTGGATTGTATCCATCAGTGAGTCCCCGAGTGTAGTCACAGAGTCTTGTAATACCACACCCACCAGGTATCAGGGAAGGGGAAGTACTGAAGAAAAATCCTTGTCATTCCATAATGAGTGGAAATGTTACTCTTTCCCTTTGGATTATAAACATCACAAAGGTTTTTGGGGAACAACAAAAACGTTACTGTTTATTGAAGCATTGATAGGGTATCAACTTCCCGGAGCACTCCCACAAAGCTCAGGAGTTGTCAAGGAAGAAAGAACAAAGAGCCAGTTGCCACAAGGTGATTGTGCACAAGGTTATTGAATTTATATTCCCGAGCTTAACTAACTGGAATTGCTGTGTGAACATGAAATAGGATCAGAGAGGAGTATACATGATTTATAAGGTAATTTAGAAATCACGTCAGAATTTCACTTGGACTTTCTCCCTGTAAACTTTCTCCCAGGCACCTTGACTCTTTGGGATGGGGACGCTGTACATATTTTTGGAGTCTGTATGAGGAAATTGTGATAAAATAGCCACTAACGTCATTATTACAGTGGGGACGGCGGGGCTTCAACGGCTCCTCCGCTTTAAAATACACTCCTAGCACGTGAATTGGAGGAGCACATAAGATGAGGGAAATGCTAATATTATTACTCCGTACTTCCCGGTATTCTAAACTCCTCGAGAGAGAGAGAGAGAGAGAGAGAGAGAGAGAGAGAGAGAGAGAGAGATTCTAAGTACGTACCCACACCGTTACAGACGGAGAGAGTGAGGAGAAGGAGTGGGCTCCATAAAAATTCTTGCGGAAACATTAAGAGCGATGATGTGGTGTTTCTTCTTGGGTGATAATCTGTGTGCAAAAGGGCTTTGAAGCTGAGTGGGCAACAGGTGCAAGATAAATCTTACCTCCTAAATTGATTCCCCCCTTAACGTGTGAATTTGAGTAGAACTCGTTTTCCCTCAACTCAATCCCTCAATATTACCGGAAAATTTCCCATCTCCCTACTTATCATTCCGTGGGTGATAGTCTGTACCGAATAATATATTAGGAGAGTCGGAGAGTGGCGGGTTCAGCACGGCCTCAGCCATTGGAACTGGTTCTTCTAAAATCAAGCCTGTGCGTGCACAAATATCCCTAGATATAAAATGATAGATACTGCATATCTAGGATGTAGCCATTCCGAGGAAGAAGGTCTTGTAGTGAGAACTTTGAGTTAAGTGAATGTGCTTGGGATCTATTATCGCCGGGAAAAATGTGAATGCACGCAGGAATCACGTTTTCTTGTGTAACCTCCGCTGGAATTTGCTTTCCTTATTACTTAGCGCTGCTTAGTGAGATATTGTCAAATTTCATTTTAGCCTGGGTTAGCTCTCTGGTCTCTGTCACTGCATGTAATTTCCTCGTCCTTGTAACAACCCTTTATCTCTCCCGGAGAAATTCTCATCCTTATCACCGCACCTACCTTTATCCTCAAATAGCAAGGGAAAGTTTCCTCGGAGCTCCTCACACAATCAGTCCACCCCTAGTCAATAAATGTATGGGAGTTGGGCGCTCCACATTGTCATAAAATGATATCTACAAACTTCACGTCCCGCATCAATAGGGATGAGCTGTCTTGGAGGGGATAGAAATAAAAATTAACTGTGTGGAGCCTTTTGAAATAGAAAACCCAGGAATTATTAGATTGTGTAAGTTGTGTTGACAGTCATAATGCATATTACCATGTGTTAAAAACATGTAGGGATAAAATGGATTAACAGCCCAGGGAATGAAATCCTGGGAGGAAGGAAAAATTGTGAGTTGTAAGTCCCAATGGCCTTTCTTCTCCAAGAACTACGAAATATTGTGACTTGGACCACTGGAGTTGATATATATTTTAAAGGATGTATTTGTACTTTTTTTTTGGTGCCGTATGATTCCCTACACAAGTTTTATCCCCGAGAAAGGGAAGAGGAAGTTGGAAATGTATTCACGCCACCCGAAGAGACACTGGAGAGAGAGAGAGAGAGAGAGAGAGAGAAAATAGTAGAGTGAAGGAGAGTGGTAAGAAAACTGGGTACGGTCGAAGTTGGGGATTTCCTCCGAAAATAGTGGAATTATGTGGAGCTGTAGTAATTCGTTATAAATCTTTCTGTGTGGGGAGAGGAGAAAATCCAATGCAATTGAAGATGATTATTTGTGAGAGAAGAATGGAGGAAATGCATAATGGAGCAAGCAGAGCTTGAGTGCAAGAGAGGAAATAACTAAAAGTATAAATGGAACACACTCGGTCCATATGTACACTCTTTGGGAGGAGATTGCTACATTTCGCTTTGAAGCTTGATGGGATGCCAAGTGTCGCATGAGAGTGCTCATTGTTCAGGAAGCATTCAAGTCTTTGTCCAGACTTTGTTGATAATAGTAGCACTACAATATTATGTGTCTGTGTACGTAAGCCCATTAAATTTCATTTGCATAGATATTTATAAGTAGGTAGAAGTAGGGGGGTGCGTTTGGTGGTATTGTAGTACAATACTGATGGAGAAAACTCTCCATCTCACTCTATCCTTGGCTACTAATTGAACCTTGTCTAAGATGATACTTGAAGGCAGAGAGCCTATTACACAGATTTCATCTGACCGAAATTCAAAGACTGTTATCTGGTCTTCGCAGCCTTGTAAGTACCATGGAGTGGTCGGTGTTCACATTACACGTAGGAGTCTCTCTCCGTCTGATACACTTGTCAGCCTCCCATCACTGACTCTTGAATGCTTAACATGACATTGTGACGCGGAGTAAAGGGCCGTGGTGTCATTATCTGGATTCACACCATGTATATAAAATGTATAATTAATTATGTACGTAATTAATTAAATACAGTTGCATGTAATTTTGTTCATACTTGGAATCCGTGTCTATGTATGTACGTGCCTGGGCCCTCTCTCTCTCTCTGTCTCTCTTTCTCTCTCTTTCTCCATGCCGTAAATGTTTGTGCATGTAAACAAGGACAAGAAAGGAAATTCCGTTGTTCCAAAATTAAATAGATCCCTGAGTCTCATTTCACCATTGCCATTGAGTATCTATATGGTGAAACAAGAGGGTAAGTACATACACCCAATAAACTACATTATCACCCACTCAAGTACATGGCGGGCACTAAATTGGGCTACTTTCCCCTGCCCTGGTACAGTGTATGGGAGCGGAGTCGTGTCAAAAAGTGTTGTTCCATTGATAACGACCATTGCCATGCTTTCTTTTGTGCGTGGACCTCGTTCAGCGCCAAAGTGCCTATTTACATGTTAGATTTCCGGCATTATTTTTACTGCTTTACTCCAGCCCCAACTCAGCTCGGACGTGCATATGGGTATTTACAGCTGGAAATTGAAGATTCGAGAAAATTGAGGATTCAAGAGGACTAAGTATTGAGAAGTTTTACAGCCCCCCGTCTACCACACACACACTAGCAAGTGCTTACAAGTTTCTCTGCCACACCATCCGGGGCTCCTAATCTTGCTATCACAATGTACCTTACAACTGCTAATATAAGACTTGACTGGGTACACTCAGACTCCTCATGTCAGAAAAGGACTTTATATTTGGACAGGATTGTGCTCAACCAGTACAAGAGTGTATTTTGGACGCTTATTCCTTCCTTGAGAGAGAGAGAGAGAGAGAGAGGGAAAATAAATACTTTAGAATTGTGAATTCCACCTCGTACCAATTGGTACTTTGCTATTGTATGTGTTGTAGTAGGCTCATCTTTACTCAGAGGGAGAGGGAGTGTTCTCTCTGAGATTTTTTGTGTTCTGTACTATGGTCTTTGTCTATACGTTTTTGCCCAACTTTATCCCAATTTTTCTGTTTGGACTGACCATCGCCTGAATAGGATTGTAATTGTAAAGGCCGGGAGTGAAAGACTTGTCTCCACTGACTTTTGTTACGTACGCATGAAAAGGAACTTAGGTTTCGGAAAACAGGGTGGTGTCTGTTGGGATACTTTTTTTTACCAATAGCTACTATTCCTTCAAATCCCTCCGAGCCCATGAGTTACATACGTATACCCAACAAGTTATTTATCCACAAATGCATTCTTTAAGAGTGAACTCTCCTGAATGTGTACAAATAGGGAAAGGGAGTCTTTAAGTCAGAGAGAGAGAGAGAGAGAGAGTCAGAAGGAAGGAACCACCAAATCAATAATTTAATTTTTCGCTTTACTTTTCTTCCAGGAATCAGACTCTGGGAGCCCGTGGAACCCAAAGGAAAATCCCTGGAACATTTTCAACCGAGAGTGGTTCGAGAGAGAGCAAGAATAGAATGACAAATTAAACCTCACAATTCAAATAATTGTGCATGACGTTTATTTTCTCTCCGACTAGACCGTCAAGAAAGCCTCTCGTAAAGAACCTATCCAAAGGGGGAAACTTATTTTCCTTACACAACAAATAATAAAGGAAAATCCCAAACCGACCTTCGTTAATGAGCGGACATCGTCTTAAATTCACGTCCCGCACTCGTATACTTATCATCTCCCTCCAAGCGTTCCCTTCTTTCCTCTATCATCCTCCAATTTCTTCCCTTCCAACAACAATGTTTTCTTCTAATAGCAGAAATCTTCAAAGAATTCCCTTTAAAGATACAAGCCTTCCTTAAATACCAACTTCGACCATCTCAAAGTCAATTCTGGATTTGAAGTAAGTACGTAAACATTAGATACATCCATGAGCGTGTACTATTAGTATGTGAAACATGAAAAAACATTTCAAGAGTGCTGAGCTAACTTATTACCCCGGAATCGACGAAACTTGTTAGTTATTCAAAACCGAGGAAAGAGTGTGGGAGGAATGGGAAATAAGTCCAAACAATCTACCGACAGCAGGTTCCAAGACACATTTCCTCTGATTAACGTGTTCACCCAAGTTGTACAGTAGCACGTAGAGAGAGAGAGAGAGAGAGAGAGAGAGAGAGAAGAAATTGAGGGAGATGCAGAGTAGCTCATTTCCTCCACTAATTCTTGATTCTATTTACTTAAGTGAGATTAACATTGCCCGTGAGGAAAGAAAATCTGAGAGTCTTGGAACCCTGGAAATTCAAAGCGTGAACTGATCTCCATTGAATTCTACGAGTTAAAAAGACACTCGACTTTTCCACCTAAAAGGAAATTTGGAATCATCTAACAAATTAATAAATGAAGCTTCAGACTATTTCGCTAAAGGGAATCAAGATAGAAAAAAAAACTCAATTTGTTCTTTTGTATTAAGTGCTCTGAACGTGCTGGGATGATTTTTTCTAATTAACAAGACAAGCTACCAAAGAGACTCCGGTATACAATGGACGGTGCAAATATTGTACACGTCTAGACTAACAATAAGGTTCTTTTGCAGTTTTATTTTTCTACAAAAATGTTGATAGATTTGTGGACTACAAGGGAATGACAATGTACGTGGAGAGACCTTACTGAGAAATTAGATGGCCTGGAGAGAGAGAGACTGTATACAATTTGAAGAAGAATGAGAAGGAGCTCAAGTGTATAGATATAGTCAGTGAAGTTACTTTTGATCCTCCCACAGTTCTCACTGTACTCTTCAATACAATCTGTAGCTTCAATGTAACAAGACTTGCTCCCGGACTGAATGAGAAGTTGAAGGAAACTAAATTAAAGGTTTATTGTTTGAACGAGTATACATAAATTTGATAGAAGAAGAAGAAGAAGAAGAAGAAGAAGAAGAAGAAGAAGAAGAAGAAGAAGGAAAGAGAGGTACAAGCTTGGCCAGAAGATTTAGTGGAGAGGGAAGAAGCCAAGGAGGAAGAAGAGTAAATGTTCGATTGCAGTCTTTCATTTTAGGTGTGGACGTGAGTGTGTGCTCCTGTGATTTAGTTTGTGACGGCTTCCATCAATCTGTAGAACCAGCTACATGACATTCTTTGGTGCATATAACAGTGTGACTAGCGTAAATATAGTAGTATGTAGCCGTCAGTTGTGAAACAACGAAAACATGTATAACCTGTGGTGCAAGGAAGGATGTCCTTCTAGAATTACATTGGTTCTTTATCTATTTCCTATGTGGAGAGAGTCGTTGTGAGTAGTTATAGAGAGACGCGACACAGTGTACCAGTTAAATACGAGGTGCTGTACACAGGAAGTCTCACAAGAGAAGAACACACAGGCGTGAGGATATGTGATGGAAGATCCAAATTCATTTTTCGATTTGAATAGCGCGTTGGGGAATGTGACAGAGAATGAGACCGTCACTTTGGTGAATAGCACGACCACCAAAGGAACCACATGGTACATGAGCAGTTTGGGAGTGTTGCTCATTGTCCCAGAATGGGAGGCTGCTCTCACAGCCGTGACGCTCTCCCTCATCATAATGTTGACACTGGTGGGGAATGTGCTGGTCATTCTCTCTGTGTTTACCTACAGACCCCTCCGCTCCGCACCGAACTTTTTTATTGTGTCCCTTGCCGTGGCGGACATGACGGTGGCCCTCCTTGTGCTTCCCCTGAACGTCGCTTACTCAATCCTGGGACGATGGGTTCTAGGGAAAATAATCTGTGAGTTTTGGCTAACCTCGGATGTCCTGTGCTGCACAGCATCTATACTGCATCTATGTGCTATTGCAGTTGACCGCTATAGAGCTATAACGGATCCCGTGAACTATGCCCGAAAGAGAACCCTCCAGCGTGTTCTGGTGACCATTGCAATAGTTTGGATAATGTCATTCCTCATAAGCTCACCCCCCATCCTGGGCTGGAATGACTGGCCGGCGGAGTTCAAGGAAGATACGGCTTGTACTCTGACGTTTGAGCAGGGTTACGTCATTTACTCAGCACTAGGCTCCTTTTACATTCCACTAATTGTGATGACAGCAGTCTACATTCGTATATTCATTGCCACGCGTCGGAGACTGAGGCAGAGGGCGAAAGCCAGTCGGTTGTCAGCCATGGCACGTCAGAGATCCTTCCAAGGCGGAACGGGGAAAAGGAACGGGAACAGTGGAGTTGGGGGAGGGGGTGGGGGAGGGGGAGGAGATGGGCCAGAGAGAGATCGAAGCTCGATCAGCTCAATTGAGAATAATGGGAATGATGGGTCAGGAGATCACTGCCTACAGCTACAGCGTAGTTCAGAGAACCTAAGCACCAGTCAAGCTAAGAAATCACGAGGAGCTGGAGCAGCGGGAGGAGGAGGAGGAGGAGGAGGACAAGAGCGGAAAGCTAAGAGTTGTGCAAGTGAGTCCGCAGGAGTGAATCGTAGTGATGACAATGAGAATGCCAGAAACAGCCGAGGAATCTTGAAAGGACGCTTGCAAAGTCAATTGACTGTGGATGATTACGACAGTACAAAACTGAGTCCAGCCAATATAAGTGAAGACTCGGTGACGGATGCGGAGGTTCCTTTGAACCAAAACAAGCTTCAAAATCATTCCAATAGAGAGGGTCACTCCAAATGTCATCCGAACCGTGGGAGTAAAAAGGCTGGTCGACAGCCTTCCCAGCAGGTCAGTCAATTTGTCGAGGAAAAACAACGAATCTCACTCTCAAAGGAACGAAAAGCCGCGAGGACATTGGGAATTATTATGGGTGTCTTTGTCGTCTGCTGGCTTCCTTTTTTCCTCATGTATGTTATCCTGCCATTCTGCTCTAGCTGCCACCAGCCCAGTCAAAAGCTTGTCAATTTTATCACCTGGCTTGGCTATGTCAACTCCTCCCTTAACCCCATCATTTATACCATCTTCAATATGGACTTTCGCAAGGCTTTCAAGAAACTCCTTCACATTGGCAGATAAAACAAACACAGCCCATTTATTTCTACCCTGCTGCTCCAGCTACATTCAAACCTCTGTCTCAACTTGCCAAGTCACATTCTAAATTCAACACTGATCGGGAACTTCCCTACAGCCTCACTACTTTCCTTCTCAACCGGTAGCTCCTTTTTTGAGGACAGTAGCATACTTTCCCCCAAGGACAACTCACACTCTTTTTCTTTCCCATACCTAAAATGCAGTCAATAAGCCCCAATGCAAATTTGCATGCATTGACGATATAGACATAAAATACTACATTCTCACCGTCATTTCATTCACGTCCCCTCCAACAGCCACTTTCTCCAATTTCCCATACTCTTCCCAGCCTTCTGTTTTCAAAGGAAATTCTACACTCAGTTCGTGTGTGCTGGAAGGAAATACATACGGAAAATATGCCCCTTACCCTGTTTCAATTCAACACTCCACCACTCAATTAACTCTTGCTCCTATGAGGTAATCACAGGGACCCACGGGGAAATTTAAGTTCAATCAGGATCGGCCGAGTCAAAAGCTAGGAAATGCTGCTTATGCCAGCCTGCGCCATACTATTATTATAGATTTTTTTTTCCTGACAACTCCACCAGACATTACCCGGTGACGGGATGAACATAGTCAGATAATTCCCTTACTCTATTACTACAGTTGACTACTAAATTATTATTATATTACTATTACTAGACCATCTCCCCCTGCCATCTTCCGTAATCAGGTTCCTTCCAAAGTCACAATTTAGTAGCTACCCAATTACCCTCGTCGTCCTTCCACTCGGGACTTTCTCCCAGATTTTTGTTTGTTTTCTTTTACCACTTTCCCCCGCTTTCACTCTCGTTCTTTATACTGTTACCCAGTGAATCGCAAGTAAAAACATATTTTGCTACTGTCAAAAAACAAATCCTAATGAAGCCATTGTACCGAACTCTTCCTTCACTGAACTTACGGGGGGAAAAAAAAAGAACCCTGACTTCGAAAAGAGTACATAGCATGAGACATTGTGCTGTCCGTTCAGAATGTGCTCCTCTCTAAACACGGGATCAATGGAACAAATTTGTAGCATTCCCCAAGAACAATTTAAGAAAATTCTAGTGAAATGTCCCATAAATTACAGAAGTTCTCCTCAATACTCCTCAAATGACACAGAGAAATGTGGTATGCAGATGCAACTCTCCAGTGCACCGAAATAAATTGTAGTGCTTAGACGTAATTACTAAACTTACTTACAATTAGTGAGAGTCTCTAAATCAGCTTATTTTTAGAGCTACGTGTTTATATCTATGTAATAACACATACATACGTAAGTAATTACATATAATTACATAGTGGAAATATATGAAAGATAATTAACTCTCTTACAGTATCGAAGTCTCTGGTGATGATGCGACATTGGGGCTATAAAATGTGACTAGAATCCCCACTGTGTAATATTACATTGTACTTACATAGATACATACATACATACTCCCCCAAAAAATAATTACTAAATGCTTAGAAACTAATGAACTGATTTGTCTGAGGCAAGTCTTTCTTACTAATTTAAAATCTGAGCCAAGAGTGAAAGTAAATGTGTCGAGCCAGTAAGTTATAATGAGAGGAGTTTATAGTCAAAGATATTTCATGACACGGCGTTGTCGGCTAGGAGACAGTCTTGAATAAATACTTGCCCCGGTGAGGAGTCACAAATTGAAGATTCCATGTCTTAATTCTGAAGCCCATATTATGGAAAGATGAGCAACATTTAGCTTTTTGATGAGTACCGAACACAGATCCTGAGTTGATCAGAATTTGCAGCTATTTAATTTTTGTACCTCTTTTAGCCGACAATACGCATGGATGCTAATTGTAAGTATAGATCTATAGAATCACTTCTCTATATTCAAATACTAATATTGTATAAATGGATTCATTTACTAATTCCTGATCACCACAGCAATGACAGAAATCAACGACGTACTTAAGTACCCACACGCGATGAGTAGTAACTTCCATAGGGGAAGGATTGATTGTATAAAATAGTGAAATCCCCTGCAGGAGAAAAGGGAATGACATGCTGGAAGAAGGAACAAAAATCAAAATACTTTTATGCACAACTTGTGTCTCGGATGGTTTCTCCCAACTCTGAGTGGCATGGAACAGTCTAGTAATTATTCCCTCTAGAACTGTAATTTGGGCGGGAGTGGGAATCCTTGTACAAGTACGCGTGAGTATAGTGCCAAGACGAAAGTTCCATGCATACAATTAATTATTTATTTTCTAATCTTTGAACGGATTGATATTGGTCACATTACATACATACATAGTACATGTAACCTTACTTGTGTGTCAATGCTTAAAAGATTTCTGTATATAGCATTACTATACTGTTACATGTAATTCTAAAGTTGACGTAGACACCAGCTACATATGTACGGTAAATTGTTATGTGTGGACCGTTTCACAATAAATTCAGGATTCATGGCTGTTGAGGCAGAGAAAACGAGTGAACTGATGGAACTTTTTACTTACTTGAACCTCCTTCCCGATCCAGTTACGGAGAATTAGATAGCTCATAAATAAAATTTCGGCTGTGAATCTCCATGTAATAAAAGTCACTCACTTGGCTTTTATAGTCAATTAGGTTTTTCTTGGAGAACATTTCCCCTAGCAGTTATAGGCTCATATTATGCCCTTCATTATTATTGTTAATATTGTCTTTAAGACTATGGTTGTTTTGTGAGCGTATATCTATACGAAGGGACCATAAACCACATCTCCCATTGTCTATAGATACTATTAGTATACGTTCATGCGTACCGTTTATTTCCCAATCAAAATCCAGAAAATGCTTTACATTGACCTGAACACCATCTGGGCCAAATGCCTTTCCTAGAGCGGAGCTGAGCTGAGCCTCGTCCCCAAAAAAATTAGAATTTTTGGTTTTAGTACTACACTCCCATGATGTTCAATCATAGAAACAAAATTGTTCGCAATAAAAAAAATTACAGATCAATTTTTTTTATTGCAACGCTGAGGTACAGACTTAAATCCCAAAACCTAATATTTCAACTTTCCACTTCCATGCACGATTTTTCCCTTTGAGTTTTTTTTTTCAGGTAACTACTGAACCGATATCTTGAGGGATGACGAAGCAATAAAAATCTACTCTAGAGAAGAATCGTCGGAGGAAAACTGGTCGATAAAAAATCAAATGCCCCCTTCCCCTTAATCGTTTTCTTTCCAATCCTTCCAAATGCACTTTTTTTTAGAGGACATAATTTAAAATCACATTATAACCTGAACTCACTCAAGTACAAACTCGGAATAAGTAAAGTAGTCTTTTCAATGGCTTTTATTATTGACCTTGAAAAGCAGAAGACACTCAACTCTAGGAATGTTTCTTGGATTAAAACCTTGAGGAAATTTGAGAGGTGTAGATATGTGTACACATTCTGGAGCTGAATATTTTGTAGTCGAGTGAAGAAATACGAGGATCTTCCCCCTTTTCATATTTAATCCGAGCCTCCCAGTAAAAGTACCCACAATGTATGACATATTGATAGAATTCATTTGTGAGATCCAAGCCACAGCGATTAAGCCCCTGCATTGAAAATTTGAACGTATAAATTCAGTCCATTTTCAGAGGAGTTGATGCGTTCATTTTTTCCCTCGTACATACCCCGTCTGTCAAGTGTTATCATTTGTGCCTCAAACACCAATGAAAAGATATTAAAATTCCCCTCTATTATATTTGCTTAAACTATTTTCCTATTTAGGATCAAGTCATTGTGTCCCGGAAATTGGTTACCAGGATCTGGCTCCCTCCCAACTGTTTTTTTTATCATTTCCGGGCTTTTGACAAATTAATTTTCCCTTCAAGATACTTTTTTTCAAGGATGCTGTATCTATTCCTACAACTATGGGACCTTGATTTGGGTAGCTGTCCCTAAATGAAGTGTTATTATGACACAATTGGAATCCTGATTGACGTATAGGTTTTGATCTGACGGATGTATACTTTACCCAAATTCCACACTTGTATGTATCTATCTTTGCAAGTTACGTAATTACATCCTCCCCATGCACAAGTCCCTTACAGATAATTGTGTAGGTACTAGCAAGGACGTCCTCTGTCGTTGAGACTCAATTACGAACGCACTTAAGCAACATATAGACACGGTGGGGAAATTACGGAGAAATCCAAACCATATTGTTCATGCATGCGAACATGAAATAACATGGAGAAAGTTATTTTTCCAGGGGAAGTAAAGCAAGTGGAGGGGAGGGAAGTTGAGATGTGTGGGACTTCTGGGGAATCGGTGAAAGTGGGATTATGCAGGGAATGAATTTGAGTATATAAAATGTGTTGTGAAGGTAATCACATTAGTAATAAAGCGGTAGAACCATCACAGAATAAACGGGTTCAATGGGCAACTTGGGCAATACTTAATACTCCGCTAGCACTATAGCCCCGACGAAATGGAGAAGCCTTCCTTATTTTTACGGAGACTATGTTATGGAGAGTTGTGGGAAGGTTGGAAATGAAAACTTTCCTCTTAAAGTTACTCATTGCGTCCCTAATCAACTATCAGTTGAGTAAGTTGCTCATACTTATAATTTAGTAACTCAATAGTAAAACTATTCTATAGGCCGGACTCAGGATCAAAATATCCCATAGATATATCTACATGGAGAAGAAATTCGAGGTAATAATTTTCCCACAGATATTCAAAGCAGAGGAAAGAGAGTTCTGGGGCGGGTGCGAGGAGCGTGGAAGCCGTCAACATGAATTGTCAGCAAGGAGCATATGCGAATCTCGACGGATAATACTAACGAATAAGAATACAATAATGAAGACTTCTTCCGGATGAGAAACTAGGCATTGAGTTCGACTTGAACTGATTGGACTCAACTGTCTTCAACAACAAGTATACTTGCGCATAGGGACCATAGAAATCTGAATAATGGTTTCGGTCGGAAGAAGTAGTCAAGAAGTTTCAGAGACACACATACACAAGGGCGACAGGGAGCTAGAATCAAACCAACAGGGAATACAAGTAAAGATTTGGTTACAAAAAAGATTCTCACAAGCTCTGTCATTCATTCCGCAGCTCAACTTTCTCCAGATGCTGATGAGACACTGGGTTATTTTAATTTGGCACTCGGACAGGGCACAAAAGGAGCAACTAATCCCTGTCCCTTTCACTCTCGGAACAACATCCACAGTGACGATTCCTTCAACACCTAGCTCTCAGCCCATATCATCCCAATGCATATCCACATTAGGCCAATTACCATAGGTAACCCATCCAAGCCATTAACAGGGCAGTCATTTGATCTACCTAAATCAACCATCGCAGTTCTTACATACGATTGAGCTTGAGAGTCCATCCTTGGCTATCAAGCTGATCACTTTCTGTTTGTACTGTTTGCATGGATATGTAAGGTGTGTTTTGTGTTATGGCTTCTGAAAAGAATCTTGTTCGATCCCTCTCTCTCTCTCTTTCCCTCTCTCTCTCTCTCTCCTTGTCTAAATCCCTTGTTTCTGAGGTCTAACTTATTTCTCCGCCTTCCTCTTGATAAGTTAACACATCCAGTCTCTAGTCATGCCTGGCCATCTGTCCACTCGTGCAACTACACTTGGATACTTCCCGTCCCCACATGCTTCCTCTGTAGCTCTCGGATAGTGTCATGGTTAGGGGAGTTTTGCGTATGCACTTAAGACACATACGATGAGCTGCACAAACAATATAATTCTTAGAAAGTTTAGCCTGCATTACCCAGTGGTAAACAGGGCATACGTCGGTACTTTCACTGCCTATTTTCCTCCAAAGCTACGTATAAAATACGTTGATCTTTTAGTTTTATCACCCTAAGAGCTCGTCTCATTCACAAATGATTCCAACTTAATGAGAAAGTTTCTCCAAATCCCACAAGTTTATTTACACCGTTCCCCCACCATTTGTTTGTCATGTACATCCTCTTTCGTTTCCTGGGTATGACCCAGCAGTTACTTGTATATGTGTAAGTTGTCGTCGACACAATTCTGGAAATGTATCCAAGTGCACACCATCCACACAAATAAATAGATACACATATCTAGAGCCATGTCTGTGTATGTTATTTATATTCGAACATGCCGTCAAAAAATATTTACAGGGATCAGTGCGATTGTTCTCTATCCGGCAGAAGATAGATATATCTATAGATATATAAACAGTCAAAATTAGCTCCAAAGAGTTCCACCCCTGCACTGGTCCCAATTCCTGGGGAAGCATTGCTATCAAACATGCTCTCGTTAAAACTTTGATATGGTGTCATTGCCAATTTTATCCGGAGATCCTATTTAAAAGGGATTATTGTTTGTTGGTATTCATCTAACTCATATGTCAGTTTGTTTTACAGTACAATAAAGGTTTCAATCTCTATTGGTAAGATTATAGGTAGAGTTGGAATGTGGTGTTAAAGGGGCGTGGACGGGCAGGCTTGCTCTAGAAATGACTGACGTACAGTTTATATGATTGGCGTATTTTTTAAAATTATGGGTATTATTTTCAAAAGTTGTAGCCCTTTAAGGGAAGAGGGATTTGAGTAGCAGGACATATGTAAAATAAATGGAAGAAAATCCCACTGATTGGAGGGCTGGGCAAAGTCAGGATGTAATCTCAAGAAATACCAGCTTAGGAAATATCAAGTACCTATGTTGTGCCATAAATCGTAATAAATTTGATTTCAAATCATGGAAGCTTCGGAGTCGATTAATTTATAGTAGATAACCATATGATCCGGTTATTATATCTATCTAAGAGGTTATACTCCAGTAACCAATAGATATATGAACCAAAAATAAACTATATATGATCAAAGGCAGACGACCATAGTGCCGGGAAATAGGGATATAAAAATGGGTAACGATATTGGGGCTTGCTGGAGCATTAAAATTCAAATGGTGGTAGAGTTATGGACGTGAGTGAGATTTGTGAAATAGAAGAGCACAAAACGATGGGATCTTCTGGATAATATGGATGGATACCTCTCCTCTATTTTAGCAATTGACTGTAACTAGGAGTTATTATGGCTTCGTTTGAGGACTGTAACACAATAAGATTCCAGGGGTTTTGACAAAATAATACATCCGAGGGGATATCCTTCCGGGGTATAGTGAGGACGGAAACCAGATAAACCCAATCCAATTAAGTAAACCCAGGGAGAAAAACAGAGATTCTGACGGGCAAAGACGAGCATTGCTGTCTTTAATTATTTTTCGGTGTGTATGTATCTATAGATACCTTGTGTGGATACAAATCACACACGCATGCCTGACACCAACACTCATTCAAATGTACGTGTACGCCCGAGATGCGAAAGTAATTCCGGCTTACGTTGTAGACAAGTGTGGTAAATGCTTGTCTCTAATCAAAGCTATTCATATTTGCATTTTACTACCCTTTGTACATCCCTGATGTGGATGCTTTAGCTCCTTTAATGGCACTATGCCTATAACTGGATTATTTCTACATTTTCCCGTACTTTTCACGTGGGTCCCCCCAACAGGAAATACCTACATATAGGAGAAACCCTTATCCCAGGATCAGAGGATATCTATAATACCGGGTCTCTCTCTCTTGTTATACGAACATTTTGTACACAATGCCTCCACAATCTAATAACATTGCTCATACGGCATTGATGGTATTGATTTATCACTGGTAGCATCCTTTAGGTCATTCAGTATTCCGGTTACCTTTAGATGCCTTTCATGCCCGTTGATACGTTACTCCACAGCCACCAACATTCCGGATTTTGTTGTAAGAAGGCGATAACGAACATTTGAAATAGCACAGGGGCTCATTCAACCAAACGACAGCCTGCATTTCATTTCTGCACAAGTATGTAGTACAAATAGTAGGTACGACGACTAGTATTAATGTGCTAACCGGAGGTAATCTTAACGGCTGAGTACCTACACACACGTGTTGGCTCCGACTTTCACACACACAAGGATCCGGGGTTTTCCTTTCCTCTGGTTTCTGTCTGCCTCAAATAGACGGGAGATGCCAAAGGAGAATAAAAAATCCCGAATACTATTTATTTATCCCAAACATCTAAAGGACCACAGTCATGACTCATTATGTAAATCTAACACTTTATTAATCTCATGTAAAAACCCACAATAGTCTGGTAGTAAGCACTGTCGTAGATTCAGCCTACGGCAGGACATATGTATTTATATGTACGGCAGGACATGATTTTTTAAAAATACTTTCCGGAATCTCTGAAATAGAACTGCAGGGAGCATAAATAATCGAATTCAAATACTTCTCGCAAGAGTGCCTTGAAAAAATGTGTGAACGGACGTTGTCTCTTGTGATCTGTCAGAGAGGAAGCAGGATATATCTTGTCAATATAGCTTTGCATAGTGGGACATGATGCATTTAAAGAGTGTGCTGACACATGGGCACATTTTATGGAGGCTACAACGGGGTTATCACTCTCGGCACAATCATTTATAAAAGAAATTATTGAAGGGAATGATCTCACCAAAGAATCTTTCCTCATCGTATGTATGCTCTTGTGGATACATCGAAATTTTTACAAATCTGACGTTGGGCAGCTCTGGGGTTAAGAATGCATGAATGGGTAGAGATAAAGAGAGAGAGTGTGTGTGTGTCTGAGAGAGAGAGAGAGTGAGAGAGAGAGAAAGAACTGCGTGTGTACTCAAAAGATTGATTGTGCTGGAAGGTTTGCCGGACAACTTGTATCTGGATGGTTTTCAATCTTGTGTGAGCTACATATGTATCGAAAATGGTATTTTCGACTGGAACTCTCATCCCAGGCAAACTGGTCGACAGTCATTCATGGTGGCAGAGCTGAGTCGGCACACTTAAGACTGATCTTGATGTACGTTACATCGTTCGCTCTATCATTAACTAACTTCCCCTTGTCTTGTTCCGTAGTTTTCCACTAGCCTGGATGATATGTTTTGATAAATATGTTATTCGAGGAAATTTCCTTCCCTCCCTGGTCCTTACAAACATACGGGCACATCAGGCTTGTATTTCCCTGTGCAACATCTCTTGATGATTCTCACAGTTCTGCAATCTCCACAGAGTACTGATGAATGACTGACACCAATTAAATTGCTATTAACTACCGCACCGTCCGTCTTATATAACTACAAGTTCATTTTGGGGCTATGCATAATGCATCATGTCCAATTAAGCCCTGACTCTCTTAACAGCTTAGCATAATTGTGGGAAGCCCAGATACATATGTGTGTTGTCACTCCAAGTAGTATGACACGTGCAAGATTTACCGCAGAAACTTCCGGAGGGGTCTGGACCATAGGAATCAAACTGGACTTATTTTAAGCCCATTGAAAAAATAAATTTAGAACTTACTAGCCCCTAAATATCCAACTAAAATTCAATAACTTCACTCAATATGGCCTTAATAAATAAAACTATTTGCTACACATTCCAAATATAGTAGATTTTACGTAAGATATTCAATTCAATTATTTCTAGTGACCTTTCCTGTATTCAAAACGCTGGGGGTTACCACTGGCTTACTCCTTGTATTTTAAAAAAACTAATTATATTTAGGTAATGCTTTATTGGTCGGAGTTCAAAGCGCTTCAGTGCATATCCTACTTTTAAAGTCAACTGTGTGAGCAGAATTTAGATTAATTAAATAGATAAATGAGTTTCTCCTTCTCACAGCTATGGAGTGCTACCAGTCCATCAGAAACACGACTCTTTGAAGCTTTAAATGGCCAAGGCCACATTGCGCCGTGCCATACCCCATCAATTTACCAGCACGTCAACAACTGGTGAAAGTAATTTAAGAAATGAACAATTCTGACATGTTCAGACTTTCACTCTTTCATAATCACGTGGAACCAGTCAATTATCCTGTACGTAGGAGCTTTGCAGACCGTTAATTACTGAGAAGTGTGAACACATTGATAACAAAAAGCCCTTGACCAACAACCTCTGTCTCCATCCAACCGAGTCAAATATGCTTTGATAAGTAAAATTTTTCGAATTAAATACACAACCCTGGCAAGGATATTGTTTCAAATACCATCTTTGTTACTTTTATCTCGTATATACAATTTGCATTAAAAGTTTGAATTTGTCACGCATTGTAGCGCGTGATAAACCTTGCAGTATCTAATTATTTCTCGATTGATCATTTACTTTAAGATTAGTGATTACTATATTTTTTTGCACCAGACCTAATGGGATATAGAACTACTGATAAGTGTTTGTGTTATCTTTGGACTTGAGTAGCAGGGAAATCTTTCTCTAATGTTAAGCTGATTACATGCTTTCGGGTTGTTTTCACTACTTCAACAATATCTCTATAGTCGTTATTCTCTATATTGGGTGTTGGCATGTGGTAATTATGTGTGTCACACCTTCTCCATAGTCTCAATTGGACCGTCTTTTGGATAGGGGAAGTCTGGGCGTCTGCATTAAGATCACGGAATACTTCCACAGCATCCAAGGAAGGCGTCTACACAAGGTGCCCGATTATTCTATACTATTCTAGGGATACGGAGAACTTTATAGGTTAGGGATAGGGGGAACGTTATAGGTTAGGGATAGGGGGAACGTTATAGGTTAGGGATAGGGGGAACTTTATAGGTTATGGATAGGGGAAATTTATAGGTTATGGATAGGGGAAATTTATAGGTTAGGGATAGGGGGAACGTTATAGGTTAGGAATAGGGGGAACGTTATAGGTTAGGGATAGGGGGAACTTTATAGGTTATGGATAGGGGGGCTTCGTATGTTAGATATAGGTTACAAATAATGGCAGGTTTTTAACAAGCAGGATTTACACATCTGAGGTTTAGGTATCATTATATTCTATACCCAGGGCCTAGACGTTATATAAAAGGCCGTAAAAGCAGGTTATAATTATCAGAAGCTGAGCGTTTATCTCACTAGAATGCAATGCTAAAAGAATTCTCTACCTAAGGGTAAGGCTACCAATGCTTAAATATTCATTCAAGTGTTTCAAGACATCCATGCATAGTCACATCAAAAATGACTTCCACAACGAAAATCAAGTTGATGATCATTATAGCCTACCGTTTTGGCCATTCGCATAACGGGTGAGCTCCAGTGGTTCGTAGAATGACCAGGCCTCAATTTTCTTAAGATTCCGTTGAAGTTGGTCTGATCTTGAAACTTCAAAGGGAGACATAAAATGATTTTGAATGTCAGTATCTATTTCGTTCGTCAAGTATACAGAACGTTAGTATTGCTCAAGTACAAATCCATGCCTCCGTTAGTAATTTTGAGCTCCTGGAGCTTCAAACATATACGTCACTCACAATCAGCAGTCGCCCAGTAGTGTACTAAACTGATATCGCCCTGGTGCGTCTTCATCATCTAAGGAAGGACTGGTTCCATTCGTCCGTATCCCTGATGATGACCTCAGAAACTTCCTTGAAGACTGGCGTGACTCTTCTGAACCGTTCGTACATAGTTACATTTGTATCTATATTTCCGGGATTACTTGAGACCGGCTCTTGCATGCCACCGGAAATGTAGAAAAAGACCGCTATTAGCGAACTTGTTCTTCTTAGTTCATCTTCAGACATGTCTCGTGAATCTAGATAGGGATAGAGTCAGGATTTGGGGACACTTCAAGTCGTCAGGTGTACGTTGCAGTCGTGCAGAAAATTACAAAACTATTATCCTAAGGGAAGGCAGCTAATTGCAATGCTCGTTATGAGTAACACGCTAGTCGAATTCCTCTTGTAAAAATTCTGAAACTGTTTGAATTTAATTTCCCCCACAGATTTAATGCACATTTTCCAGATAAGTAATTACTAACTATTTGTTTGACAATTATGTGAAGCATTAACATCCATCCCATATGATACAACAAATGTCAGGGAGCTCCAAAATAAAATGATGGAAGCGGAGACACTATCCCTGCTGGAACATACATAGATGTATAGGTAGATAATGATACAGTGTAACGTACTGTATCAAGGTAAAAATGATTATATTGAACAGGATTTTTATACAAAAAAAAATATTTCATTAAATAAGAATTTATTAATACCTATTGCTTATTAAAATTGATAACCACCAGGAGTTGGATACGGCATGAATTCCAATTAATTATTCTCATATCCATTGAACATTTTCGTAAATAGTATAAAATGCCTGTGACAATAGGATCATTCAATTATATTGTGACTCGCATTGTATTCAATAGCATGAGGAATCAGCTAGCTGTTGTTTAAAACCATTGAAACTCCAACTCTTACCTCAGATGATGTCTGTTTCAGGAAAGATGATGACATCCAGCGATTGGCTGCATTGTTAGGAGAAAGCCGTAAGTTACAAAAGATCAAACTCATGAATAATTCATCATACATGGAATATTCCTGTTTAGCAGATAACATTACATAAATCCCCGACCAAACTACTAACCATTCTTGGTCATACTGTAGAGTGGGGCGTCCACGTGTTCCTATAAATAAGGAACTACAGTTAGCTGAAAATCGTAGATGCCGAGGAGCCAAGTACATAAAACAAAATGCTCATTAGCATTTAGCATGCATACCTCCGAGGAACACCCTTGTGATCTACGTGCAAAGTAGATACTACACTATTGCGTGCGCATTCCGCTGCCCATTACAAGTGCTATTCCGGTTGTAAGTGGCTTCCACCCATTTTAAAATATCGTGATAGTCTTAACGGAATGGGTGCATTTTGTACAATAACCTACTCCCTGGATATAACTCCGAGGATAGGAAGATTGTTCGATTCAGAACGGGGAAGCCTTTGAAGGGCCGTTGTGTGGAAGTTGTTGTAGAAGGAGAAATGGCAGGTGACGGGTTCTGAAGAGGAAGAGGCAGCAGCTCCAGCCAAAATATTTTGGCTCTCGTTTCTCGATGCTTTGCATTTTAATTAAATCCGAGGTGGGTCTGAGAGGAGCATTTTGAAATCAAGGTAGAGTCCCAGGTTGGAGCCATTGATTATGCAGCTTTATTATCATAGCTTGAATTTGATTATATTTACATTATAAGAGAGAGGGAGGGAGAGAGAGAGAGAGAGAGAGAGAGAGAGAGAGAGAGAGAGAGAGAGAGGAGAGAGAGAGAAATCCGAAACTGTAAGATCGAATTAGTTCCTTATGTGAGAGAGTGAGTAGATTGAGTGCAATTATAATGTTTAGGTCTGAGGTTGTACAACCTGCCATGTACATACTTGAGTGTCGGGACTGTTTGTCTGCGTGTGTGTGTGTGTGTGTGTGTGCACGTACAAGTCAGGAGCCCGGAGACCTGACAACACATATATACTTCCATGCGAGTAACACTTCCCACCATATCAAACTGTGGTAATCAATAAGGTTGTTGTGGTCCATATTTACAGGAACTATCATTTAAGTACGCTACCGGGTGCGGTAAATCGAATAGGATTGGTTCCGTTCCGAGCGAGGACGAGGAGCCCCCCAGAAATCCTATACAACAGACTCAAAAGAGCATAAAGGAAAGCCACAAGGACTGACTGAGCCTAGCCTACATCCATTATATAAGTACGACCGTTCCTCCTCCTCCTCCTCCAGTCATCTCGGACTCCAACACCGTCTTCACAACTCATATTTAATTATTATTGTAAATCTCTTTATAACCGATAATAAATAGAACAATCCTCACCGAGTATTTGAGGGATCCTTTTTTCAAGGAGACTTTCTACAGAAACATAAGTAATTACGTATGTATGTAATTATGTATGTATGTATCAGGAGTTTAGATCTCAAAATATCTATGCCGATTGATCCTTTTATGCCTCACTTCCTTTTTATATCTACATTTCCTCGAATTTATTTCGGTTACTCCCGTCTACTTCTGGAGAAAGGCCCTACATTATAGGTTCCACCCCGCTGTTGAAGCTTGTAGGAAGAAGGACGAGTGATACATTTCTCTCCTTCCATAACTGCGTCGATGAGCCTCTATGTCCTAGCTTTCTTCGATAAGCTTGTTTCCGATTATGGACTTAGACTCTTAATTCTATCGTATTCGTCGGATGTCATTCAGAGATATTTGTGTGTGAGCTTCCCAATATTTATGTTTATTCACTTGTGGAACCCTCAAAATAATAGTAACAAGGGGGATTTAATTATGAGCACAATATGCTAAAATGTATTTGCAGAAATCTTATTTATAGTTTCTCTTATGGAAATGGAAATTCTTAATTTATAAAAATAAGAATCTAATATTTAATCTTCGTGTATTAAAAAAATATTACAATTATTTATTTGTATTAATTTTTTTTTTTGAATGTGTTATTTTTCCTACATCCGTTCTTCGTATTAGGAAAGAGCGTAACCTCAATAAATTGTGCATTCATATTTCATGTTTCAAAGGGCTTAAGTGCTCAGCTCCCTTGACTATATGTTCCCAAGCTGGTTTGTGATCCTATGTGTGAAAGTAATTACGGCATCACATTTTACCATAAGTTACGTGAAACTGTGAACAAAGCAAGTATTAATTTCTAATCCGATTAACATTCTCGCCGATTATCATCTTTTTCTCTCCCTCAGTCTGGCAATTAATAGGAGGGCGGTTCGCTTTGATTATGAGAATAAAATTGTTGAAAATGTGGTAGTTATGAGTGTAGAGGGACTAGGAGGATAGTTACGTATAAAAAAAAATCATCTCAGAGGAGTTCCTGGCATATTATTCTTTGTGGAACCACAAACGGGCTTCTCTCACAGACTCGAGCTTGTAGAGATAGAAAAAAAATGGACTGCTACTTGTTTCTGGCGTAAGTTATGTGAATATATGTACGGGAGGATTTCCCATGCTTTGAACTAGAGGCATGCATAGCTGTAGCCCTACCACACGATGCCAGGAGAGAAACCACGAGTCAAATATTCAGAAAAGGGAGAGTCAAACTTAACTATGCCCATACCAATTTGGGAGTTTGGGCCTGAGAAAGGAGATCAAAAGAGCTTAATGTTATTTTCTGTTAAATTTACATTAATTATTTTAAAACTTCAACAAGATATGAATTCACTCATGGTTTACGGATCTTCAGCTCCTATAGTTTCTCTCCCTCAAATAGCGCCGGAAATGTGTGCGTGGGGCTGCCATAGGAAATTCCTTTTTGAAATTAGTGAGTCCCTTCATTTGCACTAGTTGACTTAAGACTCTTGTGCATGCTCACAATTGATAGGCTATTGTGAAACTTTTTTTTTCAAGATATGCTTCCCATAATAGCCCTTGTGTCAAAAACACTGCCAACCTACTCCTCCAGAGATTAAGTCCATATGCAAAAAATTATAATCCCTGTCCTAGTTCTCGGGAGAGCATCAATCCTTGAAAGGAAGTCGTGTCTAAATTCTGCCACTATATATAATTATATATATATAATTATAGATATATATATAGTGTCAGTATAATTAACTATTCTTATAAATAAAACTTTTCCGGAAATAATTTTACAGTTATACACTTCATAATTACAGCAATTGGGAGTCAGAACGTTGAGAATTGACAGCTCTCTAAATTTATAAAGGATATAATTGAACCCTATATCCATCATAGTATTTACATATCATCTATTATGTATACAATTTTGTATAAACTCGTGTTCAGACGACCGACCGCATGGATCCCAACTCAGCCATGGAGTACCGAAAAAATAGGATTAAAAAATTAGTGCTATAGAATTTACATAGGAAAGAGGTTACATCCAGCCCTTACACATATTTCCTATCCCGGCTTTAGATGGGCTTAATGATGTTCTACGGTAATGTTAGAATCTCATTGAAGTTTCTAAAATATTCTGGGTGTCATTTTCGAATCGGGGTTTCCTAAAATTTCCCTTTATTTTTCTCCCTTCTTAAAATACACTCTTAACGAGCGAATTTGTCCTGGGTCTTTATGCCTCAAGATTTTCACTCCTGTAAAAACTCTGAAAACAAATAAATTATAAACGGAAATTTCAAATAGGGGCAAGTTTAGGTAAATACCTTGAAGAAGGAGATTTACACTGAATTAAAAGAACAGAATAAAATGTTAAAGATACGGAACCATAGAATTAGTAATTACTACCGGGACGAAAGTTATAATTATACGAATGTTATAATTATACATAAAGATTAGGATCATTCTTATGGTTAATGCTTAATATAATAAAATAAATAATCACAGTTTTAAAATCTATACTGCAACTCTTGGAAAAACGGATGAAATTGCCTTTAAAGTAGAAGATTAAAATTAAGGAAAAGATATTCCAAATTCTAGCTTAGTATGAGGATCCGTCCCTGTCACAGTACTTTTACCTTGTAAGGGAATCATGTTATCTTTCCAGCAATTCCTTTTCGAGTCCTACCTTATTACAAAAACAATAACGAAAAAGAAATTGATATTCGACGCTGTTGACATTGCCCAAAGTTCCGATATTAAAGTTACATAAGATCGTAAAATCTGCCGAAGCACATTGTGAGTCCAAGTTGTATTTTTTTATAGAATTGGGAAAGATTTCCCCAGCTACTATACATAAGCTTGTGCACATGTCCTGGTTGAGTTCACTTTAAAAGTCCATTTCCGTCATCCTTACGACTTTAAAAAAAATTGACATACTATTGATTTTTAAAATGGACATTTTACTGGATACTAGGAACACAAACATCCGCCACAGACTTCATGGAAGGAGTAGAGCGGCTATTCGTTAGTTACACAAATCAGTGAAGAAGTGCAAACTGCAGAGTATCTCTTGCAAGAGTAGCCAGGAATGCAACCCACTCATATGTATCCAAGTATCCCCTGTCATATAGATACATATATACATATGTATCTAATACAAGCCTACTTTCCCACACATGCTTATCCACAGGCATGGACATATACTAACCCTGCTCCTCCTAACCCATCCCTCGCCCTGGAAACTACATAATATTTGTCTATTTTACATCCAGAGCCACAGTATAGGGGGCTGGTGGGGAAGGGAATAGTAAATCGTAAATTGTGTTTGAATGAATGGAGAGTAAAAGTTAGTAAAAGCTGAAGGATACGCGGCAGTGCGATTGAGTCTGATACTAGTGATGAAGTGTGCTTACACCGGAGATTTATTCCTCACATAAGCGGTATGTTTACAAGGGAAGAATGAAAGGCGATACCATCGAGTATGTAAACATAAAGTAAGTCTTTTGTGAATAAGATGGTTGCCTACCGTCCTCTCCTCAAGGTGCATACCCCAGGCCAGTTTCCATTTCTGTTCCCAGCCCAGCCCGTCCTGGCTCAAAATTTACCAAAACCTTTAAAGTATACACACTTGAACAGTACTCAAAGTTCCAGGGAGAAATACATCCCTGTCCTCCTCATGATACACTTTCCCTTGGAATATTTCCAGTACATTGTCTATTCCCAACATGATAACCTCCTTCAAAACTTTCCCCGCATGTTTCAAAGAGAAACCTGATTACTTACTGTAGAAATTTTCTCATATGCTATCTTAATCTCTACTCTTTCCTGGAAAGGGAAAGTGGATCGTAGACTAGACTTTTTTCTTCCGAGTATCTAAGTCTCACTACAGTGGCCATATAAACTGTACGGAGAGAGAGAGAGAGAGAGAGAGCTCAGTTAAACTAATTTCTAAAATGTAATTGCTCATTATATACATATTTCCATTTGCTGTCTTTCACTAGCTCAATATATGAACGTGCTCCTACTGAGCTTATATTCCTCTCCACCCACCAGAACTATGTATGTAGCTTTTAACCCCAATCCAGATTTTAACATTTCATTTGTAATGGTTAGTCCGCAATGAACCCGACTGAGAGGTCTGAGCAGCCTCTTGTGTACCACACAGATGCGGAATGGGCAGGAGCCCTAAAGATAGATACATACAAACAACAAACATTCACATGACCTGATGCTAAATGTAAGTAGCTTTCCTGTTCTGTACTCTCATAAATGATTTTTATATATTCTTCAAAGGATTTTTCCTGCTTTGTACAATAACAAAATGTAAAAGGAAGGAGAAGCGGAGAAGCAAGAGAAAGTAAAAGAAAAGGAGAAGCTACTAAATGTAAAATTGTTAAGGAATAAATGTTGTTCATACACAACATGGTTCCAGTGTCTCGCTCACAAGCTACCAACTCTTCCAAGGATTGAAACTAATTGTAATGAACTAAAAGCATAAATTAAAAATGTATTTGTCCTGAAGCGGAGGGACAGAGCTGGAAGAATCATTTCCGTTGACAATGTTAGGCATACATGGGTTTAAGGATGAAACACATTTGAAGAGCCGTAAATAGGTCCTCATGGGTGTTATAGATATAACGTGTGTACCAATGTGCTGGAATAATCCTGGGGTGTACTTCCGCCTAGTCAAGACCTCGTCGTATGTTTTGGGTGAGTCTATTACACACTGGAGATTAAAAAGGGTTAAAAGTTACTATCTCGGAAACAATAGGTAGGTATGGACTTTTTCATTGTTATAAGTTAGGGCTAGGTGTATCTATTTCGAATTTTGAAACGATACAGGCAGGACAGAGTAAAACAAGTTGCATTGACAACTGTCTCCAAAATTAGGGACGTCCCAAGTTATGAAGTTAAAATGATAAGATAATAATTGTCCAAGCTGCAAGTGCACAGTATTAAATATTACATGAGAGTGAGAATAGAGCATTTGAGATAATTCCAGGAACTACAAACACCACGTAATAGTTTATGAGATCCAAGTCACCCCTGACATTTGAAACAGATACAGACAATTGAGTTTAATTAACTTCACAGGAAATTAAAATGTGAAGGGAAATGTCCTGGGACCAGTAAGTTATGAAACAAGAATCTATTTACCTTTCATTGGCAGTTTTTTTTATTTTAATGTTTACTATTTCAATACAACCACATAGTGAGCCACAAGCTCAATTTTATAGACACAGAAGTATAAAATCACCTTCATTAAGTATTAATAAGGAAGTATGAGTAATAATTATTTAATACGTGAACTTTATAAATTGTAAATGACAAAAGAAATAATCAATACCTGTGGTTTACAGGAACTAAGCTGAAACAATGAATGAACTGTTTAATTAATTAATACTATTTGTCCTAATTTGTGCAGTCTCATACAGTGATACTCGCCACTGTAGTGTGCATTAATTCTGTAGTTACTAGTACTGCCCGCATAATTTATAGTTCACCTCTCGGGTCACCTCTCGTTAGTTCCCCGTGACTAGGAGCATTCTAGGCATAGCATAGGCTCTATATGTGCTTGGCATATGTATATTCCCCTGAAATTACCAGTTCACAACGGTATTCATAATAATTGCTATTAATGTCCTATTTAAATTTTCTAGTTCGACAAGTTGAACAGAGTTAGATGACACATTCATCATAACATCCATGTTACAAATGTAAGACTCCAGTTTGACAACTGGAGTTGTTGTGTTTTGTGACTCCTCACATGGTCCTCGAAAATATTTCTAAACATTGTGTATAAAATTCTGAGAAAGAAAATACATTAATAGAATTTGACTGAAGGAAGCTGAAACTGGCAGAAGACAATTAAATTCAAATCTGGGGGAAACAAGAGCTTGAAGAAATTCATACGTGGGTGCTCACTCACTCATAAGATTTCATTCGATTAACTTTGTGGTTTCACACACTATTCATGAGTAATTAATCTAGATATCAAAGACAAATTTTATACTCTGGGTTAATAGATTTCATGGTGGTATGCTAACATGTGATAGTTGAGGGCAGGCAGAGGCTAGATCATTAAGTATAAGTTACTACCGCTCAATGATCGAGCTCTAACAAGCGTAAAATAGAGGTATTGTAATCCAGGGAAATTAATCTTTTAGGATGTTCATCAGGTTAAATGCACTGGACAATAACTGGTGTGTTCTTGCTCACTGATGCACTCCTTTCAATAATGGGGACCGGTGAGATGCTAACCAATTATTAGCACCCGATGATTTATGCATCTCCGCGAAGGGCAATCAAACTGGTGCAACAAATTCCATATGAGATACGAGGATGAATAAATTACAAGGACAAAATGTTAGTTGTACTAGTTGAGGATTAGAAGGAGAAGGTCCTGGGAATTAAGCTGTGATGAAGCAGGGAGGAAGTCGGTTATGAAAAGGAACCGCACAAGAATATTGAATCAATTAATGCTCACGAAATTTTCTTTTCTTAACTTCTGCTCTGTAAATGAGACCTCAATACATGAATAATCAGTAAGTTACGGAGGACTCCACATCCAACGTCCCTGGGAGCATCTTGTAGGAGCTGAGTTAAGAAAGCAAGATCCCATAGGGCTATATATAGGTATACATATGTATAGATATGTGTGTGTGCTCTGGAGTGTACATATAATAACACAAACACATGTAGATATATGTATGTAACCGCTGTATGCATACATATATTCATCTGCTCACAACGTAAATAATGAATTTGAATTTTATCTTTTCCATTCACGTTCTTTAGTCACTTCCTCCCCTTTCATACTTATTCATCGCCCATTCTGCTCTGCAAACAAGTTAAGAAAGATAACTTGCTCACACTACCTCAAAATACATAGGGAAAGTATACTGCCTCAAGTTAATGGTAGTGTAATTTTGATATGTCATTCCTGCTAGCTTGTTTTGAGCTTATTGACAATAACTTTCGGTACATATTATACTGCAATTTATGTGGTAGTCTCCTTCCTGTACATACATATGTACGTAGACCGCATGACGGAACCGGAATCAAAAATCATCTATGATTAGCACTGTGATGCTAAATCATTAAGGGACGCAGTGTCGCAACGTAGCGTAACAGCAGGGACGTGTAACTATATCCTGCGGAGCATTTACATACATTATGTAGTTAAGGCACATCACAGGAAATTCGTAGTATCTAAACAGGAGCCACGATTTCAAGGGGTAGTGTAAATTTGAGAATTATTCATTTATACTGCGGGATTTTTAGTTCCTGTGATATTTTTATGGTTAATTACGCTTACATTCCAAAATGTGTAAATTTAAATGTTAGATTTAAAATTACTTTAAAAAAAAAGATTGAAATGTAATTTAAAAAGAACGGATGGTAAGTGACGGAACCTATATCTATTTCATTTTTTCTACACACATGAAATAGCAAGAGTTTGTATGTAACATTCTGTAATTTGCTGAGGTCAAACGGATGACCTGACCTCCTTCAAAAACAATAGAATTCTTAAATTTATATAAAATGCTTAAAGAATGTCATTGTATTTATGGTTCGACAGTGACATTAATAATAAGAAAGTACACGACCGAAGAAACAGACATCACGAGGTTTCACTTTGCCCCTACAAAATGAACCACCCCAGGAATCATACTGTAGACAATTACAAGCCTACACACATATGTATGTAGAACATATCTATACACACAAATGTAGATACCTAGAATCACAGTCTAAGCAAATACTCAGGGGCAAGGAATTCTGTGAGTCTAGTCGTACAGTAAGTATACATAGATAATTACTTGTAGGACTGACACAATGGCAAACAACAGGAAGCTTGTGGTATCTCCTATCAACGTGATTATAATTGCACTAGAAATTGTCCCTATACATGGGATCTGTAATTTCTAGAAATGATTCAACTAATAATTATTTGTTTTCACTGAGTCTGTCAAATATTTACTGAAAGTACAGGCTCAACTTCGGGATCGACCTAACGGAAGCTCAGAGATTTTTGAATAGGGGGCTAAATATTTATACGCAATAATTTATAGGATTTAGTACAAAGGGTACAAAGGTTCTCGAGGTTGTGGAAAAGACAGTAGGGAATTGTGAGACACCCTGCGCATGGAGCTACGCTACTGAGGTTGAGCTTCATTGCTATATGAGAAGGGGAGATATGATATGATGATGGTTGATGAATGGTGATGTTACCATCGTAGGTTTTGCAGAAGGACTGATGGGTTGCTGGATTTCTTAAACCTATGACATGGAAGTACGTATTAGGCATGAGGAGGTGAAAGGAGAGCTCTGTTGTGTACTTGGAGCAACGGAGAACTCAGGAATCTGGGTCTGTTGAAGGGATGTGAGAATATGAGTCGTAGGTGTATGTACCACACTGAATGCTTTTGGCGGACGTAAAGTAGATATTTCAGTACGAGACTGATTTCTATTCAAGTAGTGGAATTTCCATCGTAGTTAAGTGGATCTTGTGAGGGGTGAAAAGTTTTGGGAATCAATTAATTCAGCCTTTTGAACCATTTCTTGAACCGGGATCTCAAACATGGGTAGATTTTCAATGGCACGTCTCAACTAGTACAAGATCCGGGATAAATCCATTGTTTCAAGTCAGCTCCCCGTATGGATTTCATCTGCTATTCCAGGAGGAGCAGGACATCAACCTATGATGAGGAGATGAAGGAGGGAGAGAAGAAAATGAGAGGAAAAACGCCCGAGAGAGAGAGAGAGAGAGAGAGAGAGAGAGAGAGAGAGAGAGAGAGAGAGTGTGTGTGTGTGTGTGAGAGAGCAGCAGCAGAAAACACAACAAAGAGAAGTCACGTCGTGGATGGAAGAGATATACTTTAATCCAAAAAACATACATACATGCGACCTCGTGTGAAAGCCATGAGTCAAACTCAATCTTTATCCCTCACCATCCAAAGTTGAAAAAAATTATTTGAAGTAATGGAAAATTAAAGTGGAAATTTGAGAGAGAAACGACGAGCTTTGCACACATGTTGCATACTTATGCTCAATACATCCTCCTCACAATATATACACCATGCGTGAGGTAGTAGACTGCGTAAATACACTGTATTTACTGTATGTATGGAAATATGTACATATGTGTCTGAGGCTACTACAACTTCTTACAGTGATTCCTCATCGTATTCATGTATTCACCCTTTCAGCCCTGCTTAAGCGTGCATGTTGAATTTTGTAACAGTTCTATAATCAAATAATAAAATCACGCATTCACGTGAACAAGTAGCACTTTCAATGGAATAACACTCAAAAACGCGCCGGAGAGAAACAACAAGATCATACATGGCCAGGGTGGGATAAAGCACAGTTCCATGCCTAGCCTTAAGCCTATACTTTCCTAGTCACTCACTACTTGCACCTGGGACATCCAAAGTCAGAGAGTGTTTTGTCATTGAATCATTTCTCCCATATCATGAAATACATAATATATTGCAAAATATGTATGTATGTATGTACCTTCCAGACAATCTAATTTCCCCCTTATAGCGTCCTACTTGCCCATTCTTCTTGCGTAGTATCTAATCTGTAGAGAAGATATACTAACTTTCCCCGACCTCTTACATCTCTTCAAAATTGCATGAGCTGATGGTAGACATGCCATGCTATGCCAGCCAGCCAGCTCTCTCTCTCTCTCTCTCTCTCTCTCTCTGTGACATCTTTAAGCGGATACAAAAACTGTCGTAACAATAATCTTAATAACAGAATAAATATGCTTCGATCTAGCGACGAACATCTATGACGGAAATATTTTACTTAAAAGAAACAAACAAGATCTGCACTCTCAATTCCCTGATGGTATGCATTTTCAAAACTGGAAATGTGGTAATACTTTTGCATGCTGACGGTGAAGAGGGAAAATGATCTAGATGCAAAATATTGCAATAACAGTGGAAGGCAATCGTAGCTCAGAAGCTCAATCCCGTCTCCCTTATTTTAAATGCATTTATTCCAGGGGTTCAAAAACCTTATATCAGAAAAATATTTTGGGATGCGCAAGTCGCAGTTACATGGGGATTAATTTGAGTCTATACCTAAATATTTTTCATTTGTAAGAAATAGCAAGTTAGAAATACAATTTTGACTATAATTTACGTAATAATTTAAGAACTATTACAGTTTTTGAGATGTAAAACTTTGAATAGCCGTCACGTAACCGCTCTCAATTTTGCTTTACAAAATGAATTATTGTGGGTAAACGAGAAACGGGAAGTTTAAAAATCATTTTCACTAAAGCAAAGTAAATCTCATTTTTTTCAGTAGACTACCTCTTGCCAAGTAAGAAGTTCCAAATCGTCGTTGGGGATTCGAACAGCCTGCTCTCCTTGTAGTAATCCATATCTGTATGTTTCTTGGGAACTTTAGAGAGATCCGTTAAATCATCCCTGGATGGTTCGGAATGGGTGATAGTCTTGATGGTGGATCGGGTGTTCTTCCATGATAGACGTGAAGGTTTATGCTTTGTAGTTTTGTGTTGAATTGGGTGAGACGGATTTGATGAAGGTTGTTGAACATGTGACGACAATGTGAGTTAAAGGCGTAAGGAGTATGTAGTTAGATGAGTGCAAGGATGGGATCAGTGATATCGTGAACCAGGACCTTGACGTAGGAAAAAATTGGGTTAACCATCGTAATGAGGGGGAAGATTTGTCGAAATTTAGGGCGATAAGAGATACGGTGTGTTGAGCTTGTCGACTCGTATTTTAGCAACACAAATAAACGGGATAGGTGTATCGATTGAAATATTCATTTTTGCCAAGGAAAATTCTTAAATGTAATGGCATAATTAATTTTGAAACACACATAACCATAGACGATAAGCTTCAAAAAAGTAATAAGTAATATTATGCTGAGATTTCCGGATCTAAGGAGTTATTTCTTGATCAGCGATGACTACTCAAGTCAAGGATGCTTGCCCATATAAAAATTCTAATTTAATAAAAATTCCTCAAAGGCAACTGCTGCAATCAGAACTGTGAAGAAATAACCGGGCTGTATTTTTCTCAAGGAACTATATAGTTTCGTATATATTAGCATCGTTCGGCTTGAGTAAAAGCCATTATTATTCGAATGATGTAATACGGGGGGGGGGCACGTATAGTTTCTGGGCACCAGAGTCAATACAATATTTGAAAAAATACAGTATTTTAGAGTCGAAAGTATTTGATATTTTCAACTCCTGAACTACTGAATATGAAATGTGTCCTTTGGATTTTAAAAGTTTGTAAGCACAAAACTATTTACTTTGGATTTGTAAGACTGTATGTACAAAAACTACATAGTATTTACAAATGCAATACCAAATGATTTGAAATTTTTGTATTTCACTCAAAATACTTTGAATCAAAATAACTTTAACGTCTCATGAGCATAAATGAAGTAGCATTTGTAGGGAATTCTTTATTCTTAGGAAAGGTCTGTATTTTAAATGCAGTATTTTGTGTGCATTCATATTTGTGTATTTTGGAATACTAAATATGTATATTCAATTGTCACTCGTGTTTAAAAAAAATATTCGTACTTATTTACTCTGCATACTTTGTAATACGCAATTTGCTATTTTTACTGAATGTAATTATTTGATTCGGTATTTGGTTTCGTGACTTTTTTGTGAACAGTATTTTTTTGTATTTTGAGAATGCAGACCAAGTATTTTGTATTAGCTCTGGATGAGTGAGTCAGCTCACCCGGTTGGCCATGTTGATTGGGAAGAAGTTGGTGACCAGTATTTGAACTACAGAGAACCAACAATGTATGACACTAATAAAATAGACCAACTCATTGTACTATATAACCCTGATTGAGTAGCTCAATTAGAACCGTAGTAATACTTTTCACGGTACAATGTGCAAATAGGAGAAGGGTGAGTAGCTTGATTGGACGATGGGTAACTGTAGTGTCCGTTATTATTACATGGTGAACCTAGGGCCATGTGTATGTACATAAGTAGATACTGAAAAGAGGAATTTTAAGCACTCACACTTATTTTGCTCCTACCAATTTCTGGATCCAACACCATGACTTAAGCTTACATAATTTCATGCGTCTGAACACTTTGAGTATATCAAAATTGATTTAGAATTCCAAGTAATTTTATATTCCAAAGATGGTAACCGGTGAGGCAGAAACGAAACACGGTCACAGTATTGGTTCACCTCCAAAAGGGTGAATATTCACACCAAATGAATTCTTACTTCCTTTACCCACAACAAGGTCATCAGTCACCTAGGCTATTGAAAAGGCCAAGTAATCTCTAGTGTATTGACGACGGAACGTTCGCTACCAAATCCAGTATTACATGTAAAATGACTCCTATGGAAGTAATATCTACTGATATGATAAATAGCTGTAAGCTCATGTCCGTAATATGAATCATAAATAAAGTATCCTATGCCTAATCCCGTCCTCCTTTGTAGACACAAATAAATACACTAATTTAACTGTCACCTCAATTGTAGTTTCCCTAAACACACACTACCAAGTTTACAATGCTGAGTGAAAGTAATTAAAAATTATTGCTATTCTCTGTAATATAAAGGATGGTGAGCTATCCTGATGACGATCCTCTGATAACAGTATCTATTTATGACATCTACTAATTGCGGATCTTCAAATAATTAAGTAATTGTCCCACAGGTCCCAATTATTCACTAAGCCTATTAACAAAACTACAATTAACAAATTGTAAAGGAATTTACAGGAATACAAATTTATTTAATTATTTCCGTCTAGTGAACCTAGACCGTGTGTTCAGCTACACAAGCTGCAAACGTATGTAGATTCCCGACCCTGTGTCTCACACCTGTGAATTTTTGTGTACAATTCTGAAGCCATTCTATAATTGGTATTTGTGTGAAGGAGATACCATAATAGACGTAGCTCCAGTACACTTCTTGATTTCACTTGTCCCTTTCTATTATGTAAGTAGTATTTTTGAGACTGTTTTGTCCTAGTTCATACTCTGAACATCCATGCCCTAGGTAGAATATTTCTATACATCTGGTAATATAAAGTGTTCCGTAACTTTTGTAATCATTGGGGCAGTCAATAATAAGGTAATTATGAACTTAGTAATTAATTATTACGTCTGAGTTGTTTTGAGCATTTTAGGTTTCAGGACTCCGGGCTGACGCACCTTTGTTCACAAAGGTTAATTTATTTCTTTGATTTTAAGGTCAAATTAAAAAGTTTGGGAGGAGGGAGACAAAGTTGGAGGGAGGTTGAAATTGCGAGTGAGTAAATTATCCCGGTTGTAATAATAATTGCAGGTGTGTTGGAAATCAGGAATTGCGTACACTGACACATTTTTTTTTTCATCCGAGGAAATATACCCTGGTAGGATCGATTAGAGTATTTATGTATCTGTCAGCAATAACCGTTCCTGTCGCCATTATTTCTTAACCTGGATGACATGAATTATGCTCAGAGGTTCAATCATACATAGGAGGCAGGTATAGACTCGGAGGCTTAAAAAGAGTCCTTATAATAATATACGTAAGCTCCTGGCACTCATGCACTCGGGATTGGCCTTTCTCTTGCAAGGGCTTAACCATAGCACGGTTACTGTGCATGTCTGATGTGCTCAATAATGGAATGTTGTATCATGTAAGAAAGCGCACACCGAGTATTCCGCTTTAGAAAAGGCTGGAGGAGGACATGGGAAGCTTAGGGAAGGGAACTTAACCGTTGACATTGTATTTTCGTGGAACACACCATACTTATTGGCACTTACATTGCAAACACAAAAATTTGATGCTCCAGAAGAATTGTATGGAGCTCATCATTCTTTTCTTGAATGCAACCAACTGAAGACCTTGCGTCAATACTTGATTTCAAATAAAAAATTTGAGTCAGTTCATTCAACCATTCCGTACATGAAACTACCTCAGGTGTGTATAGTAATACCCGTTCATATTTCTATCATCCTCACAATCCACCAGCTAACCTTTGGGGTGGGGGGGGTGGGGGGGGGGTATAGACGGGAGACGACAATTTTGCTTGAATTATTTTTCAAGGTAAAATAAATTTTCTAACGCTGACTTCCTTTCTTCCCCTCTCTCTCTCTCTCTCTCTCTCTCTCTCTCTCTCTCACTCTTCTCCGAATCATGTCTGTTCGATTCCATATCAGAGAAAGCTCAGTGGTCTCATGGGTACCTGCTTGGGATGATTTCTATGGGAGATTTCCCAGCCTTGCGAGATACTCCCGCTGAACTAATCCCACCGGGGGACGCTCCTGTCTTTTCTAAAATATAATCCTGCCCGTCTAAATCAACCTTCCAATGACTATAAAAAATCATCCACCCTTCCCTATCTATCTTCACCTTTCACCAGACACGGGTCACTATTTCCTAAAAAAAACCACTGTGCTCTACTATTGGAGGGCTAAAATCACGTAATTAAGCCCAAAATGGTAAAGTCCGTGTATCAATACGTAGATACCCCCCCCCTCAATACTACTCCCACTATCACTGTTTCCTGAGTTCGCCACACCCAAACTTTGGCAAACTCCCACCCCAACCCCACACCCCATGAGCCCAGTTTATCTAAATACAGATAGAAACATTAGTACAAGAGAACTCCTGAACTCCTTCCAGATATTCCTTAATAAGGCCCATGACCAGTTCTAAAAGCTGAAGTTAGCAGAGACGGAGCGTAGACTCAGAGGAAGCGAGAACACCTCCCAGTGTTAGGCAGAGATGGGAAAAATGTAAGTACCCACATAGAGTCATACTGTTTAGTCAGGGCTAGCCCATAAAATAGAGGAGAAAGTAATGGTTTCAAATAAAACTTACGAACCGGAGGTAAAGAGAAGGGAGAAAAATTCAGGGATACATTTCACGCTCAACTCCGTGTACTCTACATATATCCCGGGATGTACACAGTGAGGGTTATGGCGTGGAAAGGGAATAGACGGTATTCAAATGCAAGTTTGGTTACTTCCCTCCCACATACTTTAGCCCTTGGTGGGTTCGGTCGGGGCCAAAAAAGAAACGGAACTGGAGGAGTCACGGCGGAGAGAAAGTATGGTATGACGCGGGATGAAGTAGAATTATTGAGATGTCGACAATCTGGTTATTAGAAGAAAAGAAAGGGGAAGACAAAAATAAACGATGCAGGAAGTGGAAGATTCGGAGTCGTTGAATTATACGAATGGGATGAGACTTGCCTTTTCTGGCGCGTAGTAAAAAAAGATTGACTAATAATTCCACCGCTTCCCCACCATTGCCATGACATAGAGTGAGGAGATAAGGGAAGAGCTCAAAGGTCATCAAGACTCCGTATGCTGAGTTTATGCAAGCCCATTCCAACCCCATGAATCATTCTGTCCTCCTGATGGATTATATGTTTCTACAGATCCGCTCGGGCTAATCCAGCTAGCCGTAACGGAGAGTAACATATAAGATTTTAAATGAAACCCAAGGAAAAATCAGGACTGTTATGACGGGGCCCGTCTCTCTCCTCTATTGTGAGTCTCTTTTGAGTCAGTGCCGAGTGGGGCGTAACAGTGGGGAAACCTCACCATCCGAATTTTATTTTTTTCCCTCCTCCTCCAAGTGAGCAAATGACCAAGAAAAAAAATACATACATTTTGCATAATACCGTAATCAGTTGTGGCAATCAGTCCCCAACCTCTTTGGAGTCAACAAGCAGAGGGACGCTTCCAGGAGATTAATTTAGCACTTTTTCGCAACATTCCCCCCATTCTGTTGGATAAATGATCACAAATTTCCCACAAAATTTTGATTGTGATTCTCTGTCCCTGAAGAATACATTTCCGAGGAGATGGATTGTCAGGAGCAGGAGGTAGTTACATACCTTTGAGTCCATATATATATGTAGGGTCAAATGTAGATACTATACGTGTATAGTAGACTTTCCCATAGGCACATCTCCCTTCATGAGCCTATACTTTCCCCAGTTGAGGGAAGGGATTAAGCTGAGAAAAGACTGATGTCCTTTGATTGCTTCAAAATAAAGAAGGAATCTTGATTTATTGTGTACAATGTAAAGGAAGGAAACCCAAATTGATTGGATATCGAGGTTGAAGGAGCACAAAAAACTAGGTCCGAGTCTGTTCTTTCTCGTGCTGGTCTACAAACAGAGACTCCTATGCCTGTAGAAGATTTCTCTCTCTCTCTCTCTCTCTCTCACACACAGTTGGCTTGTCATGGCTACGAGTATGTAGGTCTCCCGTACGTTAGTATAAGCCCAAGGCATATGTTCCATAAAATGAGACAGTAAATTGAAATGTTTTCTCAGTGGAAGTGTTCCGTTTACCGAACGGAATTTGAAATGCTTCAAGCACTCCTTGCTAATTTCAAATGTTTCTTGTTTTGGTTCGAGTGAATTTATTGACGTTCTCAATCCACTACTGGGCCTTTTGTCCATTTTAATTGAGCAAATAATTTTGTTCATCAGTTGGAATTAACGGGCGTGTGGTAAGAGGGAATGTTTCCAGGATTCAAGTACTTTTTTCCTCTTCTCTCTCTCTCTCTCTCTTCCCCTTCCAGTGATGGAACTACCAGAGTTGATGAACTAGGATTAATCCATTCCAAGATTAGTCAAATTTTCGGAAAATATCAATCCGATTCCCACTCAACAATATTTTCATTTAAATCCTTTATCCAGTAATCAGATTAGACCATGCTCACATTTTGTTGTCTTAATTTCCTTTGCTCCAACTGGCCCAATTTTTTTTTTACAGTAAGCATTTACGGGGTTAATTATTTTACTATGGAAGTACATACTGAGGAGTTTAGATGCAAAACGATCCCAGTCCATTTATAAAATTTTATAAGGGAAACAAAACCTTGTCAATAGCCTCCTTGGTCAATTCCAAGTTATTAAGATTCGTAAATTGAAGAGCAATAATAATACCTTGATTTATTTTATTATTGATAAAAATACTCTCTCGTATTTTCAGCATCAATAAAAAGTTTCGTTTTTAAAGGAACTCATCCTGCGCCAAAATTAATATAACATGAATGTTGGGAAAAATAAACTTGAACCGTTTTGTACCAATACTCCTCATTTGTACACTACCGAAGACACTGAATTTGTAGCCGGTACTTGTCTGCGCACTGAACCAATTCCCCAATAAATGACTTCAATTCATCAACGCCTAAAAGTAGTCAACAATGTTTTCAAATTAACATCCGAACAATAATAAGCTACATAATAACTTGATTGTACTAAAAAAAAATTATATTCTCATTTGTCCTTTTGCAGAGGAAATACCAGCCCCGGAATGTTGTACTATTTTCTAGGCTTTTTAATATTTAAAAAGAAATCTGGCAGGGCTGGCCTACTCCTCTATCCATTTTTACAAGAGAGTATCCTGAATCCCTTGTACATGCCGCTGATGTCACAATTTCTTCTTTCACAACACGGATTTCATGGATCCAGGCTGGCAATTTTCCCGTATTCCTCCATATAAATTTTAATCAAAGTACTGTTTTTTTTTTGTAATCTACTTGATCTGGCCTTGTATCTGTAAATTGAGTGAAACTGCTATAGATACTTGTAAATGCATAGTAAATTCTGCCTACCCTATATTATTATGTTGTATGGATAGGGCCATGTGTGTCTGATTTACGGGAGCCCTTTCCCAATGACAGTTGTTATTTCCGAACTTTCCGCCTTCCGCTTCCAACCTTACACAACAAATAGCCAGTGATGATAGTGTTTGTAGAAGTTGCTACTTATTGTAAGAATGACTGTGAGGTATAATCTTTCAAATGGAAGAAGTAATAGGAAATTAAAAGGGATTCCCTCTTCAATATTAAAATTATAATGTATCACGTACAACAGATGTACATACATTATAAGTCTGTTATCCTTCAGATATGTTGGGTAAGTGCATAATTTTAAATCTTCTTTCCTACACAGGAAGTTATTTTCCAGAGAATTTTCCGCTGTAGGGGGACGCTCTTTGGGTCCAAACGCGTCCGATCTAAGTATTAATAAATTATAGTCCCTTTTGACAATTCTGTCTGAAAACATTGAGACAGTTTGAAAAATCCCGGTTTTTATTGGCACGGAGTGCGGACTAGACCCCTAAAAGAGCATAGGGTTTAATTGCTGATTTTGTGTGAAATCTTGTTTTGTTGAGTACAATGGGAGTGTTTTGAATCCCTGTGGATGTAAATCAATGGAAAGTTCTCGATCCCTGATTCGGGTCTAGTTTTAATATTGTATCTCATGTCGAGGTTTTGCCTATTTACAGAATAATGAAATTTGCTATGTCTGTGCATCAAAGGGAAAAGTTAATGGGAAAATGCTACTGTGTTTAGGAAGGCTTTCAAAGGTTAGAAGTTACTCACAAGGGTCTATTTAAACTCCGTTTTTTATATTCTTGTTGCATTCAAGTTCACTTACCATTTAGCGTCAATGCAGCCCTGCAGTAATTTGTTTGATGTCAGCTTGGAGTTGTTTGTAAAGAATTACATGTTTTTTTGGATGCATCCTCTGCTCATGCATATGCTTGTAAATGTACCATTTGACTTGGAGTAATTTCCTGCCATAAGAAGTTACAAAGGGTTTATCCTGCATTCGTAATTTGTTTCTAGTTACCAATTCTTAAATTAAAATGAAATTAGTGTCAAATTGTACACTCATCTGTTGGTGGGACTGGAGTGAGAGATTTTTCCGTATCAAATGACACTGTTCCAAGTAACGCTTGTCATAGGAAACTTATTGATATGATTGTAATTTATATAAATACTGCACTCAATTTCATTTATTTCATGACTTCTCGTAAAAAAAATGCAGTTTATCTCTTTCAGTGCAATCATGTATGTATATCTCTCTCTCATGTGTGACACCGGCTCATGCAAATGTGTACGTAGACAGTGGAGAAAGTTTTAAGTTCAAAAGCAATAATAGTAATGTCAATAGCATTTCGTATTACTACACTAGAAGCAAGGACACAGCAATATCATTGAAATGGTATGAAAGTTTTTCGAATTGAAAAGTGCATGTGAAAAGTACCTTGGAACTCAATGACTTTTCCAGGATGGTGGGTGGGGGTTGCTATTGAATCCCGAAAGGAAGATGTTGATTTCCGGAGAAAGGTTTATTTGACAGTAATGATTCCATAAAATACATATCTCCCATTTATTTACATGCATCCTTCCTGCTCTCCCCCCAACCTTTTTTAAGCTTTTAGCCCAGTAACGGATCTTACAGAAAGTACTCCCAGTCTTCGTACTCCCAGTATCTAAATGCTAACTAAGAAAGAAGAAGTTCTAGAAGCCCGAACTTTAAAGATTACTCTCTATTGATAAAATTACCAATACAGGATTCAAATAACCCTGGCATTCCTAATATCATCTGTAGGAAAAAAACAAGGAAGGAACCCATGAACGAAAAACGCCCCTGTCAATTGTTATTTGAATTGTCCAGAATTGTTTGCACAATGATAATTACTGGGATGCTATTTATGCTGTAGAATTTATTAAATACATACATTTAATTATAGGTCCTAAACCAACGCTAAATACAATGTGAATTTTTATCTCTCTTTTTTTTATAAGTAGCATTTAGCCAAATTTCAGTAGACTTGTATGTTGGGGGATTCAAAAATACTTTAAAATTTTGTACATACTACGAGTCATGTCCGAAAGTAATTTTCACATAGAAAATTTGCAATGGATTGTAAAACTCTTGTGATTTGGATCTCCAGTGCGGGACTACCTCCGAGGCAAGAGTTTTTTGTATAAAAATAACCATGACTCTTGTTGTCCCATGAGATCAAAAACAATTTCCACAATAGTCACAAAATATTCAGTAACACTGCACGCTACATAAAAGAGCTCCACCGTACATTGAGGATAATGCGATTCAAATGCCAAACTAATTATGTGAGAGAATGAAAGTAGTTCCCAGACACAGTCTCCGGTGCTCAGCTTGGTTCGCTATTGAGAATTCCATTGTAGGATTGGATTCTACATTTGATTAAAACTTTGGCCAAACAGCCTCACTCCAACCTGGAATACTGGAGTGGAGAACTTCCGCACACCAAAAATTCCAATCGCTTGGCATTCTCTCAACTCTGCATCCCAGTATATTATGCATACACACACACAGGTACAAATATGACTCCGACATTACATACTGTGGATTTGACTGAAATTTGAAAGGAAGGTGTAAATTACTCTGTAATGTGTGGGTCATAAAAATCCCGATTGAATTTTATTCGTCATAATTGAGCATTACTGCAATACCGGGTCAAATATTTTAATGAAATGACTTCTGCCGAATTATCGTATTGCATGCAATCATTTCCATGAGTGGCAGTTGACCATTTGTTGATTTGGGAGAGGAAGCCTGAAATGAAATGCGGACGATGTTTCCAGGGATGTACTATTTTTTCTAAAACTCTGAATAATTTCTTACCCAGTCTCCTGTGACTTTCTAAATATTTTGTGTATCCGTCAAAATTCAGATTTGATACAATTCTGGTGTGTGCTCAGCCACCTGGTGTAGATTTGTCGGGCTTCTGCTCTACTAGCAAAAATTTGTATAGAAATTCTAAGTGGACAGTTAGGTGGGGAATTAATTAAGTAATTAACGCTAGACTGAATATTTCACTAAGGGGGGGGGGAAGAAAGCTATTGTCTTTTTTCCAACCAAACTCTTCCGGTGTGGTGGTGACTAAGGCTGGAAATGGTACAATGAAAGTGTGTCATATTCATTGTTTATACTGAACGCATGAGCTTCTTGATGGGAACAATTTCGACCGTACGATTCCTACTCCATGAGTGATATATCATACCTCAAGTTGACAACGTTCTGCTAGCACTTTTTACCCTGCCCTATTTCTTCCCATATTATTTCTGATAGTGTCATTTTCTGGTCGGGCTTATACTCTGAGAAGAATTGCATGTATTACGATTACAGGATGGTAGGAGGATGTAATTTTGACATCTTCGGGGCTGGCTATACTTACGACCAGGAGCTATTCAGCAAATCATGCACTTCTCAAGAAGAGCTTGAAAGAATCAAAGTCTCAGAGGCGGGCACGCTCGGTGCATTAAGCTCCTTATAAGAGTATTTCCTATATACATATATCTAGATATATATATATAAATGGAACGGCAATAATTCTGAGACATATCGTCAATTATCACAGTCCTTTTTCCCCACAAGAGCATTCTACTATTACCAGAATTTTCCCACTTCCCGGAGTGCTCTTATAGAGAGTGCACTGTGAATCGTACGGACTCTTGTCATTCCTTTACGAGCACCTAAGGATGACAGAATGAAGTACTTCCCAGGGGGATGACAGTATTCTTCAAAAAAAAAAAAAAAAGAACCTACAATGTCTCCAGCTTCAATAGGTCTACCAATATTTGACAAACTCAATTCGGTCAACTTTCCACATACATATAATGTGATAGTGCGTAAAATTTCCGTCCATAGGTAAGCCCGTAATCCAGTTACCGTGATTACAGTCAAATGGATTAAGGGCTTGCCTTTGCGTAAGCACCGGATGCCTTTGGTAAGCACAATGACTCTAGGAAAGGCGGAAATGCAATTATTTTTAACCTCCTAATTAATTGCCCCTTATTTGAATTCCAATAATTCCAGCTTAGCAGGAAATGCCCTGTCCAAGGCTCTATTTTTCTCATGGAAGTCCATTGTCATTATTAGGTCATTATGGAGACTGTTCATAAACAAATCCTTTACTCTGTCAAGCTGTCTTCTTTGCAAAATCCTTGTCCTTAAAGCCTGTTACTCATAATTACATATTTAGGAATAATAATTACTTATGTTTAGACTCTTGTAGTACTCCACCAGGACAGGACGGCCCCATTACATTCCAAAGCAAGTGAATTTTATAGAATCTTAGGGTCTCATGCGGCTGGAATCAAATTGTTAATTAAAATGGAGCGGGAGGTATTATACTGTTCATACTCGTACCCCTACTACTGTAAGGATAACACTGACACGCCATCCCAACACTAACCTTACAAGACGGATGGATTGACGGAGGCATTCCAACCCGACATTTCTCTCTGTGTGGATGAGAGTTTGCCTTTTCAGGAAGAGCGGAATGAGTAAAATTGGAGAAGGTTGTAGATTGAGACCAAAAATCGAACCAGTGTATTCCATCAGTCTGAATCCAGGAGCAATCAGAGAGATAATCGATACAGAGGGTGATGCAGTTTTCGTGTAGATAACAAATCAACGGGAAAGAAAGGAAAGGACGTCCCGCCATTATAGGGACTTGATTTAAGACTAACCTAACTATACTATTAGCCCATTGACGTTATCCCCGGCTTGGGAGAAGAGAATCCAGTCATGGGTCTTCCTTTCCACTTTCAAAAATAAATAAATAAATAAATAAATAAAACGCTAATTATTATAGGGAGTGGTTGGGACTACAGTAGCAGCTCCTTCAACTACAGTAGTATTCCTCGATGTGTGATGCTTCATACAGGAATTTCCCTTGTTGTTGTCATTACCCCAGTAGGTGAAAAGTAATTAAATATAAATACAATTCCGGTAATCCGTTACGCTCTTTCTGCCTCTCATCACCTGTATAGCTTAAAACACCTTTCCACACACTGTAAGCACCTTTGTTTGAGTAATGCTCTTTTTTATTTTGAAGGTGAAAGAGCCAAAATTCTAGTGAGGATATTCTGTAGATACTAGAGTCAGAATAGATAGATTCTACAGAAATTCTGTTCTTTCTGAAATAATCCCTCTTTCTTATGTACGACACGGGAGTTTGTTGGGGAGTTGGGGGCAATCGGATCATGAGAGATTATTGATATTATCATTGATACAGTATTACGTTAGAGAACTGTTCAAAGGCCGTATTATTGGAATGATTTCGGGTTCAAAACCGAGACTCTACCCTAATATCCAATTACATTGGAATTTTTACCAAATTCCATTCCCATGAAAATAAACCCAGATTTTTTTTTTCGTACCGACCATGAGTAAATATTAACTGACTAGGATCTAATTTGTAGTTTTCAAGTTGACTTCAAATAGATATTGAAAATTAATAGTAATTATGTTAATGGCATGTGAGTTAAATTCTGTGGAAATTAAAATGCGAGATGGTTTACTTGGAATTTATTATCTCTCACATCCATGCCTACTTTCCCAGAGTGGGGTTCTGACTAAATTCCCGTAGATACATATGTATGTATCTACATGAATGGATTTCCTATGTTGATGTTCCGGAACCGCTGGAGTCTAAAGCTTATTGCCGCTACGTAGACCTCAAGGACCGTACATAATGATATTTTTCCCTGCTCGCCGGATGAGACACTTAAGAGTATAGATTGGAAGGAAACCTCTAGGGATTTGTATTCAGTGACCGCACATCATCTCCAACATCTAAACATTCTTATCCGATTACTATCATATCCAAATTCCATATGCAATTTCCCCGACCCTGATAAGTTAACCCAAGGGAGAGACTTTGATTTTGGATGGAGCAGTCCATGAGGTTTGTGTGTAAGTAGTGGGCTCATGGCATGGTGCCGGAGTTCTGTATTTTACATCTTACAGGGCTCTACTGGGAGAGTATAAGTTTCTCGAGGCTCTGTCAAACAGTGATTTCTACGTAGTGTTAGGGGTAACCTTGGTAATGGGCTGAATGGGCTAATTCCAAAGAAGAGGATGTATCAAGCAGGAAGCCACAAAATTCTGGTTATGATTGTGCTGTATGAGTTCCTTCTTGGAAAAACGGTCCTCACAGGTACCTTCAGATATGTATGTGTGGGTGAGAGAGATGGAGAGAGAGAGAGAGAGAGAGAGAGAGAGAGAGTCCCAGAATACTATCAAATCTAGCAATTCCAGCCGATGTCGAGTAATAGTGAATGTAAACAGAAAACTTTCATCTCCCATCTAATCTCCTCTGGCTATATATTATTATGCTCACTTGGACGTATTTCAGCCGAAGCAGACTTATTAGAGTCAATATCAAAAAATGCGATTAAAAAAAAAATAAAAGCATCAAAATCCAACCATGCTTTTTCATTGCCTATGGTTGAACAGCCCTTGAACAGTCATCTGAGAGACTCCCAACTGATTACGCTGACAATACTCTCGCTCTCTCCGTCTGTCCCGAGAAAAAAAAAATTAGCATTTCCTGTATATCTCAAACTTGAAGGCAATTGACGACTACTGTATTTTCTTCTGTAGAAAAATCAAGAATGAGATCAAGCGATTTTACAGGAAGAGGAATAATACTTGAATTTCAAGGTTATTAGAGATTATTTTTTCCCTTTTGTCATTCCTAGTCTCAAAGGATGTTTTATTTCTCTAGTGTGTGTGTGTGTACATCCTTGGGATGGAGTCTGGGAGGATGATAATTAACAGGAGAAAGCAAGGAGTAACAATAAAATTCTCGCCTTCCCCTCCTCTCGACACACACACACACACACACAGACACACACAGACAGACACACACTCGGAGGCACACAACACCTCCAGGCTATTCACAGGAGAGAATGAGACACATCTCATTTTCCTCCGGACTGGAGTATTGTGACGTGTGTACGACTCTGCATACACGTACCATGACAATCTATCTGAGCTCAACATGTCTCTAATATTCATTTGACTGTGAATAGCATCCCCGCCGGTGTGAGTTTGACTTCCTTATCTATTCCTGAATTTTTCTTTTTTTTTTTTTGGAGCAACGAGCTTTTTCTAATCAACAGACAGAGGAGTTCTCTTGGAGTGGGAAATACAGGAGTAGGTCTTCCCTTACAACACGGCAGAGTACATCCCCCCACCCCTCGCATGATCCTGAGTATATAGTGACGGAGTAGGAAGTCCCTGTAACAGTCCTGACAATAGTAATAGTTAAGAAAAGATGATCCACTAATTTAAGCCCCGCATTCAGTCTCCTAGTAATTACTTACACTCTGCTCTGTACTCGAGGAGAGTGGTTCCTTGGATCTCGTCATACAGTATGATTAGTACACTCATTCTAATTACATTTTTAATTCGACCTCTCATCCGACACGTGAGATTTTAATGAATGAAGGCTCTTTCCTGGAAATTAAGCGGATGTGAAGAGCCAGCACGTGACATTATCCGAGTTATTATTATTTTCATGAAAGGTGAAATTCAATACCCTCATACAGTACTGTAGTCTTCCATAGGTCTTTAATCCTATGACCACCCTAAGTTAATAAGTTAATGAATCCGAAAGCTATATTGTTTTGACCGGTGAGCCACGAGGATTACATCATCATCATCACGACACAGCCTTCAGAGTATAGTAGTCCAGGACAGATGAAGGGAGGAAGAGTCGGAGCGGATGAGAGCTTCCTATATAACTTGATGCTGTAATGTTGCACAAGTAGATATTTTTGCTCCTTCCTTATTTCCCCAAAGCACGTGAGAGAACTGACTGGTGTCTAAATAGTAACGACTGGTTAATACATTTAGCTCTCAAATTAAATTATCTTAATTTAGGAAATGGAAAACGTGACACTCTCGCCCTTTTTGTACATCTCATTTAAAATCAAGTCAAGATGAAGCAGCAGCAGAGGGGAGGAAGAGATCGGAAGACGCAATTTGGATATATGTTAGAAAATAATTGATCGTCAAAAAACAGGGACACTCTTAGTATACAGCCTTCCCTCCAGCCCTGGGTAATCAATGGGAGGGAAGATATTTCACAGAAGTTTTTTTTTTATCGCCCCATGTGCATATAGAAACAAATTATGTGTACGATGGGCTTCTATCCAAAAAACTCAGCTTTCGGGTATTAATTTCAATGAAATTCGGTCTCAGCCCCTCAAAAAATTCTCCTTTTTCTTAAATTTAGTGCATCATAATTCATGGACCCATTGGATTTTTTTTCCCCCAGCTAAAATAATTTCCCTCAATCTGTAATAATTCTCCTCTGATGTAATAATAATATTTTGTGAGGCTGGAGAGTCTAAAAGCTGGAAGGCCGCCTTGCTAACTAATGGGGTGAGACATTTAAAAAGCATTTAGTGGTCCATCTGCAGAAGATAATTCTCTACATAATAGAGCTAAAATTTCCAGAGCCCCCGGAGTCATTTCCCTATATCTAATATTGGGAAGGATCCTCAAAATTGCCAACAACTGTGACTCTACCCAGTGCTTATAATGTCCAATTTACGGAGAGACTTATAATTAGGCCGTACTCCAATTTAGAATTTCCCTTCCAATCACCCTCATTCACTTACTTTTTAAATAATTTATGGGCTCAACGCATTTAGCCTGATATAGCATAATAGAGATTTAATGGAAAGGACAAAAAAATATTGACTTTTTAAAAACACATCCAAAAATTTTGAATTTCCAGAAATGAAATATGACCCTTGTAAAAAACAAAAAAAGTCATATTCTCAACTAGTACTCCACTATAGTAAATATGTATACGGAGCCTTAAAAATAGCCCTGGTGTATATACTTGAGTGAGCGTCATTGAAATTTAGTGTTTTTTTGCAAAAGTAGATAGATATACATAAAATGCATGTTATTATGCTAATTTACTGCTATTACAATATATTACAACCTTGCAAATATCCAATTCCTTGCTTTTATCTTTTCGACTCGTATAATTTACCTATGGGGATATATTCTCAGTTATTTGAAATGCTTATTGTCTGGATGAAAATAATCAAATGGGTTTTAGTCAAATATAACGGGAGGGGGGGGGAATTCGGTGTAGGTAGTGCGGAGAGACGTGTATGAGCTCAGTATGGGGCATGAAAGGAAAGTTGAGGGTAAAAATTGTAACAGTAAAAATTCTTTGATGTCTGAAGTTTGAAGAAAATTGGAGTTGGCTCAGCAAAAAACACATGAGTAAACATGAGCATGTTACTCGACGGTTACTCCTCGATCTCTATTCACAAGGTTTGGAGAGAAATTCTAGTTACAACAAGTAAGTAAATAGCAGTGGGATGCAATCTTCTCTGATTTCTCCACCCAAACAAGAGAAATGTTTGCTAAAGCCTCTGTAATGCGTATAATGTGCGTGAACTTGCTGCTACAGTGGATTTGGAAATTGTTTAGAAGCAGCATTTATGGGATTGTCACTCACCATGGCCCAACATACTGACAACAGTGAAACTACCGTCCTCAAGAGATTTCAAGGGAAATATCAGGAGCCGGCATAAATATGTTTACATGTGAGGAGGTATATGTAGATATGGGAAGAGAGGGGGAAAAAAATCTGCATCCAATCGACCATTTTCCCAATGCATCAAAATGTAAAAATAAAGATTGGGAGAGCGTCTCGAAGAAAGATGAGAGAGTCTCTTAACACAGGGAAAAATCCCCCTGTGACTTTAGACTGTAGTCAGTGTAAATGCCGGAGCCACGAGTGACAACATAACCTTCATTTAAATGCTAAAGTCACGGAAATGTCAGGGGGAGAGCTTAATATTCATGAAGTGACTTTAAAGCCTGATCGCAAAATGAAAATCTTTGGATGACTTCCTCCTGCATCTCTCTCAACTCTGCCCTACTTCCAAAGAGAGACGGACGGACTGGGAGGGAGTTTGATTGTAAAAGTGGGGAGCATTGCCCATAAACTTCCTTAAACACTGGGGTATGGGATCAGTCAAGTAAAATAAAATTTACAAGTATTTAAATCATGAGCATTTTCCCCCTTTAAAAACTTTTCCACATATTATTATCCTTTTAATAACGTATACTTTTCATTACGTCCCACATTTCAACGGAGGTAAGTATTCATGGGGTCTTTTGCTTTTATAAAAACATTTTTTGACCCCGGGAGGAAATATTTCTCGAATTCCATTCTACAATCCCTTTTTCCCCTCTCTCCACTATTTATTTCTCCCTAGGACTACAATCTCTCTCTCTCTCTCTCTCTCTCAATCCGGGATTCATCCAACAGAATTTTGCCAGAGCTATACTGACCAGCAAACAATTCAAGTATCTATCCCACAATTACATAGCTCATCAGTTACGCTCTTTCCATGGATTAGTTCACAATTCTGTAGGTACTTATTGCATTCATCAGATGAATGCTTGGCATGCGTTTCACACGTAAACTACTGTCTTGTGTCTCGCACGATTTATTTTAACGCTTTATAAATAATGTTGATGGAGTGTACAGATATAGGGCCGGGGCCGAGCCACTCCGCTCACCACATCCCTCTGCGTTTCGTTCGCAATGAAAATAATAATTATGGGTCTACGCTCTTTTAATACTCGCATACTAACTGTCCTCGCTTTCAGCTGTACTGAGCATCTCTATTTTATCATTGTGTCTGAAAGATGAATATTTTAACTTGGAAGGACATTTGAGCCCAAAGCCTTCCTCAGTGTCTTGAACATACTATAGGCGGAGGAAGGAGTGGGTGCTTCCATTTAGTAAAGTATAGATACTTAAAATATAGAATGAAATCACTACTGGAACTTTCCCTTCTATTACTTTCCCTCGTCCCCGGCTTATTTGACTAAACAATGCTCCTGTCAATCTCCCTTCTAATATCTGACTCACAGACCCACTCAGGCATACATTTATAGGAGGATTATTTACATGTAAAATTAAGATTTCATTATGATTATTAATTATTTTGATTATTTAACATTTTGAATAAACCCTGAGTGCTAAGTCAATGTAAAGTCAAAGGAATTATGTTTTTAATCAATTAGTGGCTTCAAAGCTATATTGTACGGACTTGAGTCTGGATTTTAAAAATTTTAGAGCTTGATCCAAATACTGTAGGTAGGTATTCTGGCCCTACGGTAGTGAATTACGAGGGAAAGTTGAAATAACCCTAATTTCAATGAGAGCTCCCGCCCCCCCCCCCTTTGCATTACTTTAAACCGCTTAACCCCGGATGCTTTCGATTTACCATCTGCTGTATATGACTAAGTATACTGTCATCCTTGAAAGGTCCCATGAAGATCTTTGAACATTGGTTTCGAAAGGGAACATTATGGAGAAAAGCTTTATTTATTATTAAAACGAATCTAACCATGGAGGAAAATAACCATACGAAGGAAAGTTCTCCTCGGGAAAAAGCCAATCCCACCAGTTCTGTTTTGAGTATAGTCCCCCAAAAGATCTTGAGTTTTTGATGTGAGGACTCTCTTTTTCTACATCGCATCGGGCGGGCACATTATTTGAGAAAACTAGCACATAGCACATCTTCAGATGAAAGCTGAATCAAAATGAGTTTATTTATAGCGCTATACAATTTCATTCACATAAAAACAATTTAATTCGGGAGTATTTCCCGTCTCACCGGGATGGAAAAACTGGGAAAGGTATCTATTTTTTGGGAAGATGGTGATGTCCTCGAAGAAGTTGTCATACAAGAATCACCGGTCCTGGCATTTATATCCTGTAGAGACATTATCAAATGTTACGTAGGTAATTTTTACCTTTTCTATTAGTGAATTCAAGAGAGAATTCAAGTATCTGGAGTATGAGGAACGACAGAGGGGAAGGAGTTGGTGTCGAAATGAAAAATACCTCACGGGAAGTAAACATTGCTGCGTTGCACTTAAAATCCATCTACTTCTGTAAGTAAAAATCAAACACCATTTCGACGTATACATCAAATCTCTAGTGTGGGTACGACTATTGTTATAGACTTACTTTGACGGAGTACTTCTGACACACAAAAAAGAAAAATATATTCCAAAGGGCTTCTTCCATATTGTGACTCCTTTCTCCATTATTTTTTCACTTGTCGTCCCACCATTGATAAATTTACGCTACACACTGTGATTTCCACTCCGTCGAGTCTGGCATGAACAGTTTGTGTATGCTTTTTTCAATAGTAAATAAAAAAAAATGTATAATACAATTAGATACAACCCCAACTCATTTTACTTGAGGAGATACTTCAATGTTTATCTGTCTCAAGCATACATAATCATTTCCAGTCAATTCAGCATCTTGTTTATGTAGGATGTAGATACATATGTACATGTGATGATGATATAACTCTGTCATTTATTAGGTGAATCTTTTGTTTCTCATTGAGGGGGATTTGCAGAGAGCTGTGGAAAATCTTGGCCGAGTGAATAGAAAAAATTAGTTTTTTTTTACAGCACCATCAGCTGACCTCTGACCTCCAGGCCTGATAACCAAGACGTGGGTTGGGAAAATATTGGCAGCACTTTTTTCCATGTATGGTGTAGTAGATCTTAGTATAGCTCCTCACGGGTCGAGTAGTTATCCATACCGTACTCGTACTTGGAACCGTACTCGAATTGTCGGCCCGAATTTCCCCTTGACCCAGACTTGTGTCTTCAAGTACAAGTAAAAAATCCTGTACTCGGAGTACGGTATTATACTTAATTTTTTACCGAACTTGGACCGTACTTTCGAGTATAAAACGTTTATACCGACCGACCCGTACTTGAACTCGTACTCGAACCGTACTCGAGTATCAAGTACACCGAAAAAATTTTTATAGACGTTTTGTTAAAGAGAGATTGACATAGAAAACAAATAGTAGATTCAAATAACAAGAATTTGTAACTGCAACTTACGAACAGTGTTTTCATTGAAAATTTTCTCCAACGAGATTAAAATACCGATGAACAATAGATCAAGATTTGATTCTGCCAGTCATATCGACTGGATTCTCTTTAGTCAGGTCAATCTCATTCTAACCTCCATTAATTCTGCCCTATTCTCCTGTTCCATTACATTTTACGGCGATAGGTAAATACTTACAAATAGTACCTACAGTGATACTCAATTCGGAGATGTAACAATAACTTACGCTGTAGGTGTAACGTTTCATGCTATTCGTAGTAATTTTGAATTTAACCGCTTTTCCTTTCTGCTTCGGAATAACAACAACTTTTTTGTAATCAGAAAATATGGATGTGAACTTTGTGCTGGAGAAAATTACTCGAGTATCAAATGTAAATCCAAGTACGGGTTCAAGTACTTTTAAATTAATACCCGAACTCGTACTCGTGCTTTGGTTCAAGTACTTTGAACGTACTCGTACTCGCTCTGATACTCGTTAGAAATATACTCAAGTTCGAGTACGAAAACGGATACTCGACCGACGAGTACAAGTACCAATATAAGTTGATACCGTACTCGACCCGTACTCGTACTCGAACTCGAAACTCGAGTATCTACTCGTACTCGTGAGGAGCTATAGGTATCTACTCGTACTCGTGAGGAGCTATACTGCATATTGTGAAGTGACACCGTCCGTTCATTCCACACTTTACTCAATTGCCGTCCTGTATGTTAACTCACCATTAAGCAATAATGGTGTTTGTATGCTAAATTTGACAACTCGTGTATTTTGGAGAATGCTAAAATGGCTCCAGATCGAAAAATGTTCAACAAATTGCATTACCAGGAGCCCAAAAAGCACCCATAATGGTTGTGTTTGGTGCCACAGTGTCAAAAGGCATTATTGTCACGCTGATTTTAAATTCTTCCTTCATGTTAAAAATCATCGCTACGCGATGATTTGGGGTTTCGAGTAGGGTGGCGTCAGCCACGGCCGTCAAAGTAGCATGAATTTTGAACTTTTTTCAAAATTTCAGATTTTTACAAAAAAAACTATCGGGCCGATTTCAACCATATGAGCAATAACCATTCCGATTTACATAAGCAATATTCACAAAAAATTTCGTTGAAATCGATTCAGTAGTTCTAGAGATAGCTGTCATTCAGAGCTTCTGCCGGGGACAAGGACGTCCCGTCGGGACACTGGACGCACCGGGACGGGAC